>JAKSZT010053764.1:14705301-14855895 GCA_026826555.1 Tolypeutes matacus | reverse complement strand
TGGTGGGAGGTGTGGGAGGTGGGCAACATGGGAATCCCAGTGGGTTCTGTATAATATTTTAGGTAATCTAAGCACCTCTTAAAATAAATGTATATATATATATATATATAAATAACATTTTTGTAAGCAAATACACATATATGCATATATATTTATATATCATTTTGCAAATGTTCGTATGTATTGTGAGAATTTTGATTTTTACCCATAATATAAAAAAAAAAAAAAAAAAAGAAAGTCATATTAGCTCTTTGTCTTTGTTAAGAATATAGTTAGGAGACATGGGGATTCTATGGCTGACAACATTTTCACAGGTTTTCAGAACTTTGATGCTCTTACCCTAAAGAATCTTTCATTTTCTTCATTCTCCTGATTTCACTGCAAACTATGGCATTCAGAATGACACTCAGAGATGTGTACATTTTCCTCATTGTTGGAATGCAGATACATGCAGCACACAGAGGATGATTATAGTAATCAAAACTTTGATATTCATTGAATGCCTAAAGTGTCCATGTCTTTTTATGTTTAATAATATTTGTCCCTTGTCCTCTTTTAATATGATGTTCTGAGAACTAATTTTATTTTCTTAAGAAAAAAATCTAACAATCTATGAAACAGTATGGTCTATTTTCATTCCATGACATGTTATAAAATGCATCATGTTGGGAGGTAATTATATACCAGTGAGATTATAGTGAAACATTTAGAGGTTCAATAGTCAACCCTCATTGAAGAAGGGAGAAATACAGGATATTCATAGACGTAGTGATGTCAAACAACCAAAAAAAAAAGGAAAGGAACAGTAGAAAAATGTTATCCTTTCTTTTGAATATTGATGGACGAAGGTACACTGAAAAGGAACCAGGAAGTGGTCTTTGTGGGCTAATAAGGAAAGAGTATTTATTTGGAATTATGTGATGCTAAGTGTGCCATGATATCCTCAAGGGGCTCTTTTATTCCTCAAAATATTCTGTTATCTTAAAGGATTTTGGCTTCTAGTTATATGAATATCATGAAAATGGGAAAGGCAATGGCTTGGGTTAGTATAATACTTGTCTATGCTTGAATTGTGGCATTGTTCAAGGGTAAACATGAGTTCTTGGAGATGAGGGAGGAATTGAAGAATTTGATGAGGACATTTCAGGACGACAAAATATTTTGGATCAAGAAAATTGTAATATTTTTGACTTTTAAAGCTTCATTAAAATCTGAATGAACATGTTCACACTTTTGACTATGTGGAACCTCTCTTTTCCCCTAAGAATATATTGTAGCATTAAATTACAAACTGATCTAATGAAAATAAGGAGATCATTGGGTGGATTTTAAATAATATGATAAATATTTATATCTCTTCAGTATTTACAAAGAACTTTTGCATTTTACAGTTTAAAAAGAACTTGCGTATTTACTATTTAATTTTAATATTAAAAAGAAACAAACAAAAAAAACGTGAAGAATTATTCCCATGTGAGAACCTAGCCTTTCTAAATCAGAGGGTTTGAATTCAAAGCTGTGTCTCCAGATTGCCAGTTCCCTGTTCTTGAGGCGGCATAGTTGTGGTGCCATGCTGCTTTTTCATTTACAGGATTCAACATTGACAATTGCTTACTCTGACACGGAGAGCATCCAAGCAGTAGACAAGTGCTCTTGAGGCCAGAGTAAGACTTCCTCTTTGGAGGACAGCTGTAGAGCAGGATTTACCACCAGGTCAGTACTGAGTATGGTTGAGGTCAAGCTGTTAGTTGTCATCAGTCCCCCATAGGATAAGCTTTCCCATTGAAGTAGAAATTGGGGGCTGGTACACCTTTGCCTATTTCCAGCCACTCCCTCACTCCATTGTCAGGAATTGTCCTTTCTTCTACCTTTTTCTTAGTATCTCTAGACTATAAGGAATAAAAAAAAATTTTCCTCCATTCCTGAGAAAATTTGGAGCTCCTTACATTAACTTATAACCAACCTAAGGGGATAAGATCGTCTTGGAATATTGGATATCCATCAACATATTAGATTGGACAATATGAAATTGCTGATGTTGTGTCATATTTTTATTCTTAATAATGGCAGTCTCATATAGTTCCACATAATACTAAAACCCAATAGACCCCAACTATCTTGTTGTGAGTTTTATTCTTTTCTAATAGAGCAAGTAATAGATGAACTTACTATGAGCCAATATGTAGCAATAGTTATTCTTATGCAAGTAAGTCAACAGGCAAAGGCTAGAACACAGTGGTTCATCAGGAACACCATGCTTTGGAGTGGAAGACATTGTGCTACAGTATTTCTTCAGAAGACTGTGACAACTACTGGTGACTGATTTTAGAAAATTGTTACAGCTCTTGACATTAAGCACTAGATGCAGCTGTAGTTGTTGCTGCTTGATCCTGATATACTGTTCTTTGCTATAGGCATGAGGATTTCCTTTCCCTCAATATTTTATGCTTCTTGTAATTTCCTGGTCTTCTATAAAATCTTGAAATGTGGTATTTCAGTGTAGTAGATCTCTGTCCTTTTCTTGTTAACAGAGATAAGTGCTTAAGAAATTTACCTTCTGCTGTCAAGTCATCCCAGGGCATCACACAGAACAGATAAGAACATTTTACATAGCGACCGTCTTTTATATCAGCGTAATGTCAATACAATGCTTGGTACATAATAGGTACATTGTAAATGTTATTTGTCATGAATTCTTTTAACTCTAAAGTTCATTAAATGCAGTCTAATTCAACAACTTTTTTGAGCCATGTATTGTGTTTTGTGAAGAAACTACAAAGATATTGTTAAGGAACTTACTGGGCTAATAAGTACCCCTGCTAGCTGTAAGATAATCTCACATACATAAACTTATTTTATCACGGGAGGTGTTATGGTAGCAATAGAAACACAGAGTAGGGGAGATGAAAGCTGGGAGCACGTTAATTCTTCCTGGCAGAAATGGGGAAATGGTAGAGAGTGGTCTTCTGGACATTAGAACCCTCCTTGAAGGACGGGAAGGGTAGAAGGAAATCTCCTTTGATTTCTCAGGATGTGTCTGAAAGACAAAGTCTGTTTGCTGTCTCGAACTAATATCACAGAGTACTTGCAATGTTTGCTTCTCTTATAGACAGTTAGTTTTCTCTGGGTCCCATGTTCACTCTGTTTTTATGCTCTTTCTCTAAAGAATTACCTGAGGTCCCTTTGATTGAGGAGGAAGTGGAAGAAACAGAGTCTTGGGCGAAGCCTCTGGTCCACCTTTGGCAGACAAAGGCACCAAACTTTGTGGCTGAGCAAGAGTATAATGTAGCCGTGGCCAAAATGGAGCCACATTGTGCAATTTGTACTCTCCTCATGCCCTACTACAAGGTAATGGTGGGGTGGGGGTTGCTGTTGAGGTTTCCTTTCATTGTTGCACCTTCTTTGTGACTGCAAACTCAAGGGTCACCTGTGAGTTATTGTAGGGTCAGTATATATGTTCAAAGGAAGACATTAAATCTTAGGTAGGTAATGGCTTATATAGAGAACAACAAACAGAATTTTGATATGCTCTTCAGGAGAAATTTCTGTGATAGTAATTTTTCTTTTTTGAATATCCTAGTTTAATTTAGGAAAGAGACATTTATAACTTTTCTTCTTATCTTTTTCATCAAGATACACAGAACTTAAAGCTTAAATACAGCAAAAATTTGCTTAGAGAGAGCTTAGATTCATTTTCTCTTTCATGTCTCAAATAATATAAATGCCAACTCGGGCCCACATTTTTAAAATCTCTCATCATGTGAACATGCGGAAGACACAGGACATGGAAGTACAGTCTGAACTGGACAGTTCACCGTCATTAGCCAGTTGTGCCGGATGTTGTTTTCTCCATTATTGCATATATGTTATAACATTTCAGCTTACAGACATTCCATTCTCTAACACTAAGACAGTTGAAGTTATCTTTAGGAATCCAAGTGTGCTATTGAACAGTGTATTTTAAGTCCCATATGTTAAAAGGTGTATTGATAGGAACATTATATTTTAGGTCATGCTTTCAATAATAGAATCAGAAATATTTTATTCAAGATCACCTCTCTCTTAGAGTTCCATATAAAGTAAATTTTATTCTGTTAAGATGTTTCAGAGCATAACACATTTTCAGACCTTTTTAAATAGAGGAATTATTTTACTCACCAGATGTCTTTGATGTGTCAAAGTAAGAGACAAAACATTATTTTTGTTTTCAGTTTATTCATTAAGTTTCTGGATTTTATTGGTCAAACTTAACTTCTTAATTTTTATTTTTAATATAACAAAATTTTTGCCATTTTATCCATTTTTATTTTTACAGTTTAGTGGTGTTAATTATATTTACAATGTTATGCTATCATTACCATCATTTATTATCAAAGCTTTTTCATTACCCCAAACAGAAACTCTGTCCCAGTTAAGCAAGAGCTTCCCATTCTACCCTTCTCTTATCCCTGATAACTTCCTGTAGACTTTGTGTCTCTATGCATTTGCCTATTTTAGATATTTATATAAATAGAATCATACAATTATTTCTCCTTTACTGTCTGACTTTCTTCACTCAGCATGATGTCTTCAAGGTTCATCTACATTGTAGTATTTATTAGAATTTCATTTCTTTAATGGATCAATAATATTCCATTGTATGTATGCACCACATTTCATTTATCCATTCATTTGTTGATAGACACTTGGGTTGTTTCCACTTTTTGTCCAATTTTAATCATAATGCTGTTATGATCATTGTTGTGCAAGTAACTGAGACTGGAATTGCCAGGTCAAATTGTGTCAAGTCATTTGGCACCAAAAACCAAAAATATGAGGAACCAAAGACTTAACTTTTTATTAATAATTATTTCTGCATCATAATGTTTGTATATTTCCCCAATAATTAAAAAAATTCCAACTAAAATTGTAAGATTTTTGTAAATGAATTAACATAAGGTTCCTGGAGATAAGAAGGTAGTTTACTTACTAGTATTTCAAATAAACATTAAATGTACTTTTTTTTTTTCTACATCAGACAGGGAATGTGCTGACGTCGTAACAAGGTTTGAGGGAGGCACATCTCACACAAACATGTGAATACCCGTTCATCATGCTTATGAACCACAAAAGGATCTAAGCATACTTTTAATATATATTGGGGAGAAATGACCATTTTGTTTGGGACAGTGTCCATTTTAATTTATTGACATATGACAAATCTTTCTTCCTTACTGTTCTGAAAGTTTGTGGTGAGGCAAAAGCCCTCAAAACCTCTCTCAATACTATTGCATAGATTAAAACTGGGGTTTTTGAAAACACTCCTTCAAGAAGAACCAGGTCAGATTCTTCAGTTAATTCTTCAGCCCGTGGCAAATAAAGAAATAAAAAAAAAAACATTCATCAGAAGAACCAATGCTTTCTAAGTATACGGCTTTAGTAGCTCATCACTTTCTTGTCCTAGAAGGCATGGAGAATATCCTCTTTTTCTTGGAGATCAGCTTTTGGATTGGAGCCTGAGAAATAATATTGGCAAAAAGTTAATATTTGGGTCAAGGAGAATAGGAAAAAGAGCAGAAGTGGGAGATGCAGCTGTTACTGGATTAGAGGAACCAGAATGAATGATGAGCTTTTAATGTGTTTTTTTCATTTATTTGTAAATGTTGTGTTTTTCAGCCAGATAGCAGCAATGAAGAAAATGATTCTAGATGGGAGACAAAATTAGATGAAGCAGTTACTCCAGGAGAAAAGACTAAGCCGCTCATTCCAGAGATGTGTTTTATTTATAGCGAGGAAAATATAGAATATTCTCCACCCAATGCCCTCCTTGAAGAGGATGGAACGAGTCTTCTGATTTCCTGTGCAAAGTGCTGTGTACAGGTTCATGCAAGTAAATGAATCTATCATTCAGTCATAGTTCTCACCCCTTTTTAACCTATCAGACCTATCACATTGGGCTACTGGAATTTTTAATGATGAGATCATTCTTTCCCAAATTTCCTCCAGTGAACGCTCAAGTATGTGTAATCATCCCTTTTCCTCCAGTGTTATTAAATATCAGTGAATAACAAGTTTCTTATTTTGTTTTGTGTGGGATCTAGACTTGGACTTTTAAATGGTTGAGTATCTGTTGTTGAATGAGCATCACTGAGGTATAACAGGTCTACAACTACACCTGGCTCATTGTCATCATGGGATTACTTTCACATGCTCAAAAGTTTAATTGCTTTAAGATATAGTTTGTAAATACTTTATTTGAATCTCTAAAATTTTTTTAAACTTTCTTAAAGAGAATTGAACATTTCTTTCATGCATTTGAGAATTATTGTTATACTGAGTTAAATTTTATTCTTTGTAAGGGTAGGGAAATCTGTTGCCTTCAAAGGGAGGTCAGTCTTACAATTGTTTCTCTCCAAGGACTGAAATGGTTTGGCTCCCTATATCACTTTGGTGTTTTTACATAATTGGATAAATGATAAATACATATTTTATTTGTCTGCCATGTAAATCCTTTAAAATGGGTTAAAGACACCTATTACACACTATAACTCTATTTTGAAGCATCCTTTCATTCCAGATCTTACCAAATCCACCTGTTCTGTTAATGTACTAATGTGTGATGTATTCAGACAGTGCTGTTTGAGTGGTTTATGAAATGGGTATTGCCACCTGTATTTATCCCAGAGGAATAATAGTTTTTTATTATGGTTGAAATAGCCTCCCTATACAATAATTTTTATTTATTAATTATATTCTATTAGCATCATTATATTCTATTAGCCTTCTCAAGGGATTTGAACAGTTTCTGTTTGAAATATAATGATAGCAAGCTTGTGTTTATGTCAATTTTTTAAGCATTTTTGCATATACACATCCATTCTATATTGTTATATGTGTGTGTGTATATATATGTATCTATGAGACAAAGCAACACAACAAGAAAATTGAGATTTAATCTTGACTCTTGAAATTTAGCCATAATATTTCATAAACATAAGCTTAGAACTGAATATTTTATGATCTTTTAAGTATTATAGACATGGTTTTTTTTTGGGGGGGGGCGGTGCAATTACATTTCTGCTATTTTTTCTTTCCATCTCAATTGTTATAAAATTTTTATTTTAAAAATTACTCATTGAAATATTTCAAACCACTCTTAGTTTAGGGAGACAAATAAGATGTGTTCCTTGGTATCATATCTTGCTACATATATTTGCATTTCAACCATCTCCTTAGATTGATAATTTGGGGTAGACCAGTACTGAATAGACAAGTTGAATTGAAGAAATCTCTTCCTCACTTACCATGGAATTGGCATCCTTTGCTTTTATTACTGAAATTAAAGCTAATTAAACATAATTTTTGAAATCTAATTTAAAAATATTTCCAAGATAATTTCAAAGCCTGATTATTTTGTAGTATTATTAAATTTCTCAAAAGTTTACTCCATGGAATTCAACATATTTTAAAATATGTTTTGCAGTAGTAAAGGATTAGAGTTGATAGTTTAGAATTTTTGTTATTGCCCATTCAAGAATTGTCATCAGTATAATGTAGAACAACTATTGTGATCAATTGTAACTATTAAGACTTATGGTCTCATCTTTCTAGGGACTGATTTTCAATTGGTTATGAGGTATGAGAATGAAAAAATCTTTTAAATGGCTTTGCTTATTATTGTTTAAGACATAGGAATCAAAATAGTATGACAGGCAATTGTCCTGGTTTTGTTTATTCAATATGTGATGCTTAATATTTTAAAAGTACAAAAGACCTAATGTATGGATCCATACTTTTATTTTATAGGTTGTTATGGTATCCCTTCTCATGAGATCTGTGTTGGATGGCTATGTGTCCGGTGCAAAAGAAATGCATGGACAGCAGTAAGTGGCTTTATTTTAATATCTTTTATCCCCTCCCCATACCTCCTCCACTCTGGACACATTTAAATCTAGTGGAAAGGTAAGATTATTCACATGCTTTTGAGTGCTAGTTCCACACCAACTGCACTTCTAATCTTCCCTTTCCAATTCTTCCTACATGTGGCCTCTATACTCATCATAGAAATATTATATGAATTTCCAGAGGTCAGTTTTCTACTCCAGGAATTTACCGGCACTGCCAGTTGTTTATCAGAGAAGATCCTCACTTGCATTTTCAAGGACCCCAAATTTGGTTTCATTTTCCTGCCTAGCCCAGTTTTGCAATTATTTAAAATAAGTTTTCTAAGTAATAGTCAAAGTTGAAGACCTCACTGCCCCCTGAAGAATCAAGGCTCATACCCAGTTTTTCAACCAGTGTGAGGTCTTTCCCCCACTTTTTCATCCAAATGTTCATACTTTAAACACAGTTTAGAGTATCTTCCCTGTGGTAGGCCTTGTTGTAAACTTGAGACAGAATCTTCAATAACAAAGCATCCTCTGCTTGGGGGACACAAATTTCTCTTGGTCTATATTATTCCTCTTAAACTTCCCGTTGAAATTCTGGCTTACATGCAGTGATTGAGTTTATACACTATTGTTGCCCATTTTGCCATTTACTTACGTACTCTTAATTTTTCTTGGAAATTTTCCTTTAAGGAGGTATCAGCATCTTTTTAAAGCGAGAAACAACCAGCTCTGTATACTACATGTCTTGCTCACAATCTCACAGCAGCTCGATAATTTAATTGTAATAGTAACATTTGTTTTATTCCTTAAAGATTCGTTGTGGCAAAGAATTAAATTTCCTTGCCATCAAAGTTCATAACCTGAGGGGGCAATTTCAGGAAAATCCCTTAAATGATGAGAATATCTGTTATGGTTACATATTTTTAGCTCTTAGTATTGATATAGATGTAGGGTGACTATACATTAGGAGAGTAAGTGTGTGGTATCTTTCTACATGGTTTTCTCACTGGCATTCAATTTTGGTAGTGAATAGAAAAGGTAGAAATATGGACATTCGTTATGGAGGCTTTATCTCCAATTTTAGAGGTCTCTTCGTTAGCGAACCCAGAAAACTTCTTGTTATTTCCTTTGGTGTGGACGTTATGGTAACAAGAACCATGTATATTCAGAAAATCTTTAAAATATCCGGAAAGTCCATGTAGGTTCTGTTCCTGTTGGATGAAGCAAAGAAAAGCCATGTAGAACAGAGTGTGACCAGTGATATCTTCTCATGCTACCTGAAGGATAAATTTAGAAATTAGAGATAATCTCATAAAATTCATCAAAGCATGAAGAGTTTTCTGTTCCATTCACAGTTACTGCATGGGTCCTGAGGTCACACACTGAACAGTCCCATTTTCCAAGGTAACATTGTCCTTTGCATGGCAGAGTTAGGGTCTGCCAAGGCATCCTGTCCTGATTTCAAAGCTGCTTCTGCTCCATCATGCTCTTTTTGTGTAACATCTCTTATAAAGGGAATGCTCGGATTAATCACTCTTTGAATTTTATTGAAAGCGTCTATCTTAATCTTCCACTCCCTCAGAAAATGCAGTATTCTTTTGTATCTTAATATTCAAACCATGCAAATCTCTTTCAATCTGCAATAGTACTGGGAATTCTTGAATATAACTTTACAGTGATTTCTTATTCCTAATTACAAATGATCCAAATTCACAATAGGCCAATTGTTTTTGTTTTTGAATCTATTTTGAGTGACTTTTTCGGTGATGCTGCAGTCCTAAATTTTTCTCCTGAGAAATTATTGTAATACCATTTTAAGGTTTGTAGAAAAGTAACTTGTCAATATTGATATCTTGGCTTTAATACCCTGATTTAATGTGGCTGTGAGTGTTGCAACATTAATTTTTACTAAACAGTTAATAAATATAACTTTGTATTTTGTGGGTGCAATGACTTTTTTTTTAAACTGGAGAAGTTGTGGGCTTACAGAAAAATTGTGCATAAAGTATAGGGTTCCCATATACTCCTCTTACATTAGTGTGATATATTTGTTACAGTTGATGAAGGCACATTTTTATAATTGTACTATTACCTATAGTCCATGGTTTAACTTGGTTCAATGTTTTTGTGATCTGGCTGCGACATTGGTCAGCCCATCATTGCCAGGGTTGACTTGGCTGATCTAGCTGGCTGGGCGGGTGTTCTCTTCCTTACTGCTCCATGTGTGTCCTTCCTGAAGCTGCGTACTTGCTCAAAGAGGATGACTGTCCTCACTAAAAGTCAAGGGTATAGGAGTTGCTGTACTTCCCTGATAGAACCTCTGAACAGGTTCTCAGGATTGCATTTTAAAAGTATCTTTAGACCTGACTTCTGCAGTCATTTTTACATTGCCAGCTTTGGATTCCAGAGGAGCCCTGGATGTCTTGTTTAAATGGAGGCTCTAAAGGAGCTAATGGAAATCTAACAATGCAGCTGAGGTCAGACAGTATTTTAGTGCCAACTTGCAATTCACTAACTCTCATTCCTAACTAGCTCCTGGATTTTTTTTTTTAACATGCCACCTGAAGGTAAAACTTATTTATCAGGAATGCAAAATATTCCTGTTTTAGTCAGCCAAAGGAGTGCTGATGCAAAATATCAGAAATCTGTGGGCTTTTATAAAGGGTATTTATTTGGGGGTAGAAGCTTACAGTTACCAGACTGTAACACATAAGTTACTTCCCTCAACAAAGTCTGTTGCCACATGTTAGAGCAAGATGGCTGCTGATGTTCAGCCTTCCTCTTCCTCTTAATGCTCCATGGTCAGGCTCTCTAGGCTTTGTCTCTCTCCCTGGGGCTCCATTCTCTCTGGGCTCAGATGTTTTGTTTTTTCCACAAGGCCACCTGTGAACTGTCAGGCAAACGACTCATCTCTTTTCCCAGGACCTTCTGTCCTTCCTCATAACCAAGCTCCTCTGTGTGCTTACTTCCCGGGGCTCCAGTTCAAAAACTCAGCATCAAAACTCCCTACTCTGTCCTTTGCCATGTCTTTTATTTGTGAGTCCCTGCCCACCAAGGGGCGGGGACTCAACACCCTACTGACGTGTCCCATTCAAAGCCTTAATTATTATTTAACCAAGTAAACCTCTGAATCCAATATAATCTAATATTCCCAGAGGAAAAGACCAGTTCACAAACATAATCCAATACCTATTTTTGGAATTCATAAATAATTCCAAACTGCTATAATTCCAATAGTTTGCGACATAGGTTTATCCAAAAATTGTGAGTAGTTTGAGCATTAAGAAAAGTACCAACAATTATAGTAGCCTAAAATACCTCATGTTCATTTTCATAAGATTTGTGTAAGAATTGTATGTGATGGTTCTGTTTTTTAAGTATTCTTTTAAAAAAAGAGACTACATTATAATAGTAACTATATCATAGAGTTAAAAATCAATAATTTAATATTTGGAAAACAAAGCATGTTACAGAATCTCATCCAATCTGTGCCAGTAAATAAAGACATTTATATGTGGAAGGTAGTAAGTTTTCCCAACTTCAAGGGTAATTGAGGATATATGCAAGGGTGGGATTCATGTTTACAGACCAATTACCTTTTTATTGAACAATTCCAAAGACTGGCTATGGTACTCTTAAACGAACTGCCCTTCTAATTTTTAAGTAACTGGAGGTCAGAATCTTGTCTCATTTATTTCTCTAACACCCCCAACACTGAGGATAATTCTGTGTTGTCTATGAGTTGATAAAAGCACAAAATAGGAAGATTGAGACCATACTGATTTGGGCTAGACCTTTAATTGTGACCTGTGGTGTCCTCACCATTTCCGAAGTTTTAGGTCAGTCTATACTCTGGTCCATCTCACTACAGCTCCTTTACTTTACCCCTTAATGTCAATTGAAATAGGAAACAAAAGCTGAGTATTTCAGCTCCAACTGCATGTGGTTGAGGAAGAGCGTAGAATCTTTGGTTTGATTACACCTTAATTTGAATTCTAGGATTCTAGCTTTACACCCAACTTCAGATGAAATGAAATGAAATGAAATGAAATAGATAATCACACAAATATGTCCTGAGATTGATGTTGTATATCCCATTTTTCTAACTAGATATCATTGCTTTGAGCCTCTCTTTTGTTCTATTTCAGTATTGATCAACTAAATAGATACAATTATCTGTAAGCCATTTATCAGTTTATGGCTTATAACCCAACATTATTTGATTATGTTAAGCTTTGTTTGTTTTTGACTTGTTATTCATTTTTGGAGCAATTAATCCTCCTCCATTTAGTATCATTTTAGAGCACATTTCAAACATTAGCAAGTTTTTTTTTTTTTTTTTTTTTGAGGTAGAATATTTGTATTCTGGCCCTAGCATTTCCTGTTTATTTTCTGATTATTGATGGGAATCTTATGATTTTTTTTTACCTGAAATCTATTATAGTTTGTGTCTAATCTATATGTAATTTTCCACTATAAAATGCCTAAAAGCTACTGCTCATTAAAAATATAATACTTCTATTTTCATTCTAAAAATACTGAATCTCAGTTGTGTTTTTTCTCGTTTCTTTGCATCATTTCTTTTTGAATCCCTACATTGACCTTTTATTTGAGTCTGGGTATTTCTGTGATACTTTCGTTTAATATCACCTGAACACTACTTTATTGCTACACTTTTAAATATGAAGGGGGATTTTAGTTAAATGTTTAGAATGGGCTAGTAACTTAAATACTCATTTTATTCTAAAAATTATTAATCCAAATGCTCAATATTGTAGTGAGTATTTCAAGATAGTTTGCTAATAAAAATTAGGATTTATTCTAATGAGTAAATAAATGTGAGTAGGTATTTGGAAAACCTTTTTATTTTTCAGATTTATATTTTTTCTGGTATTAGATGTATCCAAAATTCTTGCTCAGCCATCTTTGTTTGCTACGAAACTTTATCCCATTAGTATTTTTTTCATCTTAAAAACAATTTATTGAAGTATATGATTCATACATGAACATACATAAACAATATTTATATTAAAAAGCTGTGAACTTACAAAACAAACCTTAGCATTTTTTAAATCTTTATTTCTAAAGTAGTTTTAGATTACAGAAAAGTTATATAAAAAATATAGGGGATTCCCATGTAACCCATCCCCTCTCTTTCTCACATTTTCCCCTATTTATAATATCTTACATTAGTGTGGTACATTGGTTATAATTGATGGACAAACATTGAAGCATTGTTACTAACCATGGTCTATAATTGACATTATGATTTATAATTTGCACCATACAATTTTATTGGTTTTGACAAAATGTATTATGGTCTGTATCGTCATTGCAATATCATGCAGAACAATTCTAATGCCCTAAACATGCCTATGTTCCATCTATTCTTCCCTCCTCTTATCCTCAAAAACTCTGGTAACTACTATCATAATGTTACAAGTTCTTCTGTTAATACAATAATAAGTCTACTTTGGTCCATGTTTGCAATCTCCCCTTATGTTTGTTCATTTTTCAATCTTGAGGATTTGGGGATGTTGACCATTAGTGTTTTACCATAGTTTTTTGACATGGTTAAATTGGTATAAAAGGATTTTGGATATGGTTCCCTATTTTTTATTTTTATTTTTTAATTGGAGAATAATGTAACTCTTTGGCAGATGTTTTTCTTCAAGAAATTTAGCTGCCTGTTTAAGTACTTTTAAGGGAAGGAGGGCTCTTGATAGAGTTCTGTATTAGTCAACCAAAGTGGTGCAGATGCAAAGTACCAGAAATCTGTTGGCTTCTATAAAGCATATTTATTTGGGGTAGAAGCTTACAGTTACAAGGCCCTAAGAATCCAACTCATGGTACCATAAGAGGTATTTTCTCACCCAAAGTCTGTTGCCATGTGTTGAGACAAGATGGTGGGCAATATCTATGAGGGTTCAGCCTTCCTCTTTCATCTTAAGGCTCTGTGGTCCTAGCTCCTTCCAATATCAGCTGTAGGCTGGAGGGTTCGTCTCTATTTTCGGGGCTTATTTATTTCCGGGCTCAGCTGCTCAGTTATCTTCAGAAGGTCAGCTGTAAACTATCAGGTGAATGGCTCATCTCTCTTCCTGGGGCCTCTGCTGTGTCTATGGAGCTGTCTCTCTTCCTCTGTGTTTCTACATATGTATTCTTGATTGAACATCCATTTATATAGCCCACAAAGAGGGTGGGGACTCTAACTGAATCACCCCAAAGACATGGTTGAATCAAAGCCCTAATCTTAACATAATTTAGTCAAAGGCAGCTCAGCTGAATCTAATACAATCAAAGGGTATCACACCCAGAGGAACAGAACAGTTTATAAACATAATCAAATATTGCTTTTTGGAATTCATAAATAATATCAAACTGCCACAAGTGCCATAAATGAGAGTAAAAACTGTATGCAGATTGGTAACTGAACATAATGGAACATGCCATCATACTCACATTTCTGACTTTGACCAGTTGTGGCAGTTTGAGGTTATTTATGAACCTCAAAAAAGATAAGGATTATGCTTGTAAACTGGTCTGTTCCTCTGTGCATGATAACCTGTGATTGTATTAGATTCAGCTGAGATGTCTTTGATTAAATTATGTTAAGATTAGGGCTTTGATTTGGACCACATCAGTGGGGTGTAACTCAGGTTAAGCCCCCATCCCCTTGGTGGGCTGATATAAATGGGCACTCACTCAAGAAGACACAGAAGAAGATACACAGGAAGAAAGAGTTCCATAGACAAAACAGAGGAGAGAACTTTGATCCTGAGGCCCCGGAAAGAGAGAGGAGCCATTCACCTGATAGTGTGCAACTGAGCCTGGAAAGAAACAAGCCCTATGCCAGCCTGTAGTTGAGAGAGAGGAACGCTAAGCCCTCATAGAGACTGCCCACCATCTTGTTTCAACTTGTGGCAACTGACTTGGTTGAGAAAGTACCTCTTATGGTACCTTGAGATGAACTCTTTAGGGCCTTGTAACTATAAGCTTTTACCCTAAAATAAGTACCCTTTATAAAAGCCAAAAGATTTCTGGTACTTTGCATCAGCACCCCTTTGACTGACTAATAACACCAATCATGTGTTGCCAATCTTCTGTTCTTGGCAGCATTAAACTTTTGTTGTTGATTTTCTTGGTCATTGTTAAAATTTCAAAATAAAGTATTATTTGTGCTATTTTTTACTAGAGATCTTTTTAATTAACTTAAATTATTTTAGGGGAGCATGCAGGGTAGACGTGGTTGTTCACACGCCTGTGATCTAAACAAAATCTAAGTTAAAGGAAGATTTAAAAAGCAATGTAATGAGAAGTGGACTAAGTTCCCTCTGATCCGAAAATTCCTTGAATCTCTTTTAAATTATATTTGCATTTTGGTTTAATTAAATTTCCTTAAGGATTGGGGACCTCTATGACAACTAAATTTATTTATGCATTTCCTAACCTAGACAGAGATGATGAGTAACAGAAAAGTATAGGAAGAGCAGTTTCACTGGTAATTATTGGCTGGCCCAGTGCAGTTTGTTTGAACTACAGGAAACCTTCATTGGTTTTTTAAAAAGTTGTTTCAAGGCCTTAGTATAACTCTGTCTACTCTAACTTCCTTTTTATTTTGATCTATCCTTATATATTTAATTCAGGAGAATTTGTTAGAATATTTTCATTTCGTAGTAATATTATTTAAAAAGCAGCTGGGAGTAGCTCAAGTGGTTGAGTGCCTGCTTCCACCTACGAGGTCCCGGGTTTGATCTCTGGTCCCTCCTAAAAACAAACAAACAAACAAACAAACAAACAAACAAATGAAAATAACCAATCTTTATTGGGGAGTGGATGTAGCTCAGTAGTTGAGTGCCTGCTTCCCATGTACAAGGTCCTGGGTTTAATCCCCTGTACCTCCTTTAAAAAAAAAAAAAGAGGCAGCTATATACTATAAATGAATATTCCATTCTATGAAATACTATATTCTCCCATAATGAAAATTAAAAAAAAAACAAAGCACTTTATAGATTAGAATTCTCAATCCGTATGATGATATGCATAAATTACATAGTTGCACACATTTATCAACTGAAAAGCATTTATTGTTCTCTGCAGAATAATGAAATGTGTATTGTATACATACAACAAGCATAACATTCTGTTTTTTTCCCAACATGGTTTTAAGGTATCATAGTCCAAACATAGCATTGGTTTTCATCTTGGCTATACAAGTTTTTTATTTTGTCTATTTGTTTCTTTTTTAAATGGAGTAACATTTAGATATGAGCAGATTATACCTTGGTGATCATTTGGATTGCATTTTTTCTCTTACAAAGAGTGGAATGTGCAGGTCCAGTGATTAAAAATAACAAATATTTTGGTGACTGTTAATTCATTTATGTATTGCTCATGTATAAATAAATAGCATCAACAGATTGGGTAATGGCTTTTATTCATGCCTTCCAGTCTGCACAGGGCTATTTTATTTGACTTCATAAGCAAAGTTCATTCTTTCCTCTACAAAAAATCATGTCACTACATTAAATTCTAGTATTAGTTGAGGGTAGTGATCTTACAAAACCCATCTCCACTATAGTGATAAGGCTTGTGGGGTTAAGCATCTAAGTTCTTTGTTGAAACATATTCTTTAAAATTCCTGATCTTTGCAGTATACCTTAATGTAGCTCCCAACTCATGAGTCTCATTAGATTAAAAATAATCCATCTTTTGGAAAGCTGGTAACTCTTGAATTCTTTGAGTATTATGGACCCTGACCCCTGTAACCTTCAATTTACTTCTGCATAACAATAGTTCGGTAGAGGGAAGGTTGATTTCCACCACTGGATTGTGGCTGGCTCCTGTAGATGGAGGCACAATCTGAGAATCAGCAGTGCTGTCTCTACTCTGTTGATTCTGAAGGTGATACTGTCTCTCCTGTCCATGTAAAGTAGGGGTTCTCCTTGGGTGGAGATTATTAGAGTTAAAGATAATCTGGGTGATTGAGGATTTTGTTACCCTTATTCTGTAACACAACCTTTATCCCTCCTCTCCAACACCCCCCCCCCCCAGATAAAAATCATGTTGATAATGGATGTTAAGAAATTACTCATTCTTTGGCTCTTTGAAGCCCTCTGTTTTAGGAAAAGCACAGGTTTAACTTTCAACTTTTGACCTACAGATTCAGGATAACTATTGATTTACACACAAGCTAATATAAGTAAGTAGTAGGGATGAATTTTCTTAGTTTCCACAACAATTAATACTGATAAGATCTAAAGTTTAGATCTAGCTCAGAAATCTCAATTTGAAGATAATATGTCAGAGAATTAGAGAGTAAGTCCTTTGCTCAGGACTGCCCATTACTTTGGTAGCAGATCGAGGATTCAGCAGATCGAGGATTCAGGATTCATGGTAGCACTTCCATCTCAGGACTTCCAGGCCTGGGCTCTTCTTTCTTAGGCATTTTTTTTCAGAGTGAGAAGGACGAACAACTGTTCTAATACTGAATAAAGTTTTTGAATTTTTGTTTGTTTGTTTACATTGACAATAAAGCCAGTACTAATTTACATTGTAATTCCTTATCTACTTAATTTAGAATAATAAACATTATTGAGTAGTTAGTAGACAAGTTCTTTTTTCTTTGATATTTATTCTAGTTTTTTGCCTGGCAGACTTTTCCCAGAATTGAATAATCTCCTGGTTTCAATTTCTTAACTAACAACAGCATTGACATTTTTCTTTTGTGAAGTCTGAAGTAGCTTTGTAGACCATAGTGAATGGTTTTTAGATCAGGTCTTGAGAGGTCATGGTGGCATTGTCACTCTTTATCATCTCTTCTATGCTATATATATATATATTTCCACATGATACTGTTAAGGCCAGGTGATGAAAGGCTGTCAGCCTGCAAGTCTAACTTTGATCATCTTACAAAGTAAAACTAGTGGAAAAAGAAAGATCCTGTTCTTGTCAAAGGCAGGGTCTTCACCAATGGGAGGCTGCCATTCAGAGACACATGGTTGCTTTGTAGTCTTGCTCCTCCATTGAGAGGATACACTGCTAGCCAGGATCACAGCCTCCCATTTGAGGTAATGTATTTGTGCTCAAAATTACCTTTTGCTTCTTGAGGAGGCAAATCATTGAGAACAGCTGCAGACTTAAACTTTGGCTCACAAAGGCCAGGGTAGCAATAATTATTTTACTTTAACAAAACAGGACAGCACATTTGAGGATATCACTTATCCTGACAGCATAGCTCTGATGTGGAGGCCTTTCTGTTAGGCAACTGCTTACAAGGCAAATGTCTCAAATTATTTTTCTCTGTTTTTTCCTCTTCCTTTTGCCCAATAAACACTCCCCCCCCCTTTTTTTAATAGGAAGAAAGAGAAGTCTGCAAAGCTTATTTAAAGTGAAACTGTATTAATAAATATCTTCTTGATTGAGAAAAAATGCCTCATTAATCTTAAATGCTTCAACCATAGAGCACAAGTAGAGTCAGGAAGAATAATGACCGACATTAAGGGAAGCATAACATACTCTACTGCCCATCAGGGTGTGCATGCCTGGAGGTCTCTGGTCTGCAGGGTACATCCCCTTAGTGACAAAGAAACAGTCTCTCAGGAAGAGTGGAGGGGAAAAAACTACAGTGAACGTGGTTCTCATGAGTTGCAAAAATTAATCCAGTGGCAGGATTAGGAAATTGTGTACTTTGCTGTTGGTTACCAAAAGTCACATAAGGAAGAAAGACTAAACCAGCTGGGTTTTTTATTTGAAAGCCAAATGTACAATTTTAACAAAGTAAGATGTATATTCACCTTGAAGCACTTTCCTTATGATCCTGGAAATACTTTTATGTAAATATAGTAAACTCAATGTAGATTATTTTTGACCAGATCTATAGTGGTATAAAGAGAGACAGAGGAGTTTCTCCTCGCCACCTGGAATGTTACTGGCTTGCTACCCAGTTACCAGTCAGGAGCTCCATAAACCTCAAATTAATTTTTATACTGGTGTAAGGATGGCTATTACACAGATAAATCTGAAGAGAGAATGTATTTTGAAACAAATACACAGTATGATTATCTATTCTGTTATCTTCCTTTCACACCAGTAGTAGCGTGATTTTTTTTACATAGTTAAAATGTTGCAAGTTTTTCTGCATGATTGTAAACCCACAACATCTCTAATAAAAAAAATTGTAAAAAAATGTAGCAAGTTTACTTTGTCATTGCTGTAAATTAGATGAAAAGAAACTAGTTTCATGTTCAGAAGATATGAATGAGAATTCATACTTTAAAAAGTTGCAGATAATTTCAATTTGCTAGAATAGAAGGCTAAATGTTTTCTTTCTGAAAATCTTTATAGATGGTTAGGGTTTAAGTAGGCCACTGCTAATTTTTTATGCAAATATTCAAAGATTTTCTAAAGCACCTAGTCTTTGAGCTCAACTATATGTCCTAGGAAATGACTTTCATTCTTTCATTTCATTTGTAACATGTTGTTACATAATTAATAAAAATAGATATATACTTCCTCAAACACTTGTCCTTGTTTATATACTCTACATTTATTTAAATGAAAGAGTTACGGATAAAACCCAGGCACCCAAACAATGTTACTCCTGTAGGACCTTTTCTCATTTCTTTCTAGCCACACTCTATGTACTTATCCTAGCATGTGGGTAATATTTTCCCAAAGACTTAACTCTGGGATACCCACGAGATGAGATTACTCTCAGCTCATATATATGTGCTTTGTTTCTGGGCAATGATATTTGTAGTAAGCAGAATAATGGTCCCTGAAGATGTCCATGTTTTAATCCCAAAACCTTGCATATGTTATGTTACATGGCAAGGGTGAATTAAGGAAGCAAAAGGAATTAAGGTGGTAATGATTCTAAAATATAGAGATTATTCTGTATTATATGAGTGGGTCTAGCTTAATCACAAGGGCCCTCAAATGTAGGACGAGGTTAAAATGATGAGATGTGAGAAAATAACCACCCACTATTGCTGGCTTTGAAAATGGAAGAAGACAGCCAAGAGTCAAGGAATGCAACTGGCCTCTATATACCAGAAAGAGCAAGAAATTTCATTTTGCCCTAGAACCGCCAGAAGAAATGGGTCTTGTTGATGCCTTGACTTTAACCCAGTGAGACCCACTTTGGGCTTCTGACCTACTGAACTGTATAAATTTGAGTTGTTTTAAGCCACTGAATTTGAGATAATTTGTTATTGTAGCAATTAGAAAATAATACAGTTAGCAACTGAAAGACTGCCTTTTAAAAGGGTCATTGTTTCCACTCTTAAACACTGAGTGTTCCTGTAGGTATGTTGCATATTCAGTGTAGAGTCTTTCAGATTTTAGCATCTCTCTGACTACCCTTTTTGGTAGTCATACCCTCTAGTTCTTAGTCTCCAACAATACTTTAACTTCATAGTGACATATGACTCAGTAATCCTTCCAACTTCTCAGTCTTTGTTCCTATGGCCTTACTTTTGTCCTTAGGTGCTTAAATTCCCTTGCATACACTCTCAGTTCCCTGTCACCGTCTTACTTTGTTATTCTCCAGTAGCATAATTCAACCCTGATAAGTCTAAATGTTTATCTACTCTGCACCTGCATCCCTGTAGCTGAACATGACTGGAGAAAAACATACACTATGCAGCTTGCTCTTGCTTGAAATTTGTAAGCATCACTGGGTCCTCAATGCTACCTGTTAACCCATACTGCAGTCCTAATATCCATGCAGGCTACCACTTTCCTGGATGACTGCTTCATACCTTCTTTCTTCTGAAACCTCTATATCTCCTCCTCCATCCTCACTTTCACCCGATGAGCCTCACTTCTTGTTTTACTGAGAAAAGGGAACATATCAGAAGGGATCTTCTGCAAACTGCCATCCACCATCGTATCTATAATTTCTCTGTGCTCCTATCTAAGGCTGTCCTTTTTTCATACACAGGATCATAGTTCCAGGATTTCATCCCTTTCTTTTCCACATCAACAGTGTTCTCCTCTCTAAATGATTCTCATTGTCATGCTCACATGCTGTTATTTCTGCCATCTTCAAACAAATCCAGAAAACCTCTCTACCTTTCTTTCCCACCAGCTACCACTCTATTTCTCTGCACCCCTATATAGTAAAACTCCTCAAAATCCTTGTCAGTACTCACTCTCCAATTCTTCTCCCTATTCCAGTCATAGGCTTTTGCCCCACATTTCCTTCGATATTGCTTTTTCCCCAACATTAATACAGTTAATCACTGCTTCCTGTTGGAAGCACTCTCTTCACTTGGCCTCAAGGATCACACATTCTCCTGCTTTTCCTTTACTTTAATGACCATTTCCTGTAGTTCTATCTTGACAACTTCTATTCATCTCCCAAACCTGTTAATTTTACAGTTCTCCAGGTTTCAAAAGTTGGGCCTCTTTTTTTTTTCTCTACACTTGGGTGATCTTGTCCAGTCTAATGACTTTAAGAGTTGTTTATAGCATCAATGCATTGATGACTTGTACATTTAAATGTGCAATTCAATCTTATATATCCAACTTCCTAGCATTCCACTTTTAGTGTCAGTAGATATATCACACTAATCCTGTCCCTAACTGAATTCCAGAATATTCTCCCATCTTCCTTATTTCTAGTGAATGGGAACTCAGTCCTTCCACTGCTGAGGCCAAAAACTTTGGAGTCATCTTTGATGCTTTTCTTTTTCTCATATCTCATATCTATCTAACAGTAAATCCTGTTTTCTGTACTTTCAAAATGAATCTAGAACCCTGGCTCCTTCTCTTCACTTTCTCCAATATTGCTCATGTCTAATCCATTCATTACATCCTTCCTTTATTATTGTAATAACCTGGCAGTGTCTCATGTCCCCTTTCCTCAGTTCTCAATACAGTAGCTGGAGTGGGCCATTTAAAATATAAGTCAGATTGTGTTATTACCCTGCCCAAAGCTTCCAATGGCTTCCCATCTCAACCATAGATGATTTTTTACCGTGGCTTATGAGGCCTTTTCAGACATTCTCCCTCTTTAACTCCCTGACCGTGGTTCCCAGTAGAACAGGTCAGGATATATACCTGCATCACCTTTTCCCAGATAACTCCATGACCTACTCCCATAACACTTAATATCTTCAACAACTAAACTATTCTGCCATCCCAACTAGAATGTATATTCACTGAGAGCAGGATCTTTGTTGTTCAGGGCTTCTGCCCAATGTCTACCATGGTAGTTCATCAATATTTATTAAATGATAGAATGATTTCTCTTGTAATATAAACAGATGATTGGCATCTAAGTTAGAGATAGGATAAAATACACTGGAAACTGTGGAAACACCATTTTAAAGGTAATTTAGAAAACTTGCCATTCTATTCTGTAACCACCCAGAATTCTTGCCAGCACTGTCCTTAAGTGATGTCCTGTCCCCCTTTCATTCCTGATAAATGAGCCACATCTCCAGAAATGATTTTTCCATGTTTTGTTGATCAGCACTTTATAAGCTAGTTTTCTGTTAATGTAATTAATTACTCTTTGTTTTCCCAGCTCAGACAGCCCTATTTTACGGTTTTGCATTTCTGTTATGAACATGTCAGATAAATATGGGTGGTAGGGGTTGTGAGTAGTGGTACTTCAATCTCATAATTTTTCTAGGGTACTGAAAATTGGTTTTAGTGGCACTTATGGTTAGGTCAGCTAAAATGAGAGCTTCTTCTGAGGCAGCTTGAGAATGTTGGTATTGGCATTTCTTTAACTGATGTTTTATAGAACAGCCATCGGAACATGATTTCCCTCCACTCAAAATAATGAGCAACTGGGATAGCTGTATCATAACAATGCCCTTCTCATCATTATTGTTAATGTTGTGTCAGCAATTTGATTATAAACACTCTTTTTCATGGTTTAATAACTGAGTCATAAAAAAATCATTCGATGTTGTAATTGGTATACTAGCTGATCATCTCACTGGTGATTTTTTTTTTTTTTTATGAAATCAGATTTTAAAAATACTTGGCAGTGTTAAAAGGGAATTTTGCCAAGAGAAAGGGACTGAAGCAGAAAAGGTACAATCTTCACAATATGATCTGAATTTATATTTTTCATTCGGTTTTAGCAGGCCTCAGATTAAAAAAATAAACAATAGAATGTCTCTTTTAATGCTCTTCTTAGGATACAGAAATAGCAGCTGCCTTATAGAGTAATCATGTTGTAACAGGCATTTTTAGTAATTTTTGTTACGCTTTGTTTTAGGGCACATTGGTTGAGTAGCAATATATCTAAATATTTAAACAGTGAGTCATTTCATACTGGGTAGTTTTGGTCCCAGAAAAGGCATGCTCATTAAACATAAGATAAAACAAGACTGACAATGAACAGAGACTGTTTAATTAATTTATTTTTTTCTTCAAGGATGAACAGTTGTAGTGTCTTGATAGGTTGGATTGGAAGAAATTACCATACACTGAGATGCTAGAAGAGATCATAGGTGCCCACTTTTAGCTCTCATTTAGGTGAAAACAGAAAAAATAGGTTAAACATCCATAGTTGCATATTTAAAGTAAAAAAGTTCAGTTGTAGTTACACTAATTTCCTTGTCTGTGTGCTTTTCCATTTTTTCATAATCTAAAATCCCATTTTTTTTAAAAATAGGAAACTATCGATACTATTTTGTTATTTGGCCTTCCAGATCGTTTGTATGTATTACCTAATGTTATGTCTTGCTATTGTGGGGATCACAAATGGTATCACAATTCATTAACATGATTTTGTGTTTTTCAATCAATACTACATTGCATAGGTCTCAGTAAATTAGTATTTATGGTTTACTATGTCTTTTTCATTTTTATTTAAAATTTCAAGTTTGACATTATTTTATATAAAGTCAGACAATATAAATAAAATTTAAACTACTGATAATTCCAGTTTCTCGCAGAGGTAGCTGCTTTCTCCATTATAAATAGGAATGGAACCATTGTCCTTGTATAGTCCTTCTGCATATGTGTGTTTCTGGAAGGTAGATTGCAAGATGTGGAATTGCGCAGTCATATTTTTATGTGCATTTAAAAGTTTGATAATACCACATTCCTTTCCATAATCACCATACCAATTTCCACACCCAACACTTGATATTTTCTGATTTAAAATTTTCAAGTTAAATCTCATTGTTTTATTTTTTATTTCCTTTGTAGCTCAAGTTGAGGATCTTTTCTTGTTTTTATTGGCATTGAGGCTTCTTTGAATCCTTTGCCTAGTTTTCAAAATTGCAGTAGTTTTATTTGTAAGAGTTAAAAAACTTTTTGTTTAGCAATCTTTGTTATATATATTGGAAATATTTTCTTGTCTATGATTTTAAGTTAATTTATGGTCTACTTTGTCATTTCTAATTTAAAATTTTTTATATAGGCACAATTTATTAATCTTTTCTAATATTCCTTTTGCTTTTTATCTCTTATTAAGAATTATATTTATCCTAAATTCATGAACATATTTGCCTATATTTTCTTCTAATACTTTCATAGTTCTGTTTTATTTTTACATTTAGGTATGTGATCCAATTAGAATTTATGTTTTGGAGTCAGGGATACCTATGTGCATACATATATACACATATACTATATATACATACTTATCTATATATACACATATATTCATTCTGTTGGTTATCATATTTTTCTAATACCATATATTGAATAGTTGTTATATTAATTTTTGGTTATTTATTCAGTTTTGTCTTTTTTTCTAATTCTGTCCTCAAATAAGTCTAACCTGCTGTTTAATATAAATTTTAGATTTTATTTTTGAATTTTATATTCTTTTTTCATTTTTTAAAAAATCTGGTGATTTATTTGTAGTCCCATGCTTCTTATATCTTCAATACCTTCGTTTATTTTTGTAGATATTTGTAGATTTTGTAGATATATTAAAATACTTATTTTACATTTTGTGTCTCAGGTCATTATGCAACCAATTCCACCACCTGCCTTTTCTGTTACCTTGTTTTCCTGTATGTTTTATGAGATTATATTCCTTACAACTTAATCTTTAGGAATTTTTTGAGACCTTTGTTGTAGGCAGTTACTTAAAATTACAATTTTTAATTTTAATATTATCACAGTCCATTTTCCAGTAATATTATCCTACTTACGAACAATGTAAGTACTTACAACAGTATATACAACAATAGAGTTTCATTAATGTCCCTTCCCTTTGTGGTTTCTTTTAAAGAAATTTATAATATTAATTTGCATGGTATACATGTTTATTTTTTCATGATATTTATTTTATATTTACCAAGATATTTATTCTTTTCAGTATTCATTCCTTCCTGCTGATCCCTAGTACAGTTTGATGTCATGTTCTTTCATTCTGAAGTTTTTTTTTTTTTTTTTTTTTTTTTTAGCATTTCTTGTAGTGTGGATCTCCTGGAGACAAATTGTGGTAGATTATTTTATCTCTGAGAATTTTTTTATTTTGTCTTCATTTTCAAAGGATATTTTCCCTGGAAAGATAATTTTGGGTTGAGAACCTTTTCTTGCAGTATTTTGTATACATTTTTTTCATTATCAATATACTCCATTGTTTTTTATTAGATGTCAGCTGTTATTTCCCAGGAGTCCTTTCCTTGAATGTTTCTTTTTTTTCTGACTTCTTTTAAGATATGTTCTTTATATTTGGTGTTCAACATTTTGACTGTTATGTTGCTAGGTGTGTTTTCATTGTATTTAACTGCTTGAGGTTTTCTGAGCTTATTGATCTGTGGGCTATCTTTTTATTTTTTAAATGCTTTTTTAAAAAAACATTTTATCGAAGTATATCATTCATACATGAACATACATAAACTATAAGTGTTCAGTAAACATCGTGAACTTACAAAACAAACATGCATAACATCATACAGGGCTCCCACACATCACCCCACCATAAATACTTTGCATTGTTGTGAAACATTTGTTAACAAATCATGAAAGAGCATCGTCAAAGTATTACTACTAATGGTAGTCCATATCTTCCTCCCCTATACATATTTTTAAGGATTTATTTATTTATTTACTTTTATCCATTCTGGCCCCCTCCTCCCCCGTTTTTGCTGTTACTGTGTCCATTTGCTGTGCAACTCTCTCTGTCCATTTCCTATCCCCTCTTCTCATCCTTCTCCTTCTGTTTTCACTGGGATTTGATCCTTGGAATCTCCGATGTGGGAGAGAGGTGTCCTACCGTGTGCGCTACCTTAGTTTCTGGTTTTTCGGTTCGTCTCGTCTTGGCTCTCCCTGTGTCACTCTCCTGTTACGTCGTCATCTCACTGCATGGCTCGCGGGGCCTGGTGGTGGTGGCCCACTCACCTTTATTTTTCTTTTTTTAATTTTTACTGGGAGGTCCTGGGGATCGAACCCATGTCCCTCCATATGGGAGACAGCTGCCCAAACACCCGAGCCACATCCATCCCCCTGCTATATCTCTTAAGGTTGACCAAAGAGACCCAAAGTTACAGTGTTTTCCCATACAGGATGATCATATAATAAATCAGGCTTAGTTTATCACCAGCATTCTAAAAACCAGGCTTAGGGAGAAAAACTAGGTCTTGGGACACATGCATGGTTTCTAATATAGCGAATATTTAGCCTACCCTGTCTATCACAAAATCAGGACAGTGAGAATATTCACATTTTTAAATACTTTTTAAAAATTGTTTTAAAAAAATGCTTTAGATTACATAAATGTTAAAATTAAAAATATAGGGGATTTCCATATGCCCCACTCCCCACCCCTCCCATATTTTCCCACATTAATATCCTTCATTAGTGTGGTACATTTGTTAAAATTGATGAACACATAATGGAACATTGCCACTAACTGTGGATTATAGTTTACATTATACTTTACACTCTGTTCCACACAATTTTGTGAGTTATGACAAAATATATAATGGCCTGTATCCATCACTGCAATTCATTCAGGACAATTCCAATGTCCTGGAAATGCCCCTATATTATACCTGGTATTCCCTCTCCTTCCCCTCAGAACCTACAGTGGCTACTCCCTCCACATAATATTTAGTCTTCTAATCCATGAACCTGTAATAGCCTTCCTTTTATAAGGCCTTCTTTGATTTCTTTTAGATGTCTTTCTTGAAGTTTTATAGTTTTCCATGTAATAATCTTTTAGATAATTGGTTAAATTTATTACTAAATATTTGATTCTTTTCCTTACTATTGTAAATGGATTATTTTTTTAAATTTCCTCTTCACCTTTTTCATTACTAGTGTGTAGAAGAACGACTAATTTTTACATGTTGATATTGTACTCTAACTTTGCTGAATTTATTACCGGTAGTAGCTTGGTTGTGGATTTTTCAGGATTTTCTGAATATAGGATCTTGTCATCTGCAAATAGGGGAGATTTTACTTCTTCCTTTCAATTTGGATGCATTTTATTTCTCTTTCTTGCCTAATTGCTCTGGCTTGAACTTTTAGAACAATAGTGAATAACAGTGGTGACAGTGGACATCCTTGTCTTGTTCCTGACTGTAGAGTGAAAGCTTTCAGTTTTTCACTACTGAGGATGCTAACTGTGGGCTTTTCATATATTCTGCTTATCATGTTGAGAAATTTTCCTTCTATTCTTAGTTTTATAAGTGTTTTTATAAAGGAGGGGTGCTAGATTTATAGATTTATCAAATATCTCTTTTGCACCAATTAAAATAATCATGTATTTTCCCTTTATTCTCTTAATTAGTTTTATAGAATTGATTTTTCTTAAGTTGAACCAACCTTGTATATCTGGCATAAATCCCACTTTATCATGGGATTTAGTATGTCAGTACTTTGTTGAGGATTTTTGCATCCATATTCATAAAGAATATTTGTCTGTAATTTTCTATACTTGTGGTATCTTTATACCACAAGATACTTGTGGTATCTTTGGTATTAGGGTGATGTTGGCCTTATAGAATTATTTAGGAAGCGTTCCCTCCTCTTCACATTTTTGGAAGTGTTTGAATAGGATTGGTATAAATTCTTCTTGGAATGTCTGGTAAAATTCACTCATGAGAGGCCATTTGACCCTGGGCTTTTCATTGTTGGGAGGCTTTTGATTACTGATTAAATATGTTTACTTGTTACTGGTCTCTTGAGATCTCCTAATTCTTCTTGAGTCAAGTATAGGTAGTTTAGTCATACAATTTGTTTGAATACAGTTGTTCATAGTATCCTCTTATAATCCTTTTTATTTCTGTGGGGTCAATAGTAACATCCCCCCTTTCATTTTTGATTTTAGTTATTTGTATTCTTTCTCTTTTCTTTTCTTTGGTCAGTCTAGCCAAATGTTTGTTGATTTTATTGATCTTTTCAATGGATCAAATTTTGATTTTGTTGATTTTCTCTAGTTTTTAAAATTCTCTATTTCATTTATCTTCACTTTAACCTTTTTTATTTCCTTTCCTCTTTCACTTTTGGTTTAGTTTGGTCTTCTTTTTCTAGATCCTTCAGCTGTAAGGTTAGGTCTCTGGTTTGAGATCTTTCTTCTTTTTTAATGTAAGCATTACAAATTTCTCTCTTAGCACTGCCTTTGCTTTATCCCATACATTTTGGTATGTTTTTGTTTCCATTTGCCCTCTTGTTATTTCTTCATTTACCCTGCTGGTTGTTCTTCTTAAGTCTTACCTTTTTTGTCCCTCAATTCTGCCGTAAATGAATACTTTCATATTTATTTGATTTTTTTTCCATTGTGACATTTTAGTCCCTTCTTATTTGTTTTTGCATGTATTTTTCTTATATTTTCTTTGTCGTTACCATGGGGCTTAAATTTAATACCCTAAATCTATAACAATTATGTTTGATTTGATACCAACTTAATTTCAGTAACATACACACACACTGTTCCAATAACCCTCTATTTCCTCATCTTTTTTTGCAGTCACAGATTGTATCTTTGTACTTTGTGTATTCCAAACCATAGATTTATCATTACTTTTTTTATTTAAAAATTTTAGTAAAGTATGTCATTCCTGTATGAACATACATAAACAATAAGTGTATAGTACATGTTGTGAACTTACAAAACAAACATGCTTAACATCATAAAGGGCTCTCATATATCACCCTACCACCAATACTTTTTGTTGTTGTGAAACATTTATAACAAATTATGAAAGAGCACCATCAAAGTATTACTACTGGCAGTAGTCTACATGGTACATTTGGTGTATTTTCCCCCCAACCCATTCTATTATTTTTTTGCTCATAATCTGTGATTAAACCAAATTTGTGATTATACCAAGTGCCATTGATTATACACTTTAGATAAATATATGGTTTATCATTGTTTTATGCACTTGCATTTTAGAACCTGTAAGAAAGAAAAATTGATGTTACATACCAAAAAATACAATAGTAATACCGTTTATAATTGCCCATATGGTTAGCTTTATTGGAGGCCTTTATTTTTTTTAGAGAAGTTGTAGATTTACAGAAACAATGCATAACATGCAGAGTTCTCATATAACACCCTATTAGCAGTATCTTGCATTAGTGAAAGGAAATTTTTATAATGGCATTATTAACTATAGTCCATTGTTTATAATATGTCTTCCCCCATATTAAATCACATGCCTTCAAGTGGAAAGCAGCTTGAGTGTTGGTCCCCCTCTTTGGATTTGGGCTTTTACTTTCTTTGTAACTTAAGGATTTCTTACTTTCTTGCATGTACTGTGATCATTTGAAATGATATTTTTAAATATTGAAATTAAAAAAAAATTTCTTATTAAGAAGGTTGTTGAAGTGATATATAATATAGGTTCTTATACTGCTCCAAATGGAATTCTGATTAATTTATAAAGATATGAATTTTTAATGAAAGAAAAATAATATAGAATCTTTACTAATTGTATAAATACATTAATAGCCTTAAATTAATTCCTTCCTCTCTTCCTCCCTCCCTTCCCTCCCTCTTTCTCACCCCTCCCCTCTCCTCCCTCCTTAAAATATTTACCACCTGTTTAACATCTAGAATATATAAAGAATCTTACAACAAAAAGACAAAAAAAAAAAACTAATTAAACAATGGACAAAACACTTGAATAGACATTTCTCCAGAGAAGATATACAAATGGTCAATTAGGACATGAAAGATTCTTAACATCATTAGCCATTAGGCAAAGGCAAACACAAAATGTTGCATATACATACAATGAAGTATTATTCAGCCATAAAAAGAATGATCTGACACATGCTACAACATGGATATAGCTTGAAAATATCATGTTGTGTGAAGTAAGCCAGACATATAAGACAAATATTGTATAATCTCTCTTATATGAAATCAGTAGAATATGCAAGTTCATGGGGTCAGAAATTGGAATATAGGTTACCAGGGTTCAGGTGGGGAATGAAGAGAGAATGCTTACATAGTTCAGAGTTTCTCTTTGGGGTTTTGGAAAAGTTTTGGCAATGGATCGTGGTAATAGGGGCACACATTGTGAATGTAATTAACACTACCAAATTGAATATCTGAAAGTTGATAAAATAGGAGATTTTAAGTTTGTATATGTGTTACCAGAATAAAACAAACTGTAGAACTATACAACACAAAGAATAAAACCTTATGTAAACTATGGACTAAAGTTAATAGTATAATTACAATAATATTGTTTCATCCATTGTAATAGAGGTACAACACTAATGAAGAATGTTAATAATAGGGAAAACTGTGTGTGTGTGTGTGTCTGTCTGTGTGTGTGTCTGTGAGGAGATATGGGAACTCTGTACTTTCTGCATGATTTTTTATAAACCTATGACTTTTCTAATAAAAAAATAAACATCTCGCCATTCATGGAAGTTGTTTGAAGACCCTGGATTGAGTGATGTTGAATAAGTTATTAAATCTCCTGAATTTTAGATTCCTTGCCTATGAATACGGTTTTGATTACTGAATATAGCTATGTTATGGAAGAGAGGTTAAGTATATGAAGTTTCTGGCAGGGGTCATAGTACGTAGGCCTTCTGTTCTTTTTCTTTTTAAACAATTTATTGAAGCATATCATTCATACATGAACATACATAAACTATAAGTGTTCAGTAAACTTCATGAACTTACAAAACAAACATGCATAACATCATACAGGGCTCCCACACATTACCCCACCACAAATACTTTCATTGTTGTGAAATATTTGTTAACAAATTATGAAAGAGCATCGTGAAAGTGTTACTACTAACTATAGTCTGTATCTTCCCCCCTATACATTTTTTTAAAGGATTTATTTATTTTATCCATTTTTACTTCTCTCTCCCGTTTTTGCTGTTTTTGTGTCCATTCTCTGTGTCCGTTTCCTGCCCTTTCTCCTCATCCTTCTCCTCCTGTGTTCACTGGGATTCGATCCTCGGAACCTCTGATGTGGGAGAGAGGCGTCCTACCGCCTGTGCCACCTTAGTTCCTGTTTTTTTGGTGCCCCTCGTCTTGGCTCTCCCTGGTGTCACTCTTCTGTTATACGTTATCATCTTGCTGTGTGGCTTGTGGGGCCTGATGGTGCACCAACGTACGGGGCCTGGCGGCTCACCCACTCACGGGGCCTGGGGGGTTTACCTGCTTGCAGGGCACCTGACGGTACCTGCACATGGGACCCAGTGGTGTACCTGCGCGTGGGGCCTGTGGGCCTGTGTGGCTCACCTGCTTGCGGGGCATGGCTGCGCACCCGAGCATGGGGCCTGGTGGCCCGCACGTCTTTTATATTTTTCTTTTTTTAATTTTTACCGGGAGGCCCCGGGGATCGAACCCAGTTCCCTTCATATGGGAGACGGTCGCCCAACCATTTGAGCCACATCCGCCCCTCTGCTATATCTCTTAAGGTTGTCCAAAGATACCTAGAGTTACAGTCATTTCCCATACAGGATGGCCTTATAATAAATGAGGCTTAGTTTATCACCAGCATTCTAAAAACCAGGCCTAGGGAGAAAAAGTAGGTCTGGGGACACGTGCATGGTTTCTAATATAACGAATGTTTAGCCTACCCTGATTATCACAAAATCAGGACGCTGAGAATATTCGCATGGCCTTTGTTTCTTTTAATTATTATTATTAGTACTTGGTTTAATGAACCAAAGTCCTGAATGTCAAAGTATAATTTTCCTCCTTCCTTTTAATTTATTTCAATTTCTTTCACTGCATTTGAAGATGACCCATAATAGTACATTTAGAATGTTCAGTAGGGGTTGACCTTTATCTGTATCTGTCACTGCACAGATTAAGGATATTCAGCTGCTGTATAGGTAACAGTTGTTAGTTACCAGTTTTGCTCTCTGAGAAGTATAGTACTGTTTAAACACAGTAAAGAAAGATTTAAAATTGTTTTGCCTGGTAGCACATTCTACTGGTCTTGGAATATAGGTATTTAGTGAAACTTCAAATGAATGAATGATGGGGTGACAACTATATGCTTCTAGTAGATCACCTAGTTTGACCCGCCTGAGGAATGAGTGAGCCTATTAAATGATGTGACTTGACATGGCTGGTTTTTTTCCCTACTTAAATATTTTAAACAAAATTGACTGCATCAAATAGCGACTGTAATATTATGCAACTTATGAGTATATATTGCCAATGAATATTTTTGTTCTTTACTAAGAAATAAGATATTTCAAGTAAATTGTAGCAAAAATAACTCCATGTCAAGTCATGAAAGTCTGCAATATTCCTTCCTAAGAGCCACTCCTATTATCTGAAAGTGGTCTTTGCAATTCTTTTAATGCTTTGGTAGTTTTAAAGATTTTCACTTTTTCCTCTTTTGCCATGTTTTTTTTACTTATTTAAAATATATGTATTGTTTGTGCAGTCTCTATTGGGTATTTTAATAAAGACCTTTCATAGTAGTTCTTGTACTTTAGTGGGGATAGGAATTAGAATTCAACAAATAGTTACAAGAGTAATGGGTTGATAAAAGGGGGGTCTCCATATAAGGTATCAATGGGATGGTATAAAAGAGAGCAACTGGGCCAGGGGACTAGGGAGCCTTCTCCGAGGAAGTAACATTTAGGCTGAAACCTTAAGAATTTGTCCAGTTAAACAAATGAACAATAGATCAGAGTGAGTCTAAATCTTCAGGGGGAGGGTGGGGGCTGAGGTGTCTGGAGTGATGAGGGTAGTGCACAGGGAGGCTGGATTTGGCTGAGACCCGACAATTGTAGCTTACTATGTCACATCAAGTTCTGAGAAGCCTTAAAAATCCACTCTGCCTGCACTGTAGGGAATGGATTGGTGGGCTCTGCGATAACTGCGGGGAAGCTATTGTAGTAGTTCAGGTCAGGTGAAGGATGCTGGGTATATCAAGTAAGATGATGGCAGTGATGATGAAGAGAAGAGGGTGGATTTGACAGAACTTGACTGATTGGATCTAGGATGAGAAGCAGAAAAAAGTCTTCTCCCAGCATGAACTAGAATGAATTGTTGGTGCCCCTGATAGGAAACAGTGCGGAGTACAGGTTTGGGAAAGAGATGTGAGTTGTTTTGCACATGTGTTTGATGCCTGTTTTATATCCATTTAGAACAGTCTCTCAGACACCTGAGGATATAAATGTTTGAGTCATTGGCATTTAGTGAGTGATGGAAATCATAGTAGTAGATCAGATGGCCTAGCAAGCAAGTGTGAGATGAGAAGAAAAGAAGGTCTATTACAGAAACAATGGACTTTTAAGGAGCATGAAAGAAAAGTAGGCTGAGAGGGTCAGATAGAGACAGAGGAGGACAATGTAGAGAGTGAGGGGTCATGGAAACCAGGGAAAGAATGTTTCAGGATGGAGGGAGTGAACAACCCTGTTGAATGCTGCTAAGAGGTCAGGCAAACTTAGGTCTTGGAATAGTCCATTAGATTAAAAAAAAAAAAAAATTCTCCTTAGATTTTATAACATGGAGGTCACTGGTGATCCTAGAAAGAACAAGTTTCTTATTGTGGTGGGTGGGATACCTTCTCAGCTCTTTGTAAAATCTTGAATTTAAATATCCTATTTTAGAGGACTTTTTTTTTCTATTATATTAGTGTTCTAGAGTGATTGTATCTTTTAATGATCATAAGCAGTGCATTTAAGCAGTTTCAATGCTTCCTTGTTGTACTCAACTTTCCCAACTTTACTCTCAGGCTTCTTCTCACCACTGTTTTCATTTATCTGACATCTAAATTTCTTAGTGACTAACCTATTCGTAATCTCCAACTCTCCTTTGCTGTTTTCCCCCTCTGACATATGCCAGCTTTTTATATAAAATGAAAGTATTTGAGTTAGCATTTTGTTTTCGTTTTTAATCTCTGTTTCTTTCTCTCTGGAAAAGGTGTGTTAAATTACTAAAGAAATACTTAAAATCAATCAACTTTATCAAATGGATTATTGGATTGCTTGTTCTCAATATTTGGATTGTGAAATTTTCTTTCATTTTGTCCTTCACTGAAACCAGTTGTTCCATATCTACCAAAGGCCTCTAGATTATATCCTTGCAATATGGATAGTCAGAATTCTCCCTTGACTTTTTATCTACTTGAGTTGGGTTTATAAATGGATTCTAATGCACATACACAGGACAGCTTTCACTACTGTGAACCTTTAATAGTCACCTAGGAAATTTCAAATAGATGTGCAGAAACACTTTCCAGACAAACAAAACCACAATTTTGTCCCCCTTTTCGCTACAGATTTGTGGATTCTCCCCAGTTATTTTTGCTTTGTTCTCCTCAGAGAAGTAAGAGCTGTGAAGTTTGATGCCCATTCCTAATAGTTGATAAGTTAGATTTATTTCAATGAAACTGTCAAAATTAGTTGAGGGAGTTTACCTTGTAGGAGGGGTAAAGAAATTTATCTGAAACTTGGAGAAGGAAAAATAACCAAGATTTTAACTAATTTAAAAAAATGTATTAATGCAGAAAAATTGGTTGGACAAGCTTGAAGTAAAAAATAAAAAGAAGTGACTTAGGCATTTAATTAAAATAATTTTAGGACAACAGATGGCAGTGTGTTGCTTTCTGGCCCTTTTTTTGTCCTGGGCTTTTTCATAGGAGTATAGTGAGATATAACTAATAAAGTCTGTTAGAAATATTTGTAGTAATAGTAGTCATATTGGAGTGGAAAAATATATACCAGCCTGTGACATGAAAAAGTGCCAAGCTAGATAAACCTACATGGGGAGAATAAAGGAAAGTGTTTCATTACACTTCTTTCTAGGCCTGAATAGCCTGGGTTGATCCAGCACCATCCTGCCCACAGAAAGAGTAGGACCCAAAGTTGTACTGTATTCATTTTAGCTCTTGGTTTATCCTTATATCATAAAGAGACCTGCCAAAACTCCTTTCTTTAGCCATGCTGTATGTGTGAGTGGATTTCCAGTGCACAGAAGTCAGCAGTGTGTATGTTCTCTGCTCCAGAATCCATTACATATATCTGCAGGCTCCCAAGTTCTCTGTCACAGCCCTTCCTTAAAGATGGCAATTTAAAAGGACATCAGGAAAGGATGGTTCCATTTGGGAGACTTCTATATTCAAAGCATTTTCAGGTGTACTCTTGCCTTTCCCCCATTCTTTTTCCTTTCCATTCTTGAACTGCTCAGTGAAGGATGGTCTTCTTGCAATTCCTCATGGTTTTGCTTTTAAAATTAAAAAAAAAAAAAAAAAAAGTTTCCAGGCATAATGAGATGAACAGTAATGACTTTTATTGTGTGCATCTGGTAATTGTCTGTTATGTGTTCACCTGCCCCCACTTCCTTTTTTCCAGGAATGCTGTCTTTGTAATTTGAGAGGGGGTGCTCTTAAGCAAACTACGAACAATAAGTAAGTAATACATTCATTGTATTAAATATCATAATGTTGCATTCTCCTTTCTAGAACATTTAATTTCTGCATGACATTTTGCTTTCCCTCTCACTATTACATACATTGTTCCAAAGTTTTTGTAATCCAGATATAAGGTTGAGATTCTGTGTGTGTCTTCAGAGACCCTTATTGACAACACTTTCCCCTCTGCTGGACAAGGGTATTCTAAGTCCTGCTTCTGTTCTGTGTCTTTGGCATCATGAAGAATAGCCCCTCTTTTACTAACAGAGTTTTTAAAAAGAAGGCAGCTCATATCATCTAGGTCCCATTAGAATCCTAGTGTTTAATATTATGTTATTAGAATCCTATTAGTCTAATAAATCCAGGGTATGTCTGAAAACAGTGAAATCTGTTATCTTCAGCTGAATTAAACCATAATCATATCAATAAAGCAAAACTATTTGCTTTTAGCACCAGTAAATTAAAAAGAAAGTATGTATACCAAATGGAAATGACAGGGTGAAAACATTGATTTTTAACATTTAAAGGGGGTTGATGGAGAATAAAGAGTTTGAAAGAGAGTCAAAAGTGGACAGAAAAGGAAGGTAATATATGGGTTTTTATAGCTGTCATTGAAATATATTTTTGTGCGAATTTCATTATTTTCGTTACTCTTCTTTAATTTTGAAAATAGAGCTATAGCATGTTAGAGTCCTTTGAAAATAGAGACATACAGAAAATGATTTAGGCAGAAATTGCAAACTGGCTCTCTAAAGGGGGCCTGATCCAGCCCAACCATATGTTTTGCTTGATTCGTGTAACATTTTAGAAATTTTATCCAAAGAATGAAAGGAGAGAGAGTTTTCATAAAAGTTCAGATTTTCCTCTTTACTTGAAAAATGATTGTGCATCTCTATGACAATAATCAGTTGGGATGAGAACCTGGCCTAAATGGGACAGATGCCCCTGGGTCACTATGACTTACCAGTTATATATATATATTCACTTACACCTTGCCTGGCCCTGTGATCACTGGATGTTGCCTCCCCTGGTATAATGTAGTGATTGAGTTAGCATAATTATGTGCATATGTACATGTTTTTGATTCCTTCCAAGGAATAGAAAAGGCATTTATCATTCTTACATTCATATGGTTTAGTCTAAGAAACTGTATTTTTACTTAAATCCTCTTTCACAGTGCTAGTTGATGTGATTGGCAACATTCTAAAACGTCTTAACTATTGTTAGGATGTTGCACAGGACATGAAGACTATGAGATGGTTTAGGTGGGTTGCTGTGAAGACAGGTAAGTTCTCTTCTTGCCTTTGGGCTAGAAACAAAGGAACTTGTGTTCCTATAGCATTGTATTATTAATTTATATTTGAAAGGATGCCATAATGGGATTGTCACTTGAGTTGTCCTTCCTGTGGTCCTCAAAAGCAGGAATGAGGTTTTATGTTTTTTCTTTTGTTTGTTTGGGTTTTTTGAGGAGGTACCAGGGATTGAACCTGGGACCTTGTACATGTGAAATATGCTCAACCACTGAGCTACACCTGCTCTACTTATGCTTTTTTTTAAAAAAGAAGTAACTATATTGTATCTTGAAGACAGATTGATGAATTTGATCATTCTTTCAAAATCTCTTCAAACCTCATGAGTTTTTATATTTATTTGGAGGCATGTTAATGAGAAACTCCATAGTGTTACTGGAAGAGTTATTTTTCTGGAGCATGTCAGACTTTGAAAGGAGAAAATACTTTCTAAGTAGGAAACAAGGGAACAAACTAAATTTCATTTTTCCTTATTTTTAGGTTCCTTGATTATTGTTTGCAGGGAGAAAGAATGTAATTAAAGACTTAATCATATGAATTCCTTTAGAAAATGTTTGCTTCTTGAACTAGTCTCCTTTATGATATTTGTATGTATTTTGTATAAAAGTTTATACCTTTTATTAATTGAACTAATCTTTTGTCACATAATGATTAGCTTAAATGTATTAATCACTTGCATATTTCAGCAATAAGTGAAAAAGAAGACCTACATTTCAGTATTCCACAGATCAGCTATAGAAAAATATAAGTACCTTAATAGGATTGATTCCTTGGTTTTTATATAGTGGCGGGCAGATGTAGTACTGATTCTATCCAGGTATCATCCAAGGAGTTTACAATTCCAAGCGTCTGTTTGTAATGGATTTAGCCTTTGGCTTTCTTTCTCTTCTGTTTCCCATCTTTGAGAATTGCCATTGCTAGTTTGAAATATGAAGATATGTAAGTTTAGGGAACGTTTGTTTATGTTTTATGTCTCCTTTTCTGTAGGTGGGCCCATGTCATGTGTGCCGTTGCAGTCCCAGAAGTTCGATTCATTAATGTCCCAGAAAGGACACAAATAGATGTAGGCAGAATACCTTTACAGAGGTTAAAATTGGTGAGTGGCAAGCTTCTTTTTACCTCATATAACAGAGTTAATTTCAAGTTCTGGATTTTTCTATTTTCACTGCACACGTTCTCAATGTATTTTTACCCCTAGCATCACTTTATTCATTATTCTACCCTTATTTTGCTTTAGTCTCAATTGACTTGTCCATATCTATTCTTTTCCTATTATATTGTGAGCCTGCATATAGCCTTCCACAAATTGTGTTTGAAATGAGGCAAAGGATTAATGCATTTCCTGGATTAACATGACCTTCCAAACTAGCATATCTGATGAAATTTGTCATAATGGCACGTGGTTTTCAACTTTAAATTATTTACATTTTCTCTCTTTTGCCTCTTTGGCTGGTGTTATTAGGTTGGTGCATCCAACCTAATTTTATCAACTCTTCACCAAGAAGAGACTTGTAGAGAAATAAAAAAGCTTTTATTTTTACCAAGGAATTTTCTCGCTTATAAAAATTCAAATAATTTGCCAAACTCTCTGATATATTATCTACTGACATGTTCAGGAACTTTTATAGAAATCTTCCTTCTCGTTCCGTTTGTTAAGAGTATTTTTTTACTGAAAACATAGGCCTTTAATGTCTTTAACATTGAAATAACCTTGTAGTTCTGTTAAATTGTGAGCCAACAGATCATTAGTTTAGGGCCTTCTATTATATATTGAATAAGAATTTTCCCTAAAGTTAAACTTCATGACCTTAAAATACTAGAGTGTATTTTACAAGTAGACGTAACACTGTAGAATTTTTTTAGTCTTTGTCCTTTGTAACTCAAGAGTCTTTCCACCGTAAAATATTTCATTGCAGAGTTGTAGCTACAACTGTCTCTACCTGCCCCGTTGCTTGTTTGTTCCTAGCCTGCCACCAAAGCAGAGCTGGGTGTGCTGTTTCTGGGCCTGTCTCTGAGGAGCTCAGAATCTAGTTGACTTGTCTTTTGTTCTGAGAGAAACGAAAGTGAACATTATTATTTCCCATTGCTCCATCAAGTATTTCAGTTTACTAGGAAACATATGACCCTTTTGTGGACTTGATGATGACTGTTGGCTGATATGAGAGGTGGGAGCAGGATGCTCAGGATGTGGTGGTCCAAGTTTTGTGGACTAAGATGGAAATTAAGAGACAATTGCCATTTAAATAAAGGTCACAGTAACTATCAGAAGAGAGTAATTTTTCAGCTCCTAGACCTCTATGGCAAAGCCTGAAATTTTATACCCTGGCCACAAAGTGAGTGAGTAAATAAATAAATAAATAAACAAGCAAGCAAGCAAGAATTAGGGCTAAAATGCAGAATAGCCAAAAAAATGTTGGCACTGCATATTCAAGTATTAAAGTTTTGTGTGACGTATATTAAGAAATGTCTACCATTTTAATGTTTTTTTCTGATTATATAGATATTATATATGAAATATGGGTTTGTAAAAATTAAAACACTACATTTTTAGAGCCACCTGTGAGAACTTGTGCTAACAATTTAGTGCCCCTCAGAATGAGTGATCACTGCTCTTGATAACTTCTCTTTAAGAAACAGCATTCTGGCTGCTTTTATCCATTCCTACTTCCTTCATGATTTGATGGTACCATGCCAGTCCCAAAGGGTTGCAGACAACTGTAGGAAAGGACATAATGGGTTAATGCAACCTCACTCAGGAAGTTGTTTTAAAAAATCTGGTTATTGCATTTGAAAATGGCAAAGCTTATCATTTTCTTCACAGTACTGTGCTTCTTTTGGATTATGCATATCACATGTTTCTTGTGGGATTGTTTCCCTTTTTAAGTGATTAATGTCTTTAGAGGAATGTCTTGACTGAATTTAAGATCATCTTTTCAAATGGTAACATGGAGCTGGGTTTATTGACATATAAAAATGTCCATTACACATAGCTGGATAAAAATAGCAGCTATAAGACCAGAATTTTTTCTCTGCTTTTTTATACATAATGTTATATGCATGGAGAGTTTTTTGGATTGATAGTTATCAAAATGTCCACAGTGATTATCTTTAGTGGAAAAATACAAGGAAATTTTCTTCACTATGGAAAATATCTATCACTCAGAAATACTGTAATAGTTTGAAAGGAGGCAATGAATAGCCAGAAGTCTGGATGGCTTTTTCACCAGGAAGCCTCAAGAATGAACCCTAACCATGGTGAATCTATTATAGTACAACATCTGCACCCCAGTCCTATCTAAATTTTAAGATTAGAATTCTGATAGTGGTGTGTGTGTGTGTTTAGAGAGAGAACACGAGAGAGCCCTAGAGGTAGGCATAGGGATAGGAACAGCACCTGGTAGTCACTTGGTAAATATATTTGGAATAATAAATGGTAGCAAGTCATTATTTGTGCTCCTACCTAAAAATCATGGTGGATTTATTTCTTATGTCTACATCAGTAGGTATTTGATCAGGCAATAAAGAATGACTCTTGCCTCTTCATGGTCTCTCATTTGAAAGTAATGGTGGTACATTCACAAAATACTGTTTGCATGCTTCCCTAATTAATTCCAAATAAGGAAAGGCACTTCTTTCCTTATTTGTCTTGCAGGGGACATGGGATTAAGCCATAGAGCCTAGTAGTGCTATGAGTACATAGAGCCTAGCAGAACCTATCAAACACCCATGCAGCACTTTTCCAATTGGCTAAGAATTCTGGTCTTGGAACCTCTGGTTAATTTAGGGATTGGAAACTGGAGTGACCTGAAGAAGGGCAAATTCTTCATCCCTGAAATAGCAGCAAGGGGGACTCTGAGCCTCTCCCCAGTGTCCACAAGGTGGTGCTGCTGTATCAGGATCTCAATACCTTGCCCTTAAGCCATCTCCCTTAGCATGTATTGAAGTGCCCTGCAAGGACATGTGCTGTGTGTGTGTGTGTGTGTGTGTGTTTCCCAACAGGGAGTTCCAGCTCAATGGATGGAGGCAGGACAGTGAAAGTGCTGACACGATGCTTTAAAAATGCTAAATTCCAGAGGGCTTTTTTTTTTTTAAAGTTCAGTTTTTCATTTAGCCACATAAAAAAGAGCTGCTTTCCCTTGGGGCAAGATAGTGTTTTTTTTGTATAAGTAATAAGCAGCAGTTGTAATAGCTACTAAAAGTAGGAGGCTTAAAGTATGACTGGTGACAAACATGAGTTGAAAAATCTCTTCCTGGGGAAGCGGCTGTGGCTCAATCAGTAGGGCTCCCGTTTACCATATGGGAGGCCCCGGGTTCGGTTCCCGAGGCCTCCTGGTGAAGGCAAGCCCGCCCGCACGGCGTGGTTAGCTGACCCAGCGAGCACAAGCAGCAAGGGGGGGGATAAATGAATAAATAAATAAATAAAATCTTTAAAAAAAAAAAAAATCTCTTCCTAAGTATGAAAGCTTAATTATTTTAAAAACATATGCTCATTATTAACAATCTTTGTAGAATATGTAATACTGGTATTTATGCAGAGCTATTTGAAGATTTTGGTAATATTGTTGTTATCCTTTTATTCAGAGGTTCAAGCTGCAGCTTTTGACAAGCCCCTCTAAAATTATTAGTCTAGGAAGACTTCTGTTAAAGTTCTAGGATAGCATGTTGTTTATTTTAGTAGATTTTCCGTCTTATATATCATGACTCATTAAAAAAAAAAAGTAGTAAATGAAAAACAATCCTTTCAGTGCCCTTGAGTGGATTTATATGATCCTAGAACAGTGAGTGCTGTGTGAAGAACCTTTAGCTTATCCGTCCACCTTGTTTGGTTATATCACAGGCATGGCCTCTGCCTATCATATAATTAAATAATTAAATGAACAACAATTTTAACATGAGACTTACTTTCAAGATATCCTATATTCCTTTATTTCTATGGCTGGTAATTTTAAAAACTTTAATAATTCATTAACTTTTTTTAAAACTAAAAAATTTAAAAATATAATTATCTGTAGTGGTTTTCACCCAGCTAAGTTTGTCTTTTCTTTCTTTAACAATATTTAGCTTTGTGCAGAGTAACTATTTCAGGGGCTAGTAAAGTAGTTGCTGCCCCAGATAAAAATATTACAGATTCCTATCTAAAAGTACAGGATTCTAAGCAGAGTCATCATGTTGCAAGAAAGAAATGGTTGAAAGTTACCTGAATGTTTCCAATAGTAGACATATCCAAGAGTGAGATCCATTTTCTCTGTGGGCTTACTTTATGTATTTTTTAAAAAGTATTCCTTAGTATTTTTTCTTACCTACTTGTTCATAATGAATTCCTTTGCTTTTGAATGACTTTTCAATATGGGAATGGTTATCCTCCTGGCAAATGCTGTTATTCCTGTCTCTATCCATGTCCTCCATCACCATTATGCCTCATCCAGGGAATTCCAGATCATTGGCACCTGGTAGAGAAAAGAAAGAGGAATAGGATGCTGAGGACATTTCCTGGTCCCCACCTAAATGGTTTGGCCAACCCGTGCACTCGGGGAGAGTCAGTCTAGGGCTTGTTTGAAATCACAGGTAATGAGTGTGCCAAAGGACCCAAAGAAAATAATTGCTCATATGTGGTGTTTAGAATTTACTAAGGATCCTTTCCTTTTCTTCTTTCCTTTGGTCCTATTTTCTTTGTTAGTGTAATTGACTGGGTATAGTCATACCTGAGTATGATTATGAGTATGCAAGAGGAGTATGTAAGAGGAGTAAAATTGCGCAAAGTTGAGAACTTGTGAACAAAAACTAAGTAGAAAGATATAAAACATTAAGTAAAAATTGTCCTTTTTTTTTTCGCAATGGGAAATACAGGTAAAAATTAACAGGAAAAATAATTAAGAACAGGAGTTTAGAGAAGACAATATTTTTACAGTTTATTATTATACCAAAAGAAGAAAGCAGTAGAAATCAGTAAGCAGGTCAGAAAGTCTTGAGATTTGACTATAAAATGTAAGGGAAGAACATTAAAAAATATATATATATCAAAAGGAAGAAAAAAGCATAGGTTTCTGGTATTTGTTACATATTTATCATTTATATTTATTGTATACCTTGATCACTTCTTGAAGATTAGATTGAATTATAGATCTGTGGAATCTTTGTAAATAAAACAGCAAGGCAAGTTTGTGGACAGTAAGACATCTTAGAAAAATATCTGCTGACTGGAAATGCAACCGTTTGTTCTAAATATTCTTCCTATTAGGAGAAAAACTCATAGGAGTGTTGTAGGAATATTTAAATATTAAACTGTGTGTATCAATGCAAATGATGTCTATGGGTTGCTCTCATTGCCTAAGAAGCTTGGTTTTGTATAATGACTAGAATGCATCCATCATCACAGTGCTGCAGCTTGTGTCTTTGGTTTCTATATTTGTAGATTTTCTTATGAGTTTTACAATTGAAATTCTATTTCTGCAACCAAATACAGGGAAAAATGAATTTTGGAATAGCTGAAGTTGCCCCAGGGCTTTTGATGACCTCTGATTTTTATTTGACAAGTGAACCAAGCATAGGCACAAGTGTTCTCTTAGTGAAGAACATTATTTTGAAAAGGAATTTATACTGCAATGATGACTGAACTATAAGCCTTTCAGTATCTGACAGAGACCATACTATTCTTCTTAGAAGCCTCCATACACTTCAAAATTTTTACCTGAAGGCAAATAATAGTGAACTTGAAAGCCAAAGATTATAGTTTTGAAAGGTACATCAATTCTGAAAATAGAGTGGTTTCACGGCAGTATTCCATCTGAAGAGCGAAATCAAGGGGAAAAAATAACATTTAGTCCTCCTATTTCTTAGAAGTAGGCACTTGTTCTCTTGCTAACTGGCTCATGTTATCAGATGTACTGAATACTAAAAATTGAATTACAAAAAAGAAAATTAAATTACTGAGAGATGGGGATGAGTTCTGCCTCTGATGTTGTAAGATCCCTCTGAGTCCTATTTAGTTAATATTATAGCAAAGTTAGTGAACAGCTTTGGTCTCTTTCATAGAGGATTCAGGGGTGTATTTGACAGGCCCTCCATTAATGCATTTCGGAAAATGTAAAGACATATTGATTACCTTTCATCACCTTAAAAGAAAAAAAGTAGTGCTGTAAAGGCAATTAAAAAAAGTCATTATGTTCCACATTAACTCGTGTACTGATTAATTCCCATGCTCGGTTATTTTTAAAGACAAAGAAAAATTCTCAGAAAATAATGAACATTGACAACAATGAGCAAGTTTTTTATTTAAACATAGTCGAGGAAAAATTTGCTTTGAATAGTGAACTACTGAAGAAGTAATAAGCAGTACTACAAATGATATCATTGTGGTGTGGTGTCTATTATTTAATAAGTCCATTATAAAATTTTACAATATTATTAAGATGATGTTCTTCAGGATTGCAATATATACATAGCCCCAAATTTGTAAGTTCTTAAAAATAAGTGTAGTATAAAAAATTTACATTAGTGCCTGTATAGTGCTTAACTGTCAGAATGATTTGCTACAGGGACTAGATCCTATTGCAAGCTGTCAAATTTGTATATTGCTGTAATACCAAACCATAAAATCTTTTGAGTAAAATGGAAAATGTCAGATGGGCATGACTACAAATAATATACTTTCTGAAGGCTGTAGATGTCTATAGGAGAAAATGTGTAAATGCATGGAATGTTATCTTGTTACTATGGATTTTTCTTTATCTGTTGAGAGAAAAACTGGGAGGCAAAAGGAAATTGGCTGGAGCCTTAAATAATTCAATTTTGAACTCATTTTTCCTCAGGACTAATTTTTAAAACATTAGATAGATAAGTAGACTTCAGATAATTCATGATTAAAGAATATTGTAAAGGACTAATCTCATTTTCTAGGTGCATTGTTGAATGGTTCATTTTTTCTGAACTCCTCTGTCTGAATAGTGATTGCTGACAGATCTTTTAATTGAGTGAGCGAGCAGGGGTCTGGGTTCCAGAGACTGGGTCACTACTTTCACTCCCACACTTACGAGGTTGATGCCCACAAATGCATGCCAAACCACGGCAGCTGTTAAGTGCCTCTAAACAATCCCTGCAGGGTTTTTCTTGGTCAACAGTGATTGAAAGACGAGAGGTTATAATTTTGGAAAGGTTCGGTCATAATTGTAGAACAGTGGATTCATTATATTTTGTTTTGCTGAGAAGTGAGGGCTTAGGAATTAGTTTTCTTTGTTCCATTTTTTAGTATCAATTGTTTATTCCCTCACAAGAATGTTTTTGAAAACAGACAAAAATTTTATAAAAAACTTTTTATATAAAGTGAGAACTTTTCATACTTGTAATTAATTTAACATAAGTCACTGTGGTATATTTTAGGTGTGTTCCCACAATATACTCTTGGCTTTCATGAACTCATTGTTGGTTGATACAGGCACCAGCACAGTTTTAGCCTGCCATGGTTTGGTTTAATGCTCTAAATATCAAAAGTTCTCTGCATTCATTTGTACTGCCCTTTGTGTCTTGTAATTCTAAGAAGCTTCTGTTATTTGGAGATTGAGCATGCAGGCTCTGGAGTCAGTCTGATGAGTTCTTAGTCCTCTACTTAAAAACTGGGAAACCTTGGCCAAGCATATTAACCTTCTCAACCTCCTTTGTCAGTTGGGGTTGTGAGGATTAAACAAGAAAATGAAAGTCCTGGTATAGAATATGCATTCAATGACTATTAGCAGTATTAGCTATTATTATTGCTTTAAGTGATTTTCTTTCTTAATTTTTCTAATGCTGGGAAGAATTTAAATATACTAAACAGCCTTTGGGCATTGAGAGTGCAGTTTGTAAACTACACAAGTTTACTTTTGAGTGGAGCCCCATTAAACAAGAGTGTTCTGTCATCACCATGGCATGAGGGTGTAGAGGGGCTCTTCTTCAAACATCCTAGCTTTCACCACCTTCCCCTGCTGTTCTTGCCACAAACCATAGTATGAATACCTTGCTGTTGTAAGATAGGAGCCCAAAAATATAGCCATTGCTTCATCTTGATCATAGCCATTACTTTTGAAAAGTGGTTCTGTTCAAAACCTTTTGGCTAAACACCAACCTCTTGCCTTGCCTCTGCTGCCTCCCATAGTCTGCAGTGGTTTGGGCCCTAGGGAGTGAATGTGGCCCATGAGAACTGCTGTTTTACAGGATACCCTCTCCCCTGTGTCTGGTGTTTGTCGCCCCTTTCTCATGGAAGAACCGAATTGGACAACCTCTTAGGATGCACTGGAGTCTCTTAAAGTTCAGGGGTCAGAATTAGCTTGGGCAAGTCACTTTGCCTCTGGGGCCCTCAGTCTTCCAAAGCAGTGTATGGAACAGAGCAGTATTTCTCAAGGAGTGCTGTGCAGACTCTGTTTTCACGACTCTTTCAGGAAGTCTGAGGGGTTTAGTTTTGTACTAATGATGTAATTTGTAACAGTGGATAAAACTACCGTTTACCCAAATGGCTCTCTGGAAAAATCCTTGGTTTGTTGGGTTTGTAGATTGCCATAATGGAAATACTCTCACTAATATCCCATTTCAAACTTCCAATGTGATATCAACCAGCTCTCAAAATTCCTAAAATTTAACAGTCAGCTCTTTGGAGCATTTTACTAGCCTGCACCAGTACACCATGGAAAAACTGGCACCTTATCACAAATCAAAGGAGTAGCACCGAGTTGCATTTCATTGCTACACACTTGTAATTAAAACAAATAAGCCAGCTTTACTTAAGAAGGTCCTTGATGAAGTAGTAAAATAATTAATGCACGTACCTTAAAAAATTTCTGCAGGACAAAATAGCATGCCAAAATACAGTATTGCCTTCAGGAAAAGAACTTTTGGGATAGACTGTGCATACCTCTTTTAGTTAGGCTCCTTTCCCCCTCAATATGTTGTGTCTTGACCTTCAGCTCTTCCTGGTATTTTCCAGTCACTAGACCCTCTCTTTTACTTTCTCTGACAATAAACCTTGAGGTTTTTCTGGTTTGGAGGAAGGACATTCATTCATTCCACTTCATAGATTGTGGAGGGGATCTGTGCCAACAATTGGTGACCTTCTTAAGGATTCTGCAGTATAAATTGTCTGGTTCATGGCCTTTCACTTTGCTAAGTCAAGTCATTACTTGTCTCTTGGCTTTCTAGCTTCCAAATTTTTCTTTACTTTTGTCTTTTCTTTTGTTCTCCACATCATTTGAATTTATACATTTGAATTAATTCCTTTCTGTCTTAAGGGAATTTGTGAATGGGGTGAAATTAAATACATTCAATTTCCCTTTTAACCCAGAAGTCCCATGAAGTGATCATTTATAGTTTTGATATGGGCGAGCAATACTTTCCCATTTTGAGAAGGAATAGACTTCACTAGGCTATGTAGAAATCAAATTTAATGTATTTTAAGAGCAATATATACTAACAGAATATTTGAAAACTATGCACAAAGAAAAGTAAGAAGTGCAAACTATGAAACTTTATATTTTTAAATAGTTTTGATATCTTGAAACTAGAGATCATGCTACTATTTATGTCACAGATATAAATAATTATGGAAATGAAATAATATTAGAAATTAGAATTTGCCACATATCTATTTTTAAGTAATATATCATAAACATGAAATCTTAGTGTCATGTAAGACATGATTTTGCAAACGAGAAGTTGAAAAAAAATGATTGACATTCTGGTTTTGATATTTAGTTAAATTTAAATTAACTAGAAATATTATGTGACAATGAAAAGCATTTCTGCTGTCTCATTATTTTGATATATGATGCATTTCAAAGACTGTAATAACAGACAGAGTTGGTGCTTATGTCCAGTGCAACATAAAATTCTGTTTTATGACAAATTGAGAACAGGGCAGGTAAATATTTATAAGGTTGGAGTGGCATTTCTGACTGGTCTCTCATTCGTTAAATAGCTATTTACTGAGTATTTACTATGTGCTTCAGTGCTAGAGATACTTGATTTCTGCTTTTACGCATCTTACAGAATAATGGGAAATACTGACAATAATGGGAGATTAGATAGGCAATTATACAGAAGTACAAATACGTCTCTTATAGTAAAAATCCAGAATACAGCAAAAGACCAGGGATATGGGGATTAGTGGTATGGTGGTGAAGGGAAATTTCCTGGAAGAAGCAATGCTTAATAATGCCTACTCTGAGACTTGAAAAATGAGAAGAGCTGGCTGGGGGAGGGCTCCAGAGAATGAACATTACGTGCTTAGTGGCCTGAAAGTGGGAGAGTAGTATAAGGTCTAGGACATGAAACTTGAGTACAGCTGGAGCATAAGGTGTAACAAGAGAGAGAGAAGTCTGGAGAAGTGTGTGGAGGCCTCAGCACTTCCAGAACTCTGCTGTCCAATATGGTAGCCTCTAGCAGTGTCCAGCTGATAAGCACTGGAAATGTGAGTAGTGAATGAAGAACTGTTAAATTTAACATTCTAAATCTGTAACATTCTCATTTGCTTTGATACCAACTTAACTTCAACAGGATACACAAATTTATGTTCTCATACCTCTCTGTCCCCCAGCGTTATGTAGTTCTTTTTTTTTTTTTTTTTTTCCAAGCTTTTTTTTTTTTTTTTTTTTTTCCGGCCCCCCCCCCCATTGTTTTGCGCTCACTGCCTGCTCTCTGTGTGTTCTTCTGTGTCTGCTTGTCTTCTCTTTAGGTAGCTCTGGGAACCTATCCTTGGACCTTCCAGAGTGGAAGAGAGGCTGCTAAATCTCTTGTGCCACCATCGCAGCTTTCTGGTCTACTGTGTCTCTTATTGTCTCTCCTCTGTGTCTCTTTTTGTTGCGTCACCTTGCTGCTTCAGCTCTCCGCGTGGATGAGTTTGTCTTTCACCAGGAGACCCCAGGAATAGAACCCTGGACCTCCTGTATGGTAGATGGGAGCCCAATCGCTTGAGCCCAATCTGTTTCCTTATGTAGTTCTTATTACACATTACATATTTATACATTAGGAATCCAGAACCACTGATGTATCTTTACATTTGATGCATTTGCCCTTTAGATCCTGTAGGAAGTAAAAAGTGAAGTTACAAATAAAAAGTAGAATAGTGCTGGTATTTATGTTTACACATGTCCTTACCATCACTGGAGATCTTTATTTCTTCATGCAGCATTGATCTATAGTCGATTGGCCTTTCCTTTCAACCTGTAGAACTCTCTTTATCATTTCCCTTAGGGCCTATCTAGTAGTGATGAATTCCCTCAAATTTGGTTTATCTGGGAATGTCTTAATCTCACCCTCATTTTTGAAAGATAGTTTTATTGGATATAGAATTCTTGGTTGGCATTTTTCTTCAACACTTCAACATATTTAAATGTCTTTTCCCACTGCCTTCTTGCCTCTTACAGTTTCTGATGAGAAATTAGCACATAATCTTATTGAGGCTCCATGTGCATGACATGTTGCTTCTTTCTTTCAGCTTTCAGAATTCTCTCTTTATCTTTGTCATTTGACAGTTTAACTGTGTGGTTTGGGTCTATTTGGGTTTATCTTGTTTGGAGTACATTGAGCATCTTGGATGTATTCATGTCTTTTGTCAAATTCCGGACGTTTTCAGCCATTATCTCTGAATAGTCTCTCTGCTTTTTTCTGTGTTGTCCTTCTGGGAGTCCCACAATGCATATATTGTATGCTTGATAGTATCCCACAGGCTCTTCAGTCTCTAATTAATTTTCTTCATTCTTTCTTCTTTCTACTCCTCAGACTGGATGATTTCTATTGTCTTATCTTTAAATTATCTGATTCTTTCGTTCTATAAGCTCTAATCTTCTGTTGAACACCTGTAAGGAATTTTTAACTTCTTTTTATTGTTATCTTCAGCCTTGTTTGGTTCCTTCTCATAAATTCCATCTCTGTATTGAAAATTCTCTTTGTGGTCATTTCTTGTTTTCCTGATTTCCTTTTAGTTCTTTGCTCATGTTTTCCTTTATCTCTTTGAGCACATTTAATACCATTGTTTTAAACTTGTATGCCCCTATTTTGGTCCTCCTCATTGATGGTTTCTAATACTTTTCTTCTTTACCTAGGCCATCACTTCCTATTTCTTTGTGTGTTTTGTAATCTTTTGTTGAAACCTGGGTGACAGAGCTTTCCTTCAGTGCTGGGAGTTAAAAAAAGCAAAACAAAAACAAACAAACAAACAAACAAAAAACAGGAAGAAAAAAGAAAACACCTTTCTCAGTCATTGCAGATTGACCTATGCAAGATCTCTCCTTCAGGGCTTATCCATACAGTGAGTTTAGGGAATAGCTCTAGGCCAAAGCATAGGAAACTCCCAGATACTTTTGTATATGTATCTTTTCTTGGGCAGTGTGTGTAGCCCTAGGAATTCCCCTGTTTACACAGGTATCAGTTTCATCCTCTGTTCCCTAGGAAACAATTTCCTTGAGGTCTGGCCACTGCACTATATGTCCTATAGTCAACAATCCCTTGCCCCAGGCAGCACGACTCCATTGCCTTCCCACAACTTTCTGTAGGAGAGCTCAGTGAGCTGCCTTCTACACACAAGGTAAATTCTATTATGGCGAGTCACTTAGGCTGCCACCAGAGAGAATTGGCCAGACATACAAACTCCTAATACATGCATGGAGGTTACTCTGTTCTCTCCGAAACCAGGACCAGGGATCTGGACTGGGAGCACAGGCTGGCTCTTGTGCCAAGCTGGTGGATGGATGGTGAAGGGGCCAGCAAGGGTGCCATGAGATTCTTCTGCTTTTAAGTAGCCTTTTTGAAAAATTCTTTGGTCACCCTGTTACTGCACCCTTTGATTGTTTTCTGGAGCTTTGAGAGAGATTTTTCTGCCAGCTCTTGCTCGTTGTTCATTGATTCTTTGGGACTTTTGAGCCCTAAAGCATCTCACTCTGCCGTCTTTATGAGAGTGGGACCTCCTTTTTTCTCCTTAAGTTTTTTAATATGCCTCCTGGAGAACTGCAAATTGCAAATGTGGCTCGCATTGTTTTTCTTTTGGACAGTACTGTTCTAGAGGATTTTGATCTTTATCCTGAGCACATTGGAGAATGTTTGTGGGGAGAATATATTTGAAGGAGCAAGACAGGAGGTAGAGAGAGATTGGCTTCAGTAATGAGATGAGAAATGATTTTGGCTTGAACATGGAGATGTAGAGGAATGATATGGTCAGAGGCAGATGGGCCAGACTTGGTGGAGACTTAGAGTAGGTTTGGAGGAAGATAGGACTGAAGGCATGGTTCTGGCATAAGCAGCTTGGCGAATGTCATGCAATGTGCACAGCTTGTGAACACTGGAAGAAGAATAGAATTTAGCATTAGAAAGTACATTTTGGACATCCTGGAATTGAGATCCTTGTAGTCCATCTCAGTGTGGCTTAGGAGAGAGATACTTAGGGCTCCAGAACCTGACCTCAAATGGATATATAACTATTTTACAAATTGCTCCTAGGCTGATTGGGCTGGAAATACATAGTGTTCAGTTACTGTTACTGATCAATAATTAGGAGATGGTTAAACAGGTTCTCCTTTTCTGTGTGTGAATTTGAACTCTGATAATATTGCTCTAGCTCTCCATAACCTTTTTGAAATATTACAGTAAAGCAAAAGAATGTCAGCTCTGGAACTTTCATTTATGTTCTTTCTTAGAGTAAGGAAATTAAATCACTTGAAAATGAAAACCAAACCTATAGAAATGAAATAGCTTGATTTGCAAAAGAAGGTCAAGAAGGAAAGTCCCAAATGTTCTCATGAAAGATAAGCATGTCCTACAACCAATAAAAATATAACCTGCACTGGTGTGCTGGTGCCGTAGGGCTGTATATGAGAAGTGATGTGCAGTAAGAACCATATGGGATTTTCACAAACCCATGTGAAAGGGATTCATTCATAATTACTTTAGTTTTAATTTCAGCTTAATTTTTGTTTAAAATTTTCTTCTCACTAGTATCCTTTGAAATAACACTGCCTCATGATAAAATTTTAAATTGCACATTTTTCTGGTGGGAGTATAAATACATTCCAATTTTCTTTAGAAATAAAATAGTTTGCTTTCCTTCTCATTTATTAACCTTAGTTTTTATTTATATGTATTTAATTAGAAAGTTACTTTGGGTAATAGCTGCCATGTAGTACATATTTTTCAAATGATTATTATAATGAAACAATTGTTTTTCTTTTATGCTTTACATTATTTTTTAATCTTGTACTTTAATTTTCAATTAAAAAATGACCTATTGACACAAAAGCTTATTAAATATTTTCTAGACAAATTTGACTGCTGTCTTCTCTGTCTATGCTTTATTAAAATTTTATCATTTATTTAGTTATTATATTACATATAAATTCATCCTAGCAAAAGATTTTTCAAATAAATGCTGCTTTTGGAACAGAATCTCTATGGCCTCATATTTCAGTTGTTCATTTAATTTGTATTGATCATATCTCTAAGAATGTATATTTATTGGCAAAAGGATACAGATGAATTTGATATTCAATTAATTGATCACTTTTCATTACAGAAATAATGGTTAAGATTAATAAGAATCTTCATTTTTTTCCAACTAGAGCCATCTATTCCTTATAATTGATTAAAAATTCAACAAACGTTGTGAAATCTTCTTTTCACTAAGTAGCAGCTATTTTTCAGTAAAAAGGATCAAGACATCCTGGCAAAGGTATAATTTTAATAGACTAATGAGCTTTTTGAACAGAACAGACTGAGTCTCGTTTGATTTTTACAATGATGAATTGACTGTGTCAAAATTTGCAGTCTGGTCTGGTGAAATATTTTACTATGGAAGTTTAATTCTCAGTTTTTATTTATGAAAGCAGTGGTAGTGTCATTGCAGCTTATAATACGCTGGCCATGTCCTATGATTTATTTCCATGAGTGTCTCTTGTTGATGTGTTTAGTGATTGTTGACCCATATTTAATTCTAAAGACTCTTAAGTGGTATGAAATGTAATGTCAGCCACTAGTTAAAAAAAAGAAAAGAAATCCTCATCTACAGATCTTCTCAGTTGTCTTTTCCTGGCTTTAATGATATCACAGCTCTTTATATTTGATAGCTGTTGATTTTGGAACAACAGAGCCGTAATGTCTTTCTGTAATTATTTATTGTGGAGATCTACTTAAAATATCTCCCACAAAACATATATTTAAGATGTAATAAAAATATCTTTCATCAATTGCAATATCCATCTTGTCATTATTCTAAAGATTTTGAGGAAAATTGTGGAATCAAGGGCATTTCTTTCATTCATTTATCCATCTTTTTCCAATAAAAACTCATGCAGCTGGACATCGTGCTCAGTACTAGGTAGCAGGGGAGTACAAGATGGACAATATCATCCCTTTCATGGGGTTTGCATTCTGCAAGGTTTAGATATAGAACTCCCAAGGATTTCAGTTGTTCTTTTAGTAGTTTTAGAAGGCAAAAGGGAGACAGCTGTAATAAAGCATTTCTGTTTCCTAATGTAAGTATATTTATGTAGTGTAGATAGTTTCTAACAAATAAGATAATCTTCTGAATATCAAAAAAGTGTTATATTTTTGGATAATATGAAATTATTTTGAATTAGTTTTGAAATAAACATCAGTAAAAAACATCAAAGTTTTCATTTGTTATTGTGGTGTATTGTTTGCATAACATTCCAAATTTTTCATGGCTCCTAATGAAATAGCTTAAATGAGTCATCAAACATTATTCTTAATATGTACATTGGAAATATCACAATATTGTGGAGTTGGATTTTTTGGTAAAGAGTTGTGGGATTATATTGTCGTTGTTACTTTTTTTATAGTACCCAGTAAAAGGCATAAACTCAGTATTGCTGAAGAAATTTGCTTTAAAATTTCTCTAGGAAGAAGCCATCAAGAGTTAATTATCCTTTTGTATCATTCCTTTATGGTGTTTCTCAAAGCAATTCATAAATATTTTTTGAATAGTATTGTGAACAGTGCAGAATATTTTAGTTGGCAGATCTTAGAACTGAGAGGGAAATTATTGGCTTAAATGTTTTTGTAGACCACCACAAAATTTAAATATTTCTAACTCTTATATGCCAATTCTCTAAGAATACTTTTTCGTAATAAGAAAATGAAGGAGTGAGCATCATGAAAATCACTTTCTTTCCTGGTAGGCCTAGCAGTTAACATATGTGCATTTTCAGGCTTCTCATTTGACAGGGGCAATCAACATTTAATTTCAAAAATCCATTTATCTTAGAGATAGCCTTAGAACTATTGAATCTCCCTTTCCTGTCTCTGACAGTATTCCTGTTTCTGTGCTCCGTGCCACAGGCTGTTTTGGGGACCTCCCTCCAAAGCTGTGGCACATAGCACAAAGTACGTTCTGCATCGATAAGGCATGACAGTCCTTTAACTCCTGCTTGCTGTGCATGCAGATGGTGACAGCCCACCTGCATTGGGAAAAGCAACAAGCAAACAAGATGTGTTCATCCTTAATCACATTCTGTTTCTCCCAGGGAGCACATTCCAGGAAAATGACAGGCCAAGCTCAGAGTTCAGATTATCAGCCTGAGACATAGGAGGCGCAGGGCATTTCCAAAGCAGATAAGACTAAATTGTACTATTGAACTTTGACTTGTTTATTAGAGGTTAGAATTTTACTGACCTTGGTATTTATTTTTAACTTTTATTTTAAAAGACCTATTGTTTTGGTTACAAGAGTAACATTTATTTGTTGTCAAAAATTTTTTTAAAAAACCAAAGTGTATAAATTACAAAATGAAAGTCATCTCCAGCTCTATGCCACTCAACAAAAATGATTACTATTAACATTTTGGGGTAATGGTTCTTTAGTATTTTTCTAGAAGGATACTGTGGGATAATTAAGAGTGTGTTTAAATATCATGCTATGTATCTATGATATGCAGGCACATATACATAAATAATGCTTTATAAAATATCAGCTTTCTCTTAAAGGTTAGTGTTTTTTACTTTCCTTTGGAATTACTACGAGGCTACCATCATTTGTAAAACTTCACACACCTTTTCTCATCTCACTTATTTAGAAAATTTTCAAGCTGTATTTTTAGTTTTATTTATAGGATTTAATCACTTGAATTACACTAAATGTAGTTATGACTCTGGTGGATATTTGCTGTATAGACACTACATCTTTTCATGTGTAAAACTTATGAATGTAATAACGAAGATCAGCTTTGGAGTCAAGCAGTCAGGGTCCACACCTCAGCCCTGGCATGTACCAATTATTTCAGGATATGCAGTTCTCCTTGGTACTGTCCTTGATTTTTATGACAGCTCTTTTTTGGTGTTACCTTTCTGTGGCCACTCAGTCTTAGATTCTTTGAAGGTTCCTCTTTCTCTGCATATCTTTTTAAATATTTATGTTCTCCCAGCTTCTGTTTGAGGTTCTTGCCTCATTCTATATTTTCACTGAATTTTTGTAAAATCAGGATCAAAATAACAGTACCTTCTGGTGTTGTATCAAATAAGATAAGGAATGTAGAGTATTTCACACAGTTCTTGGCCATAGTAACTGCTCAATAAATGTTCTTTTTTATAGTTGGTACTATGATATATTACATTAGCAGTGCCTTTATAATAATTAAGTGACAAAAATAATGTAATAACATGTAGGTAGTCTGCAGTTTAAAAATAAATGATATTAAGTGGGTTTTTAATCACTTGGAAAACATTTTCTCTTACCTAAAACAACTCAGATAATTAAATGCCAGGAAAGTTCAAAAATGCTTATTTAACTTTAAAAATAATATTTGTTTTTCAATAATTATAGGTTCATAGGAAGTTACAAGGATATTATAGAGAGAGCTCATGAAACCGTCTCCCAGCGTCCCCCATTGGTTTCATTTTACATAACTATTGTATAGTACCAAAACCAGAAAATTAACAGTTGTACAATATGTGGGTATGATTCTATGTAATTTTATCACATGTATAGATTTGGGTAACCACCCACAATCAAGATACAGAATTATTCCTTCATCTTTAAGATCTCCCTCTTCCTACCCCTCTATAGTCAGGCCACCCTCACCCTCTACCATCTCTAACCAATGACAATCACCAGTCTGTTCTCTATCTCTATAATTTTGTCACTTCAAGAATGTTGTATAAATGGAATCACACAGTATGTGACCTTTTGAAATTAACCAAGGATAATCCCTTTAAGGTCCATCCAAGTTTGTTACATGCATCAATAGTTTGTCCCTTTTTATTTCTACCTAGTATTCCAATGTAAGGTTGTATTGTAGTTTATTTAACCATCACTTGTTAAAGGACATTTGTGTTGCACTAGCAGCATTGGGCTATTTTGATTAGGGCTGCTATGAATAATTAATATGTTCGTGAGTCTACATGGAAAAGGTAGACAACATACATGAACAGATGCAGAATTTAGGAAAAAGCAATAGAAACTATAAGGAACAGTTAAATGGAAATGCTAGAAATAAGCATGGTAACAAAGATGAATATTTTTGATGGCCTTATCAGTAGACTCAACACAGCCAAGAAAAGAATCAGTGAGCTTGATATAAGATGATAGAAATTACTGAGACTAAAACACAAAGAGAAAAGAGTTGGAGGAAAATGGAAGAGAACAGTGGAACAATATCAAACAGTTTAACATACATATTAGTTGGAATTCCAGAAGATAAAAGAGAAATAACAGGATGAAAAAATATTTGAACATATAATGGGCAAGAGTTTCCCAAAATAATAAAAGACATTAAACTGTAGATTCAACAAATTCAAAGGATATCAAGCAGGATAAATGTCCCCTTTTAAAAAACCCACTATAAACCTAGATACATCATACTCAAACTGCTGAAATCCAGATATAAAGAGAAATTTTTGAAGGAAGCAGGAGAATAAAGACACATTACAGGTAGAAATTATCTTGGCAAAAACTATGTAAAGCAGAAGACAGTGGAGGGACATCTTTAAAGTGTTAAAAGAAACAAACAAACAAAAAACATAAAACAGCTGTCAAGCCAGAATTCTTTGCCTAGCAAAAATATCATTAAAAAATGAGGATATAAAGATTATTTCAGACAAACAAACAAATAAATATATTTCACTCTCAGAAGACCTATTTATTATAAGAAATGTTACAAGAAATTGTACAGGGAGATAAATATAAAGACAGTTAGAAACTTGGATCTACACAAGAAAATGTAGCTCTCTAGAAATGGTTAAAATAAAGATAAAGCAAAAATAGTAGAACTGTGTTTTGATTTATAACATATATTAAAGTAAAATGTATGACAATTATAGAACAAGGCATGAGAAGGAGAAATTTGGGAGTACACTGTTGTGAAGGACTTTTGCTATGCTTGAAGTAGAATAATAATGTTAGAAGGTAGGTTGTGATTAAGTAAAATTGTATATTGCAAACTTTGTAATTAAAATCCTCTCCACAAATAAAACTCCAGGCATAGATGGTGTATTCTACCAAATATTAAATGAGGAAATTATACCAATTCTACTCAAACTCTTAAAAACAAATGGAAGTAGGAAGGAAACTTTACAAACCAATAGGGCCCAGCATTACCTAGATACCCATACTGGGCAAAAACATTATAAGAAAGGAAAACTATAAACTAAAATCCCTCATGAATATTGATGCAAAAATTCCCAATAAAATATTCGCAAACTCATCAGCAGTCTATAAAAGAGACTTAATAGGATTATCCTGGGAATCCAAGGCTGGTTCAGATTTTGAAAAATCAGTGTAATTCACTATACCAACAAACTAAAGAATGATCAGAACAATAGATGACAAAATTCAACATCTGTTCTGATAAAAGTCTCAACAAACTAAGAGTAGAACGGTACTTTCTCAATCTGATAAAGGACCTTTACAAACTACCTAGAGCTAGCATCATACTTAATGGCAATATACTGAATTCTAATATTCTGAATTCTTGGGAACAAGGCAAGTATTTCTGCTCTCATCACTCCCATTCAACATCCTAGTGAATGGAGGTTGTAGCCAATGGAATAAAACAAGATAAATAATGGAAGTTGTCCTCATTGGAAGACAACATGATTATTTACATAAAATCCCAAAGAGTCTACAAAAAAAGCTAATAAAACTAATGAGTGAGTTTATCAAGATTTCAGGATACAAGGTAAAAAATCCCCTGTATTTCTATATGCTAGCAATGAAAATTTTGAAATTGAAAAGTTAAAAAGACCATTTATAGTGGTGCCCAAAACCATGTAATACTTACTCTATGAACCTAAAAGATATGCAAAATCTGTATGCTGGAAACTACAGATCACTGATGATTTCCAAGAATATATATGAAAGAAAATCTTTATGACTTTGGGTTATGCGGAGATTTCTTAGGTACAACCTTAAAATCTTGACACATGAAAGAAAAACTGACAAATTGAACTTCATAAAAAGTAAAAACTTCTGTTATTTAAAAGACTGGTAAGAGGTTGAAAAAACCAGACACAGATGAGAAAAATTATTTGCAAAACATGGATCTGATAAAAGACTTATCTTGAGGGTGTAAGAACTTCTGACACTCAACAATAAAATAAACAGCCCTATAAAAATTTGGTCTTGCACTTCACCAGAGGACATATATGGATAGCACTTAAGCACAAGAAAAGATACTTAATGTCCTTATTAGGTAAATGCAAATAAAATAACAATGAGATGCCACTACATAGCTCTGGAATGATTAATATCAAGGTAAACGACAATACCAGGTGGTGATGTAGATACCAAACAAATGGAAATCTTATACTTTGCTGGTGGAATGACAAAATTGGCCACTTTGGATAACATTATGGCAGTTTCTTATAATGTTAAACATACGCTCTACCATACCGCTCAGTAATCCCACTCCTAGAGATTTACGTAAGAGAGTGAAAATCGAGTTCACACAAAAAACTGTAAGTGAATGTGTATTACTCAGTCAAAGGGGTGCTAATGTGAAATACCAAAAATGGGTTGGTCTTTATAAAGGGTATTTATTTGGGGTAGAAGTCCACGGTTACCAGGCCATAAAGCTTAAGTTTCTTCTCACCAAAGTCCATTGCCATGTGTTGGAGTAAGACAGTTGCCGACATTTGCCAGGGTTCAGACTTCTTGGGTTCCTCTCTTCCTGGGGCTGCGTTTCTCTCTGGGCTCAGTGCCTCTGTTTCCTCCACAATGTCAGCTGTAGACTATGAGGCTGGTTTTGCTTCTCTCCACAAGGCCAGCTGTAAACTCTCAGTGAATGGCTTGTCTCTATCCCGGGGCCTTCTCTCCAACATCAAAACTCCAACATCAAAACTGCTGCTCAAAACCGGCTCCCTCTGTCCTTCGCCTGGCCTTTTATATTCTATTCCCCACCCACCAAGGGGTGGGGCTCAACGCCCTACTGACATGGCCCAGTCAACGCCTTAATCATAACTTAATCATGCCCAGATTAACAGATCAGTTTACAAGCATGATCCAATTATATTTTTGGAATTCATAATTACATCAAATTGCCAAACGGCTACAGAATGTTTCTAGTGTCTTTATTTATTCATAATCACCAAAAACCTGTAAACACCCCAGTGTTTTTCAATTGGCAAGTGAATGAGCAAATCATGGTATAGCCATACAATTGAATACTAATACTACTCAGCACTGAAAAGGAGTAAACTACTTATATGCATCTATATGGATGAATATTAAATATATTATGCTAAGTTAAAGAAGCCAGATTCAAAAGACTCCATACTGTATGATTCCATTTATATTACCTTCTGGAGAAAGCAAAACCTATAGGGATGGGAAAAATCAGTGGCTGCCAGAGACTGTGCGTATCCTGTGGAATGGCTGAACACAAAAGGGCACAAAGAAGACCCGACATGGGTCTTGCGCTTACTCGAAGATGGGCCCGGAACTGTGCTAGGCTTATGTATGTCATCCTCCCAAGGGTTAATTAAATGTCATCTCATCAAACCCTTCAAGCATTAACTTGTTCATTTCACAGATGCGGAAACTGAGGTTCGGGGGCGCGCAGTCCCATCTGGTAACTTGCTCCCTCATCAAGCAAGGGGTGGAAACCAGAAACTGCCTCGTTGTTCCTTCCCAGCCACAGCTTGAGTCAGACCCTGTGCAGAGCTCAATGAAGGTCAATTGCAGCGACAGCTCCTATAAAAATCCAACGGGCCATCTTCCAGGAAGCTTGCAGCCGTGGGCAACTCCCAGCCTTCAGCTCACCCCATAGGGGTCTTGCTGATCCCACTTGGCCTCTGGGGATCTGCTTTCTCCATGGTAACCCTGATTGGGATGTCCCCCAGCTCAGGCAGCACCCCCAGGCCTGGGCAGCAGCAAGATGCCGTGAGGACTCCGAGCTCCTTCTCGACCCCCAAATGCCCACCCAACGCGGAGCTCCATCGAGTGAGGAAATCCAAGAGGGTAACTAGAGTGGCTACCAATTTGTCCAGGGGACATATTGATTGTGGAGGAGGTATGCAACAATATTCTTTTGTCAAAACTTATAGATGTGTACTCATTAAAGGGTTACTTCTTGTGAGTTATATTTTAATGTGAGATATATTTTAACTAAAAAAGTTAAGTATATAATGTTACTAGAATGACAGTGGCATTGACAATAATAATGATAGCTCAGTAGTATAGGAAGAAGGAGAAAATGGTGAAGGAAAATAGGAGAATAAGTGAGAAGAAAGAATGTGGATGAGAGGGGAAATGAGAATGTTTTGGGAAGTGAGAGCTATAGTCCTCATGCATATGAACATTCCATCCCAAACTCAGTATTTATTCTTTTTCTGGACAAATTTAGATTTTGGAGGGTAGAATCTTCTTGAAAGCCTTTTGACATAGATCTCTGTCTATTCACAATGATGCCTTTACTCTTATTTCATTTAGATATTTCTGATTTAAGGAAGTTATTTTCAAACTAAAATCTACTGCCAAAATCATTAACCAAGAAAGATATTAGGTTTTAGTTTGTACTGTTTCATCATCATAATCATTTTTTCATTGAGTATTACATAAGATATATATGCTGTTATTATAATGTCTGGTACTGTGTCAGTTTCAGTAATTAACTTATGAAGTAATGATGACCCTTATAGATGAGAAACCCAGGTTTAAGGTAATTAAGTTATTTAGTTAATAATTGTTACATCCTCCTGGCCTAAATCTCATGCTCTTTGCCACTAGGCTTTACTCACCTTTGAGTTAGGTAGCACCTTGATCTTTTCAAAGGCTGAAAGCAAAGACAGAGATACAAATTTAATTGTTTCTGGTATTTGATCTTCTCAGTTCAGGCACACTGCTTGTGTTTTCTTTTTTCTTTTCTTTTGAGGTCCTGGGGGCTGGAGATTGAACCTAGGACCTCATATGTGGGAAGCCGGCGCTCAACCACTGAGTCACATAGGCTTCCCTGAGTTGGTTTTTCATTTGTTTTGCTTGTTGTTTATTTTTGTTTTTTCAGGAGGCACCAGGAACCGAACCCAGGACCTCCCATGTGGAAGGCAGGTGCTCAATTGCTTGAGCTACATCTGCTACCCATGTTTTCTTTTGTTTTCCACTTCAAAGGGTATTAAATGTGTGCAGTACTACACAATATAATGCCTGTGTTATCTAGGTACTTGGAAGACTTGGGCTCTAAGAGAATGGGGGAAGTATTCTTAAATTAAATATTTGAAAATATTTACATGGTATCATGAGCCTTGTAGGGCCTGTCAAAGTCTAGCTCACTTTGCCTGGCATCAGGTCTGCTGGAAGGTTTTGACAAACTGTTGGTATATCAAAGACAGCTAAAAGCCTCAGAGATGTGCATAGAGACATAAATCTATCCTCTAAATAGAATACACAAATGGCAGGTGTCTCAGAACTCTAACTCATGGTGATGCGGGCACATGGGTTTTGTTAACCAGAAACACCGTTTTAAAGCATTGACAGCTTTTAATAAAACAGTCCTAGACAGGAATTTGCTATCTAAAGAACTGAAAACTCAGCCTGCCTTCAAAGTGATAGATTGTAGTGCATCTCACTTTATAGAGAAGAAACATGGCATTTTTGGGCTTATTTCTTAACATTCTGAACCTTTTAAATGTATAAGCAATTTTTATATAAGCTCTTCTTCAAACTTGACCAGGACAAAAACTTTTTAGAGAAAGCTATGTATAATTTTCAACTACTTTGTTTTTATGTTTGTGAGCAAGTCTTGGGTGAAGCCTGCATTATTGCCTTTACGTATTTAAAAAATGTAGAAACTTTTGCAGCATTCCAGGTTATCTATTAAATTCTACTTTTTTTTTTCAAAGATTTATTTTTATTTATTTATTTCTTCCCCCGACCCTCGTTGTCTTTTCTCTATGTGTTCTTCTATGTCTGTCTTCTCTTTAGGCAGCACCAGGAACCGTTCCTGGGACTTCCAGAGTGGGAGAGAGGCGTTTAATCTCTTCTGCCACCTCAGCTCCCTGGACTGCTGCATTTCTTTTTGTCTCTCTTCTGTGTCTGTTTTTGTTGCATCTTGCTGTGCAGCACTCCTGCACGGATCAGCACTCCACTTGGGCCAGCTCACCATGTAGGCCAGCTTTCCTTTCACCAGGTGGCCCTGGGAATCAAACCCTGGACCTCCTATGTGGTAGATGGGAGCCCAATCACTTGAGCCACATCCATTTCCCTTAAATTCTACTTTACAATTACCTATTCACTCTTTCCAGTTTTAATTATTTGAAAGTAACCCCAAAAGACTAGACCATTGTAGATGTTATGCTGAGTTTTTGTGGCTGCTATATAGGCCATCAACTGAGCCTAGTGAGTGAGCCTGGCATACAGCTGTCCAGCATCGGCACACTGGCATAGCCTTGTTGTCTCTGTATGTAAGAATACACATATTACATGAAAAAACATACGCTTTATTGGCAGTCATGAATTTTGGAATTCACAAAGGACGTGTGACAAAATCTTCCAGTAAATATGGTAAAAGGATGATTTTCACCCTTGAGGATGATGGTCTTCCTACTTTGTATATGTGCAGCAGCAAACAGCAAAAGTAGGGATATGAAACAGTGTTCTGCCCAAGTGGAGCCTGTAGGAAAGCATGCCAGCTGTGATGGTGGATATGATTCAAGAGTGCACAAATTGTCAGCCAAACAGTTGTGCAATCAAGTTTAATAGCTCTTTGCATGTAGGTAAATTAGTTATAATTAGTTTTGCCTATGACAGAGGATCTGGTAAAGTACTTAGTGATTTTTGTTGTTGCTGTCATCTTTTTTTTTTTTCTTTTTAATTCAATTGATATGTTTAGTCATTTGACTTTACTCATCACTAAGGAATGACAAGCTAGTGGAAAAAAAGAGAGCCCTCACCCCCCAAACATTTTCTTTAGTCATTTTGGAAGATTTTTACTTGAGTGTACTTTGGTTTCCCAACTGCTAATACAAATACCATACAATGGGTTGGATTAACAACAGGAATTTATTGGCTCACAGTCTCAGGCTAGAATGCTTGCCTTTTCCTGGGGTCAGCATCTTCTTTGCTGGTGATCCTTGGGGTTTCCTTTGCTTTCCTGTCATATGGCAATGCACATGGCAGTATCTTCTTTCTCTTCCAAGTTCCATTGACTTCCAGCTTCCACTCTCCCTATGGCTTTTTCCCTGTTGCCTTCTTTGAAGCCTCTGGTAATAAGATTAAGACCATTACTGATTCAGTAGGCCACACTTTACCTAAAAATAACATCTTCAAAAGGTCCTCTTTACAATGGATTCATACCCACAAAAATGGATTAAGATTAAGAACATATTTTTCTGGGGTGCATAATTCAGCCTACCACAAGGATAAAAGTTAGATCTTGGTTGCAATGATTTGTCTTGACTATTTATTCTTAAAATAAGTCGACCATTACTTGTGTCCATTCATGGAAAGGAGCAGTAGTGTAACACAGCTTACAGGAGCTAACATTTATCACATGTCTGTCATGCATTGGACACTGCTCAGTGCCATTACGTGTATTCTTGTTGGGATCCTCAGTAGTTCTGTATGCATTGCATATTTCAACCCCCACTTTGCCAGGCCCCGTTCTGGGCTCCATTCCATAATTAAACAATAACTACAACAACAAACGAAAAGCCAACGTTCCTGCTGTCATGACGCTTTATGATAGGCATTATTCCACCCCGTTTTTACTGGAAATGGAGGTGATTTTAAGGAGACTGAGATGAAAGTTAAACAACTAATTCAAGAGATGCATGTATGGTGAGAGGCTGTGTGCTAAGATTAAACTGGTCTGTCTTTTACTCTAAAGCCCATGCTATTTGCACTAAAATTCATTAATGTCTTGGCATATTGAGCTTTTGAAACTTATATTGTGTTATTAAATTGTGTTATTCCTGATAGACTAGGAATCTATACACAACAACAACAGTAATAATAATGGAGGCTCACTGTGAAAAGCCCACTTCAGGCAGATCTGGAAAGCTGCGTGGCAACCCACCTCCTACCACCCCACCCTATCTTGTTCATAATACTGTTTCTTATCCTGGATGGGAATTGCCAACATCATCACTAGCATGAGCTCATGCTTGAGTCAATCCATGGATCTTTCCTAATATAATATGTCACCTGTCATTTTCCCCTGGATCTCTAGAACTTTGTCCTCAGTTATTTTAAGTTGTGTCTCTTGTCCTAATGTGTGGGTAAAGCAACTTCTTTTGACTAATTTATCTTCTCTACCCTGGAGTCCCCCTCTACCTTTGTGATTGAGTCCAACACATGCCTTATTACAGCCTCAAAATTTTGATTAGGATCAGAATCTTTCCAAGGTGCATTAAGTTAATGATTTTTGTCCATCCTGGGGTCCTATCCTGCAGCATGGAGGCATTTTTAAGAGGAATCTCAGAAGTAGAGCTATTAATACTGCAGCACATCACAGGCCCAGAGGCTTGTTTCCTGGGGAATCCACTTTGTATCTCTCAGCCTGAATCCAGCTTTTCTACAGCACATCAGAACAACTGAACATATTTTAGTTCAGGTGAAACTATCACTCATTCATAAAAGTTCTGTATGGGTGTGATACATATTTTTGAAAGCAGCTGTTGAGACCAGGCTGACAGATGTTGAGGAATGGACCTGTTGTTGAAGCTTCCATTATCCTACATGTTGTTGGAAGACTGGTTGTTAGCATTCAAAATGGAGCACCTGCAATCTGGTTAATTAAAGATGCTGCCTTACCTTAGGCTCAACCACTTTGCTGCCTGTACTGCTTCCAGAGTGTGGTGGTATCAAGAAAGAAAAGGAGAAGGTAAGGTGTGTTCTGAGACTCACAGGAAGACCTTAGAAAGTGCATCATAAATTCCAAGTCTCTCAACACAGGGACTGGGCTGCAGCAGTATGAGAGGTTACTCCTATCAAGGCAACACAGCCTGTGGTGTACGTCCTCAGCTTGCCAGACCAGTCACTAAAGTAAGAAAGGCAATTTGTGCTCACTATTCATTTCTTTATCTTGGTCAAATGTAAACCTGAGACATGGCAGGAAACACATAGTCACTTTCTCACCTTAGGTTTCTCAAGCCAGCTCTGGGCTTGGGAACCTCCAGCTTCCATATGTGATTATCTAAAATATCTATTTAGTTTATGCCACTAATAATTCTTCAGAATCATAGTTCATGAGAAAAATTAAAAGAAAAATTATACATACACAATATCCCCAGTTAAAAAAAGTGCATGGGAAAAGACTAAGAAAAATATGCCATATTGTGGTTGATTTAAAACAAATAACTTTATATACACTTGTAATTTGTCACTTTTTTTTTTTTTTTTTAAACAGGGAGCACGCATTGCTTGTATAATCAAAAGAAAAAAAGTGAAGTATAAAATTGGGGAAAATGCCTTTTTTTTAATACTATTTTTTACCTAGTGACCCCAGTAAGAGGGCCATGGGGAAAGCTTTTGGCAGAGAGACGTTCTTCTTTGTGGCTACAGTATAGAACTCTCTGAGTCAGCTTTTAATTCTGGACACATTATTTTCTTTGTGATGGTCACAATTCCAGAGTCATAGTCTCCTTAATTGTCCAATTCAATGTGGAAGGTTCCTTTCTGATATCTTTAGTAGTAATTCTCACAGAATTCCTGTTTTATTTACTAGCCAAGACCAAGATTTGTATTTTGATATGGTTTTCATTATTGTCTGTCATTTTAAAAGTATATTGTTCCATGGATTATAATTAATAGTGCAACTATAAAAGTGCTTTCATCAGTCATAACAAGTGTACCACACTAATGCAAGGTGTTAACAATAAGATGGTATGTGGAAATCCTGTATATGTGTGATTGTTCTATAAACCCACAACTTCTCTAATAAAGAAAAAACAAAACAAAAACAAGCAAACAAAAAATATAATGTTTAATTAAATTGAATATAAGTGACCTTCATCCTTTTCTAGAGGTTTTGTATCCAGAAGCATAACTTAAATTCAAAATTTCCTGAAATTTCTCTTTCTACATGCTATGTTCTTAATATCCTGAAGTTGATCTACATTTGTCTGTTAGATGTAATTTATATGCATGTCTGGGGAGGTCTCCAAGACTACCCACAGGTTTGTTGATTTGCTAGAAAGACCTACAAGACTCATCATATAGTTGTATTCACAGCTATGATTTATTACAGTGTAAGGGTACACAACAATCAGCAAAGGAAAAGTCTCATTGGCTGAAGTCCAGAGGAAACCAGGTGTAAACTTCTAGGAGTCCTTTCCCAGTGGAGTCATAGAGGTTGCAATTAATTCCCCCAGCATAATTTGTGACATATATGAAATGTTGCCAACCCAGGAAACTTGTTAGAGACTCAGCCCCCAAGTGTTTTGTTTGGATTGTCACATGGGCACCCTCTGCCTGGCACATATGAAAATTCCAGACTCCTGGAAGGAAAACAGGTATTTAGCTTGAACGATATTGTTGATACAGTTTAGTCAGTGAACTACTCTTATCAGGGAATGGTGGACGTCTTCCTAAAATTCAAGTTCTAAAAGACCAGCCAAAGACCAATCTTATAAGCAAGCCTTTCAAAGGATAGCAGTCCAGGTCTGCTATGTTAACTGTTTTCTATAGTGCATGGAATAAGAAGTTAGAAATATCCATTTAAGTCAAAGGCAAAAATGAGTTTGCTGGAGTAAAGAACAACCTCATTATAAACATTAAGAAGAGTGACTTTGGACAAATCTCCTTTTACCTCAGTTTTTACCTATGTAAAATGCACTTGTACTTTGAGCATTAGAATTCTGTGATACTATATGTTTTCTTTTTATATATATATAATAATTTTTTTAATTTTTAAAAAAGATACTTAGGTTACATAAATGTTACACAAAAATTGTAGGGATTCCCATATGCCCCACCTTCCACTCCTCCTACAACCTCCCATATAAACAATCTTCATTAGTGTGGCATGTCACCTGCAATAGATATACACACTTGGGGCTTTGCCACTAAGCATGGACCATAGTTCACATTGTAGACCACACACTCTAACACACAGTTCTGCATGTTATATGCTGATGTAAAATGGCGTATATCTGTCATTGCTATGTCACTCAGGATAATTCCCAAGTCCTGAAAAAGCCCCTGTATTGTAACTGCTTTTCCTTCTCCCTGCCCCTAAAGCATCCAGTGGTCACTCGCTTCATATTAATGTTGTGATTACTTCCATTGCGTGAATCACGATATGTCTATAACACAATACCAGTAAGTCCACTCTAGTCCATAGCTCTTCCCCCAATCCTGAGGAGTCTGAGATGGTGATGTCTACTCCACCTCCAAATGAGAGGGGGCTTATATCTCATGGGTAAGATGGATGGGATTATCCTGCCTGCAGCTGCAGACTCTCTCCATTCCCAGGGATGGCCGTTGTCCATCATCCTCTCTCCACCAGGTGTCCAGGATGAGTCCATTGAACTATAGAGTAGGAGTTGCAGCTCCACCAAGATTCTTGGCCCAGCTGGCACATGGACAGGCCAAAGACTCCGGTCTCTGGAAGTACACCTACAAACTCCGGCAACACATATAGGTTTGAATAGAAGAGACAGATGGACCATGTGCAGGAAAGACATATTTGGTCCAACTCTGTCACTCTCAGGAGCAAGGATTCCAAAGTAGGGCCCACTGATAAGGCACAAAACTCTGGGGCTATCTGCCCTGATATAGAACCTAGGTGTCTCCAGAGCCCTCAGGAGCCCCTCTGTTTGGGGCATATCTACATTGGAAGCCTATGAGGTCCTATTGAGATGTGCATAAGCTTTACCTCTGGGATGACCTCCCGACTCACTTTGAAGTCTCTTAGCCATATGAACTCATTTGTCTTTACCTTTCCCCCCTTTTATTTGAGGTCTTTTTCCAGTTGTATTGCCTGTTGGCACTTGTTAGTAATCCCTCATTGACAGGGAGGCTCATCCCCGGGAGTCATATCCCATGCTGGGAGGAAGGTAATGCGTTCATATGCTGAGTTTGGCTTAGAGAGAGGCCACATTTGAGCAACAAGGAGGCTCTCAGGAGGCAACCATTAGGCACCCTATAACAACGGCTAAATTTCAATTTAAAGAGGAAAGACTCATAAGGCTAGTCATCAATTACAAGAGCCCATCAGTGGATCATCCTCCTTTGCCAGACACTGCCCCTGCACTTGGGGGACTGTTGCTACTCCCTTGGAGAATATGGCAGAGCTCTCCAGGATGGAAATTCAATATTCTCATTTATTGAGTGGTTCTCCACCCACTGTGACCATGCCCCAAAAGCATCTGAACAATTTTATATACCTTTTATGTATGTTCAAGTGAACTTCCTCCCATGTACCCCTCATCCCTGACACTCCCCACCAAGGCAGAAGAAAGAATTAGTGATGTGGAAGACAGTACATCTGAACTCAAACAGATAGTAGAACAGATAGATAAAAAGATAGAAAAAATCCACAGGAACTTAGGGATTTAACTGACAACGCAAAACACACAAACATACACATTGTTTTCTAATATTATATATGACAGTGATTCTCAAACTGAGATCTGTGTACCCCAATGGTATGTGAACACTTTCCTAGGGATACAGTTTACTGATAGTTTTGAGAGAATCTCTACATCCTTAACTTTCCTACATTCTCTTTCCTAAAATTGCATGAATGAGTCTTGAAGGGGCTGCTGGTTTTCCTTTCCCACTAGCCCTTTTGTTTTACAGAATAAATGCATTACTCTTATGTAGGCAAAGAAAAGGACAGGTCCTGAAGTCAAGTCTTGAAAGGGCAAAGCAAAGATATATGAGATGATAATCCTGAATATGGTAGCATGTAATTTCATGTAGGCCATAAGTTTATTGCAAAAATAACTTATCTTCCAGCTGCTCACTAAAATCCATGGCGTTCTCTTTCTGAGTGCACAGGTAGTCCACATTATTCATTCTCCCTTGCAGGTAGGAGCTCTAGCCACAGTTTTGGGAGCAGAAGAGGTATCTGTTGTTCCTGGGCTTGGCTCCTAAATCCCTCTATGTGCTCGCCTCCTCGCTGTTTTCTGGGATGGAATTGACCTCTAGAGAGACCCCAGAAACCAAATGTTGATAGGGTGGCACTTTGGTCAACTGAGTTCTTAACTGATTATGGAGGGATGCTATTCCACTAAACTCTTTGTCAGCCCGGTTATGTTAGGTGAACAAGAAATAAATATCTGTTGTGTTCAAGCCATTATATAGTTAGGGGGTGTTTTGTCTTTCTTAACAAACTGTTAATTATTTCTCTTAGAATTACAATTCAGAAGTGAGATGTTTGACATGGAGGTGCATATTAAGACATTCATTTGATTTTTAAAATATAGTCAGACTTTTTATGATAAATAAATCTGTTTTGGCAGATTGGTTTAATAATGAGGACTGGCTTTGTCATTTAGGTTACATATATATAATAGTAGAATATTTCCCACAAATTGAATGGGGCCAAATCCTAAGTCCCAAAGTTTGACAAAAATATATTTAAGGTGCATGTATAATTACATCCTGGAATTCTATACTGGAAAATAGTATTCTTAGTATCTCTTTAAACTTGAAATCTAAATATGTGTGTGTGTGTGTGTACATATATATATATCTTTTAAGGGTCAATTTTTAAATTTGCAAGGAGGAACGTAATTTTACAAAATTCTTTTGGGAGATTTGTAAGCAAACACTTTAAAGACCACATGGTAAGAGGACTATTAGCAAGTAGTTTGAGTCTTGATTGACCTGATTAGTAAATAGGCAGTGATTCACGTGTATAAATGTTCAGGCAAACCTAAGGCAAATGACAGAAACTAATGTCATGGCTCAAACAACTTCTGCTGTTGTAACTCTTCCAAATTACCCTTTAAAAATATTTGTAGATTCTTATCAGGCAGGTGAATGGAAATGTTGAGTGAGTGAGCTTCCTGTAAGAAAAGTGAATGTGAAGGGGGATTACTTCACTTAGTGCTGCCAATAAACCTGAAATGTTATTGTTCCTTCTTCTTTCCTGAATCTTTTTTATGTGGCAAGGAGACACATAGATATGGGATGGACTTTGGGAAATAGGCCAAGTGTTTATAGGAAAGGAAAATGAAGAATAACTATGTAATTAAAGTGCTATGGGAAGGACTTAGTCTATGCAATTCCATAAATTTATGATTTGGCAAGCCTGGCACCCAAAGAATTTTAAATAACTTTAGGGAAACATTCCTTCCTGTGCCCAACACCAAACTCACTGCAAATGAGGAACAGCAGAGGGAAGCCTGTGTTATTGTCCTCCATGTAAATGTGTGAAAAATCAGAGGAAATCATCACCTCTCACAGGTGATACAGCCCCATTGACTAAAAATGTCTCCACTAGTGTGTCTGTGGCATTCATCCACTTTGAAGATGTTGGTTGGCAACCATAAATGCCAGAGTCACATCTGGCATTTCTACTGAAAAACATTGAACACTCCATGGTCCCAGAGCCTGCAGGGATGAGCGGAAAAATGGGAAGTAGAATAATTATACTGCGTGAAGAAATTTGAAGGCAGACCTATTCATGTTGATGGAAGGAATCCTTCAGGTTTCAAAGTCTACAAAACAAAAGAAGTGTTTAAGGCATTGAAGATGAGTTCAAGGGACAAATGATAAAAGGTGGGCTCAGTGATAGTAAGGAAGGGTACGTGTTACCTCAATACATCAAGGTCAGGATGAACATAATAAATTCCCCTACTCCTTCAGAAACTATAACAGGAACCTGGAGAGCTAATTGCTGACTAAAAGGGACTTTTTGGAAGGTATTTTGGTGGATGATTTTTAGACATCAAGTGCCTTTTGGTTGGCCTGGGCCTTTGTCCCTGTGCAAGGCCTCCTCATGGTGGTTCTGTGAAGGAGGTCATCAAAGGAAGGCTCTGTCATTCCTTCAGGGCATAGACTGTGACCTCTTCATCTTGGCATCACTAGACCACTACAAGGGGCCAATTCATACTGAGAAAAGGCTTAAATGATGAATGAATGATCTTAGAATTGACCAAGTTACTTTCTGTCCAGTGTAGACCACAAGAATGGCACCTAGGGCCTCAAACCAACAGTTCTATTAGGAATAGTGTGTGTGTAACTCAAGGCCAACCTGAATTTTATTTCAGGATTCTGAGCAGGTGAGAACCAGGAGGAGTTATAAGGAAAGCCCAGTCCTTCATTGTCACTAATACTGTCATCAAGATAAGATACAGGGATGAAGGCCCTCTATTAAGAGTGACTTCTCAAACTCTCAATGGGTCTTCCAGAGCTCTGGAAGGGATAGGGCTTCTCGTGTCTTTCAGACCTAGAACTCTGATTGCTTGCTACTTGGGAATACCAGGGTTCCTTCAAAGGGTTGTCCTGCAGCAAGCATTTTTTTGCTGACTTGACACTTCATCTCAAGAGTACTGGTTGTCAAGCTCTGCTCCTGATCTCATCTGCTTTTGAGTACTTCCTTGAGGACAGGAAGGACTACAGGGAATAAAGAAGGAAGCTGGCAATTTTGTCAAGCATTTCCAGGAGCAAAACAGTGCTTACAAAAGGAACTCATGTCTATTGCTCAGTAGAACAAATGATCAAGTTGTATGCAGTAAAAGGAAATTGTCAAATATAGAGAGAAATGATAAAATATAGCACCAAACATTAGGAGCTTTTTCCTTATTTAACATTAATGTTTCCAGCCATTGGTTGAATCTCAAGCAGGGATGGCCTGCAGTTTCCTGATTGTATGTTTTCATGAAAAGGTGCTCACATTATTTAATTATTTATCAAGTAAGTAGAGTTTTCTCAGTTCATCAGCCTACATGTACTTAGTAGTTCAGGAATATTTTGCCTGCCTTCCCTTTCTGAGCCAGTCTGTCTGTGTGTGTGTGTGTGTGTATGTGTGTAAGTTTGCATGTATACATGGGTATGTGTGTGTGTTGATATTTATCTGACAGTGTCTTATTTTAGTTTAAGATGATCTATCAGAGAGTCTAGATTAGCACTTATATACAAAGGGAAGAACACCAGAAGGGAATCGTGTCCTAGTTCTGCTGCTGGCTATGAATCTTTATGCAAGAAATTTAATCTCTGGGTGTCTAATATTTGCTACTTGTAAAATGAGATGTAAAATCCAGGGACATAAGGAATCATGAATTACTGCATGTAAAGTGCCTTTGGCAAAAATGGAATATAAGTTCTTTATGTGACAAGATTGTATCATTTAAACAGTAAAATTGTTGGACAGATTATGTTCTTTCCATATCATCTCCTTTAATGTTACCTTCTCTCCAAAGTGAGATGTGAGAGATTCTGTCCACTATAGCTCTTGGAGAATATGGGTCGAAGTCTTAAACAAGGTGATAATTAGTTGGCAGAAGATTGAATGAGTAAAAGCATTATGTAGAGAGAGGATCAAAATATTATGAGGATTTTAGGAAAGATTTAACTAGTAGTCCATGATATATGGTGGCAAAGAGTTACTCAAATTATTACCTTTATATACCTGTAATCAAGTGCCACAGGAAGATAAGGCTCTGGGTGTCCAAGTATTGTCTGCCGTAGAATATTGAAGTGAAACAAGGAATTTAATGGATTTAGTTGGTTGCTTCTAACTGTGCTGGAGAACTTAGGGAAAGGAAATTATGAGCTCAGGGCTTTAAATTAGCTGTGCACTGTAATGACCAGTGCTACTAATAAGCCAAAGCCTTAAGAGCCCACTGTGTCGTGCATCCTTAGGAGTCACTGTGTGGTGCCACCACCACTCTGTTTTCCCATCTGCAGGAATGGAATGGTTCAGATGGGAGCTGCTTCCTCAGCCTGGATCCCAGATTAAAGAAGACCTGGTGGAGAGTCATAACCAACATGAACCATGAGCAAGAAACAAACCTTTTTTGTTGGTAGCCATTAAGGTTTGGGAGATGATTGTTGCTGGACCACAAATGATGGGCACCATGAAGTCTGTTATCTACTCTTGGAAAGTGTCCACATAGTGCCCTTTAATAGGAACCACCATGTATTTTAAGCAATCCTTCCACTTATTAGCTATGTAATCTTGGTGAACTATTCTGTGCCTCATTTATTCACCCATGAACTGGGTATGATACTAGTACCTACTAGTGGATACTGGTAAAGTAGCCAAGATCAGGGTAGGGATGGGGCAGAGTAGTTGTCCACGTAAAGGAAGTGGATATTCAAGTGGGAAGGAGGTAAGTGCATTAGAGACCAGACAGAAAGCCACTGGACAGGAGCAGCTCGAACCGGGGAAGTACCTTGGGAGCAACATGGTGGAGGAGACAGAGTTGCAGTCTGCGACAGGTGTCCTGGGGTTTTGGCCAGGGCTGTATGGCAATGGGTAGTCACTTATCTTCTTTAGGCTTCAATTACCTCATCTCTTAAATAAATGGTCTCCAGCTTCCTTTCAGCTCCAGAATTCCATATTTAAGGATTTTGTGCCTTTTCTTTCCTTTTTTTTCAAATAGCCAATAAGTTTGCTGAAAGTTGATTTTAATAAATTCTAATTGTTTAGAGAATGAGGAGGAACAATGAAAAGGAAGGGGGAAATGGGCTGTTTCTGGTCTTTTAGTTAACCTGACTTTTACACTGTAAAATATGGAGTCATGATGCTTGACCCCAGAACAGCTCTGGGTCCTCTGGATGACATTTAATTTTGCTTGAGTATGGCAGCATAGTGAAGGCTCCTGTAGAGAAAGGCTAGGTTTTAGGTTTATGGCTTTCCTACTCCCCTTTCTCATAGAAGTGGAGGCTCTTTTCATTTTTATTTTTTCTGTCATGTTTTTCTTCTCAGACTGCATGGTGGGGTAATTTTAGCATTTATAGAAAACGGTGCTCCCCACTGGGCTGGTATCTTAACTCCTCTTGAAGTGAATGAAGCGTGAAGGAAAGGAACTTTGTTTTTTTCCTTTTTCTTTTATTATTTTTCATTTTAAAAACTTATTCTTTTCTGGTATATTTGAATCTTAGAGCAAGCAGGGAAGTTTTCTAAATGATTGGTGGATATTTCCATATTTTAAAACTCAACTTGTCCTAATGGTAACTTTCTGAGGTGGACCACACAGGGTTTAGCTGTGGATCTTCTTATATAGATTGATGGCTGCACCTCACACATCAGGATAGTCATTACTCTATTGAATAAATGTGCATTTGGTCACAGAAGGGAATAATTATCCACATTTTTGCTGTTTTTCTCAGTGGCATACCTGTAGAAAAGTGAGGCTTGGGCATGTGAGAGAGTCCACATTGGAATAGGCTTGCTCTAAGAGAGATGCCAACCCTCGTTCTCAATTCAAGTCCCTCCTCTACCATACCTACTGTTCTGCCCTTGGGAAATAAATGCTGTCCTGAGCACCACCCTGTTCAGCCTTTTATCCTGTCTGTCAGAGCTGCAGTCTGCATACTTCCTCAGCCTTTTGTCTCCCCTCCCTGGATAACTGTTACACTGTCACCAGAAGAACCCCAGGATCCTGGACAACATGTACAGGATCATCCAGCAGACATCTTCCAACTGATGTACATGTACCTATATACCCTTTAGAAGGATAACTGTAAGGATAATTCATTTCTAGAGCCTTAGCTTACATAAGTACTTTTCCCTAAAATTGATCTGCGTGAGAACAGATCTGCAGGGTCTCCTGTCCTCCCTTTCACATTGGTCTTCTACTTTACTCTTATCCATCTCTAATCTTACTGTATGTTGTACCCTGCTTTGCAGTGGAAAACTTTTGAAATGCTAAATGAAGGAACAATATAAAAATATTGATTTTATTAAAGTGAAAAAGGTGAATGAATATAATGGCTGGGTAAATCTTTTTGCAACTCAGGTGGTTCCAAATTTATACTTTTAACAAAATTGAAGGAGGCTGAAATGATGTTAGCTGATAGATAGTGACCAGTCTGCATTTATGCTTATAACTCTGAAAGAGCTCAAAAGAACTGAAAGACATTTCCTCAACAAAACTCCTTCCTTTGTCATCCACTGATTAATATGAGCATTCTTTCTTCCAGAAAACAGAAAATAGAGTGACACGGAAACCTGTCTCACTCTAAGCAGTGAGTGATATTCACCCACATTTACATAAACTAATTTGAAAAAGCGTCATCTATCTCGATAAGAGATATATTTCCAATAAAAATTTACTTTTTTGGTTTAATGATTACCAATATTGTAATATATATGGTACTTTGATGGGTTGTAAACTGAAAACAAGTGAAATGATAATTAAAATCAGATTTTTTTTTTTTAACTTAGAGCCTTGGCATCAGAAATTTTTTTTTACAAAATCGGCTTCAGTTAATGTACATATTTTTCTTACAGAGGATTCTTTGTCCATTCAGCTTTAGGGAAGGTTCACATCCTTTCTGCCTTTTGCTGGCTCATCCTAAAATGTGGCATTTTTTTTTCTTTTTTTTAATATATTTTTTATTTTTCTAAAAGATACTTAGATTACATAAAATGTTACATTAAAAAATCTAAAAGTATAAGGGATTCCCATATGCCCCACTCCCCACTCCTCCCACTTTTCCCCACATTAACAACTTCTTTCCTTGGTGTGGTACATTCATTGCAATTGATGAACACATTTTGGAGTATTGCCACTAAGGATGGATTATAGTTTACATTGTAGTTTACACTCTCTCCCACTCAATTCTGTAGGTTATGGCAGGATATATAATGGCTTGTATCTGTAATTACTTCTTTTTTTGTTGTTTAAATAAATTTAAAAAAAAATTTTTTTTAAGATACTTAGATTACATAAATGTTACACAAAAAATACAGGGATTCCCATATGCCTTTTAGTTAACCTGACTTTTACTCCCACACCTCCCACAACCTCCCACATAAACATCCTTCATTAGTGTGGCATATCACCTGCAATGGATATACACATCCTGGGGCTTTGTCATTAAGCATGGACTATAGTTCACATTGTAGACCACACTCTTCTCCCACAAAGTTCTGCATGTTATATGATGATATAAAATGGCCTATATCTGCTGTTGCAGTGTCACTCAGGACAATTCCCAAGTCCCATAAAAGCCCCTGTATTAAAACTGCTGTTCCCTCTCCCTGCCCCCAGAGCGCCCAGTGGCCACTGGCTCCACATTAATGTTGTAATTTCTTCCATTGCTTGAATCACAATATGTCTATAACAATACCAGTAAGTCCACTTTAGCCCATAGGTCTTCCTCCAATCCTGAGGAGTCTGGGATGTTGATGTCCACTTCGCCTCCAATTGAGAGGGGGCTTATATCCCATGGATAAGATGGATGGGATTATCCTGCCTGCAGCTGCAGGTTCTCTCTATTTCCTGGGATGGCCATTGTCCATCATCATCTCCCTGCCAAGTATCCTGGGTGATCCTTTGAGCTGCAGAGTAGGAGTTGCAGCTCCACTGAGATTCTGGGCCCAGCTGGCACATGGACAGCCCAAAGACTCCAGTCTCTGGATATACACCTACAAACTCCAGCACCACGTATGGGTTTGAAAAGAAAAGACAGATGAACCATGTACAGGGAAGACATATTTGAGTCCAACTCTGACAGTCTTAGGAGCACAAATTCCAAAGTAGGGCCCGCTGGCAAGGCACCAAACTCCAGAGCTATCCACCCTGACATAGGACCTGGGTGTCTCCAGAGCCCTCAGGAGCCCCTCTTTTTGGGGTGATATCCACCTTGGAAGTCTATGAGGTCCTACCGAGATGTGCGTAAGCACTACCTCTGCGATGACCTCTCGACTCACTTTGAAGTCTCTTGGCCATATGAACTCACTTGTCTTTACCTTTCCCCCTTTTATTCAAGGTCTTTTTTCCGGTTGTATTGCCACTTGGCACTTGGTAGTAATCCCTCGGTGCCAGGGAGGCTCATCCCCAGGAGTCATGCCCCACGCTGGGAAGAAGGTAATGCATTCATATGCTGAGTTTGGCTTAGAGAGAGGCCACATTTGAGCAACAAGGAGGTTCTCAGGAGGCAACCCTTAGACACACCATAACAGTAGGCTAAGTTTCAATTACAAGAGCAAAGACTTGTAAGGCTAGTCATCAATAACAAGGGCCCATCAGTAGTTCATCCTCTTTTGCCAGACACTGCCCCTGCACTTGGGGAACTGTTGCTGCTCCCTTGGAGAATATGGCAGAGCTCTCCAGTACGGGAATTCAGTATTCTCTCATTTATTGAGTGATTCTCCACCCACTGTGACAATGCCCCATGAACATTTGAACAATTTTATGTACATTGAATGTATGTTCAGGTGTACTGCCTCCCATCCCCATCCCTGACACCCCCCACCAATGATCCTCTCCCACCCCAGTTGTAACCCTTCTGTGATCCAAAGCTTTTTTAAAGATGAAACCAATACAATAGCCAAATATAATTAATAGAAAAATGAAATAATAATGTTAAGTTTAAATGTAAGAGATAAAATACACGAAAACTTTAAAAAGCTGAAAATAAAATAAAATAAAAATATTGGGATATTTAAAAAATGAAAATTTTAAAAATTAAAAAAAATTTTTTTTGACATTTAGCCTTTTATCACTGCAATATCTGGTGTCCAATCTGTACTGTGGCACCTTCCCCCCCTCATTCCCCAGTGTCTTATTATTTTTCATTTTGTAAAGAAGTTTTAGGTCACAGCAAAGTCACACACAGAATACAAGAGATTCTCATATATCCAACCGCCTCCCCCTTCCTCACCCCATATTAAAACCTTTTTATATGTGCATGGTAGCATTGTTAAAACTGATATACAAATAGTGAAACAAAGCTACTAAACATTGTCCATGGTTTACAGTATGGTTTACATTTTAGACCACACACTTTTATAAATTTTGATGATATTTACCATGTCCTGTGTCCATCACTGTAAGGTAATGAAGAACATTTCCACTGACCACTAAATAACCCCTGTTTGATCTATTCTGTTTCTCCCTCCCCATCCTCCCAGGGCCCACGACAGCCCCCTTGCTTGACTCATTGGATGACAAGATTCATAGTTACATGCAAGAAGAGGTCTTGACACACTGGTTTGTCCTCCCCTATTAGAAACCACCCTTGCTCTTGAGAGACCCCCCGCCTGTCTATTTCTGAACGAATCAGTCCTCCCAAAAATGGCAGTCCAACTCCTTCACGCTCATTATGTGAGTCTCCACCCTCTGATACAACATATTATGACAGGATGAACACTCACACACTCCTTAGAAGCCTGCTCTGATTCTCTCTTAAAAAATTTAAATGTGGCATTTTCGAGCTCTCCTTTAAGAACTTCCAGTTCTTTATTCCTTTTTTTAAAAAAAACAAATGTATTAATCAGTACTAGTAAGGTTTCCCTGGGATCAAAGAAAATAGATAACATTGATTTCAAAATGTTTTAGCTTCCAAAATTTGAGCCATCAAAAATTCAGAACTAGTCAGTAATTTCTAGCCATCCTTTCTGGACATTTTGATCATAAAAAAATCTCTCAAAATATGTGATGCGGCAGCATGTGATTAGGCATTATGAAACATTCTGAAGAGTTTGACTTAATGGACTAAATTTGCTACACATTGCTAGGGGTGCATTGTTTTTTGCTATTCTTTCCTTTATGTGAGAAATTTGTTGCCATTTCCTACATCTCAACAAGATAAATGAACTAATTTAAAATATTTTCCACGCCTCATCTGGCCACTCCACAAGCTGTCAGTGGGCTTGGATGGGGAGCTTGCATGCCAGCAGTCCTCAGCCAGGAGGACTGATATTTTGAAAAAAGAATGTTGTTTCCATAGTAGCTTGGAACTCCTTTGCAAATGTGTTTTCACGTTCTTGCAGGATTGTGTAAGAAAGTGGATACTTTGTCAAGCTTTCTAAAGTACATTTTAGTGACTTAAATGAAGTCATTACTTTTTTTTTTTCTTTTTTTAATCAAAGAGGTGGGGAAGATTTTCTAGAATTAGGGAAAGGAAAAATTTTCACATTGCATTAAAAACCAAAATAGGAAGAAGGAAGAAATATATTAAAGCTACTAAAATTTAGAATTATAAAAATTAAAAAATGGAAAATATTATCCATTTCTCTTTTATATAATGTTTCTAATTTCACATACTTTAATATATTTGGTGGTTAAGTAGATTTAAAAACAAAATAAAATCATGGAATCTTCACAGGCTTGCTATTTTTTTTACAGTCACTTAGATTTTTCATGTCTTCCTCTAATGCATTTAGGGGGAAAACTGTATATAGAGCATCATAGTGGCACACAACTTGAAGGCATTTCCATTTCTTTTTTGTAGCCGGATCGAGTTCTTCACTGCATTTTCTTAGTGGTATTTGTAGAGGAAGCAGAACGGAAAAAGTGATAAGTTGGAAAGCGTTTTTACTGTTTCTGAGATAGTACAGATGGGTTCCTTTTGGATTTTCTGAACTTTTTTATACTTAATAATACATTTTAATGAGTCTTTCGGGGAAGTCATAACTTTACTACACTGCTTATCTCTGCCGCCTACTCACATGACACAATACTCTTCTGAGGTATAATATTAAAATCATCTCTGGTATAAAGTGGATTTTGGCTTTTAGCCTAACATTGAGCAAATAACCTTTCCAGTCCAAGTTAAATGTTCCCATAAGCTCCTTAAAACCAAATTTTCCTTGTGAAAAAAAGTTACTCTATATAATTTCCAAAGAGTGGGGTTATAGAGGCTATTAAATTAGACTAAAAAAAAAAAAAAAATCCTTCCCATATTTTGCTGGTTTGACCTTTCTTTTGCTAAGATTTGATGAGTACTTTTTTACTAGGTTTGGAGTAAGAGGTTAGAGTTCTCTGAAGGGAGTTTGGTCCATGAAAAGGCTTCAGTTCGTTAGCTTGAATGGTGGCTTAAAGCAGAATGTAGTGGCCCACCACCTATTGCCAGTGTGCCTTCATGTGGGAATCACTGCAAACGCTGTCTCAAGCCACATATTTGCACTTGAGTGCACTTACTGTCCAGAGCTCTAAACCACTAGCCCTTCCAGCTACCTCATAACATAGGGTCAGCCCCAAGGTGGATGAAAATTTGATAGGTACACTTAAAACCTACTCAGAGCTTTCTGTCGGATTGCCGAGAAGATTCTTCCCTCTAAATATTTTAACGTGCAGCCTTTAAAATGACACTTACCTCTTTTAGGACCATTTTTGACAGTGCCATGTATTTTTATTTTATTTGAAAGATCATTTGGGGTTATATAGAAAAAGCAAATATTTATCTCTACAGCTTGTTATCAGGGAGGATAGGCATTCTTGGATGGATGGAAGGTTTATTGGTGAAAGATTCAAGAAGCTATTTTGTGATAAAGGATTTCTTTGCATTTTTCCCTCTAGTCAAGTAAATTGCTTGTGAGTTCTTGCTAAGAAAAATAATCCCTGTGGTCCTACTTTTAATATGATCAGGTTTAAAATGTTTTCAGAAGGGTTAAGCTTCCTTTCCATTAATGTCTGGTGTGGCTTAAGAATAGACTATTTTTTTTTTTTTTTTTAAGATTTAGATTTTTTTTATGATCCATCCTTCATACTTCCCATAGAAAGTTCAGTATAGTGGACCAGTAAAACAATAGTACCCTTTTCACTTGCCTTTTAGATGTGTGATATATTCCACTTCCCTTTTGCCTCAAACATATATAACTTCCTAAGTATATTTTTCTTTGACTCAAAAGAGTTTGTGTTACCTAAGAGTCTTAGGTAAGGGGAATACCCTGGGAAGGTAGAGGAACAAAGCTGATGATAAAGAGTTGATCTCTTAAGATTTTCTCTGGTCTAAAATTCTGTGATATTTGAAAGAGGAGAGGAAAAAGGGTACCGGAAAAAAACCATGGTATAGTTTATAGGGAGAAGGAGTGGGCTGGTTGACTGATAATTCAGGATGGTTTTGCAGGTTTCCAGTGCATGAGCCATGTTTTCTAGGCTTACTCAGTAGTCAGGGATAGTTCTGAAATGTTTGATTCTCTTAACTCTGCCAATTTGCTAACTATGCTAAGCAATTGAAATTGCCTTTTAACTTATGTTTGAAAGTATAAGCAGAAAAGTAGCCTTGCAAGTTCCTTCACTGAACTCTGAGTTCACTCTTTTCTTATAAGGTTCAAATTAAGAGATTTGGAGCCATTGTGTCCACTGTGCCCAACAAATAGTTTCAAAAATACCATCCCACCATCCTGTTTTCTCATTTATGTTTACTGATAATCACACTTTACCTTCAAGGGGCAGAATTAATTGTACATGTCTTTCTGGTTCATTAGGTAAAAGTTTGTTGAAAATGTGAAGATACAATCCTAGTAGATATAGAAGCATTTTGTGAGCAGGTGGGCCAAATTGTGAGAAGACCATCATAAAAGCCTCACACTTGGAAGGGAAAAAACACCTCTACTGCTTAGGGGCTCTATTTTTAATCTGACCCTCTGCTGAATTCATGAATATTTCAAAATGAACCTGAGCAGATGACACCCTGTTTCCTGGAGGCTCTCAGATGTTTTTCAGTGGAAACTTTCAATATGTCACTCAAAGGAATGGCTTTAACTCAGTAAGTTCAGTGTGGAGGTTTGACTTCATTTGAGAAAGAAATGAACAACCTGTATAACACTTTGGCAAACTTCATATAAATATAGTAATCAAATAGAATAACTTGACCCTACTAATATAGATTTTTAAAATATATATACTAAATCACTTGGTTGACTCATTTAAATAAAGAAAAAGTTTCTGCCCAAGAAAAAGACAGAAAGAGATGTTCCCTATATTGTAAGATGGATATTTGGGCCCAGATGTGTAGTTTCTTATATTTTGATGAATGCTAGATAGTGATAGATATGTGGTTTTGTGACCCTGCTTTTAAAAAATAGTTTACTAAACATGGTTACAGCTGGAAAGACAAAAACCTACCTCAAAGTCCTGGATGAAAATACTGAATCTGGTAAAGAGATTTGTACCTGCCCCCGCTTCATAAAAACAAATCTGAAAAAAACATACACTAGTGATAAGGGTTAAGTTGTAGTCATAGTCATCATACCTGCCATAGGAATGGTAGGTGAGAATCAAAGAATGGATTATTGGCTTTCTTCTGAGACCATGTCCACAGAAACAATCAAACAGTGCCAAGCAAGGCTCAGGTTCTGGGTCAGATTATGTCTGGAGGAGTTGTTGATGATTGTGCCGACACAGAGCTCTGACCACCAGGCTCAGCAAATACTACTGCACTGTTGTGGGAAAAGTTACTTGTTTAAAATTCCACTCTTTTTGTCCTTTTGGTGATAAATTTCCCCCTGCAAATTGGGGTAATCTGACCTACTGCTTCAACAGGATCTTGTTTCAAGGTCTTAAACCCAAGTTCTCGTGGTTTTTGCTTTGGCTGCGTGACACAAGCCAGGGTGTTGTCACCTTCTTCTATTTCTTTTTTTTTCTTCCCTTGTCTTTTAAATAAAGTAGTAACAATAGTCATGTTTTAAAGACTTTCATGTTTAGAGAGCATTTCTGTATCCATTATCCCATTTGATCCCCACAGTGACCCTGAGAAATCATCTGTAGACAACTGAGGCTCCGAGAGACAAGGTAACTTCCTAGGTATCCAACCATTTAGAGGGAGAACTGGGTCTCACACCATCTTTTCCATCAGTGACTCTACCCTGGCAGGTTTGGATAAAGGTGTTTCAGTTAACCTGATAATACATTCAGATGACAATAAACATTATGAGTCCCAAACATTACCTTTATTACAAAAAACTGGAGGCTTTAAACTCTTTATGTGCCCTCACCTTGTATTAATCTGACCAGGGCCATTTGAAAAGGATTCCAAAGAGTAATGTTTTTCCCTATATAATTTGCCATTGAAAAATACCACTTTGTCCTCAAAATTGTAGTACTAAAATATACATATACTCAGACTTACTGAGGGATAAGGGTAGACAAAAGTAATTTATATTATACTGCCCTAAAGCTTGATGAACTCTCTCTCTATATATATATACATACACATGAGACAAAAAGAGGTATGTGAATTTCACTTAAATGGATTATCTTCATCTTTTTAAAAAGTAATGTAAATGATAGAAGACCACACTTTGGTTTTACAATTGCCAATAAGCCATAATATAAGCAGTAAGCGCTTCTTAGAGTATGAACATGTCTTTCACAATCTACTTGGGTAATTCAGTGTTTAAAAATATCTCACAGAAATGGAATTTTTAAATATTGAGAAATTTCCATTAAGAAATAGAAGGGGAATGAAAACTTATTATGAAAGCCATGCTACAAATAAGTAAAATGTACCCTAGCATCTGAAAAATATTTAACTTTTCATTTATAAGAACTTTTAAAAGAAGTTAATGGTTTCCCTTTGAACTAATGAGTTCATTGTGGGTTGGTCCAGTACCTATTTGGAGTTGGTCAGCTAATTTTCATGATAGAAAAAAACGTTTTAGGTAATTTAGATTTGTTGTTTTTTTTCATGAAGAAGATTTGCATGTTTGGAATTACTATACTCCTCTGTTGCTGCCAGGTCTTTTTCTTAGGACTTGTTCATAGCTGGCTGGAGAAGCAGGAAAATGGGGGTTGGGGATGGGGGTGGAGGTATACATGGTTCATTGTGGGAGCAAATTTCCATTAAGTTCTTAAGATTCTGAATGATATGAGGAAAAACAAATAGCTCCAAAGAAGCCATGGTTTATGCCCCATCCTTTATTATTATTCTTGTACAAACAACAAAGCAACAGCATTGTAAAAGAAAAACTCAGGATTCCACTAATTTAAACATAATGTGTTTTTTTTTTCTTTTTCATTTTTTCTTATTCACTTAAATCTCTGTTCAGATGTGTACTTGGTGATGATGAATTCACATAATTTATATCCCAAACTTCCCTTTTGCATTAAATAGTGGACATGTTTAATTTTTCTACATCAGGGTTTCCTGCCCGTTTTTGTGTCATGGAACCCTTTGGGAGTTTTGATGAAGCCTGTGGTCCTCTTCTCAGAATAATATTTTTAAATACTTAAAATATGCAGGATTACAAAGGAAACAGTATTTAAGTACAGTTATGAAAATATTTTAAAAAGCAGTTTGTCATATAGTAATATATGTGCTTTTCTATGAATGCGTTCAATAACAATATGTCACAGATCTATAAGCTATAATTTCCAAGTAATTATGAGCATACATATTTTAAACTGTCTGTGGAGCTTAAAGTGGAGAGGGGGAGAGGAAAGCTGAGGAAGTTCATGCCCAATAGTCCCTATTGTCTAGACGACATAAAAGACTCAATTTTCTTTAGAATGTGAGGGTTTGGGGTGAGGGTTGAAGGGTGGTAAAGGTTTGGAACAGACTTATTGAGGGATAAAGGTAGCATTATGTAGCTCTTCCAATGCCTCTTGAACTGTGCTAAACCTTTTATGTATGTTACTTCTTTTAACCCTGAGAACAGTTTCCTGAATGGATTGTGGCTGTTATTGTCTTTACTTGACGATGAAGTAACTAAGATTGGAAAAGTTACCTATTGTTCTAATCACAAATAGATCATTGAAAAAATAATGACTATTTATTAATTCTGAAAGGAAGTCCACCTAAATAATCCAGAAACAATATTCCAATTAATATTGCAACGGCAAGGCCACAATGCTGGCAGATTCAGTCCCAAACCTTTGACACTGGAGCCTGTTTTACTTCCTTTTGTCCATTCCCTAAATTGGAAAACTAAAAAGAGTTTTTAAGTGACTTATGGGCCACTTGTGATTAGAAACCCTAAATTTGCCTTAACTAGAAGACTAATCCTTAAACTCACTTTTAGGTGATTTTTCTCTTGTAGCAACCATCTTAGAAACCTTAGCAGAGAGAAGAGGCCATTAGTGGGTACAGGAGAAGGGCTAGACTCTGACCCCGACAGTCAGTTTTCACAAAGGGGAGGCCATGCCCTGAATTACCTCTTCTCAAGGCTGCGGTTGTCTCTGCCAGAGATGGTCTTCTCTGAAAGGCTGCTGGGGACACCTCCACACGGTACTGACAGTGTAGCTTTTCATCACTGCTTCCTCTGTTTTGCTTGGAGACTTGATGCCAGGGTATTGTAACTTAAGCATAAATTTTCTTAGCGTACTCTGCTGCAGGTACAAATGAAAGACAATTGAAAGAAAAGAGGCAAAGAGGTTGGGGCAGGCCACAGACAGAACACAGACAGGGTAACAATTTCTAATAAAGGACAGATGTACTCAGGGGCCTTCAGAAAGCTTCTCGTGTTGAGAGCAGGAAGAACTGCCCAAGCATAGCAGCTTGTATAGTTATCAAAGAAAAATGATTTATTTTTATTTTTCCTTTTCACAACAACTCAAGTGCTATTCACCAAGACAAGTATATGCAGCAGAAGTGTCTATAAATGTTCGTTTAATCTGATAAAAATGCCTGTGGGAAGTTGGACAAGAGATAGGTGCTTCAGACCTGACTTGCAGGTACCACTTCTTCACTGCAGATTAGTGAGTGGGAGAATGCCTTTACAGAGCCATCCCAGACTTTGCAAATGAATGCAGTTCCAACAGTATACAGAAAACATTTCATCTTGTTAAGGGGATTTGAGAAACCATACATAACTCTTTTTTTAAAAAATTGAACAAAGCCACACTGGAACCTTTCATGATTTTGGATGCTTGCACTGCTTCAGAACAAATATTGCTAAGGATAATTTGCCTTTATCTTTGATTTATTCTGTTTTTGTCAGGTATCTTTAAATCTTTGGGCTTGAGGCCAGAAATGAATGGAAAATGTGTCCTAGTATTTGCTTCGATGATGCCAGGAGCAAATCATATCTGATATTCATAATAAATAGAGATTTTTTGCTTGTCCTTAGAACACTAGTTGAATAGAGTTTAGAAATCCACCTAAGTTAAAAGTAATTTCACATATCTGGGAAGATTTTACAGGGATGAGAGCACACATTAATGGCTCTAGCATAGCCAGTAATACCAAAAAGGAGAGTGATATTTTTGTTGTTGTTATGTAAAGAATTTGGTAAGTCTGAGTCTAATTAATTAAATGCTTTCTTCAAAATAAGTAAGAATTTCTGTTTGATCTCTGTTAAAGAACAATTTCAAATAATTAAATTTCCTCTAGGAAACAGGTGCCATTTGATATTAACATAAGAAGAAATAAAGATGCAAATACAGAGGTAGTTAGAGAATGTTTATTTTGTGGTTTAGGACTATTTCTTTCCTGGCACATCAGCTGTCCCGATGGTATTAGAGAATGTTTGTTTTATGGTTTAGGACTATTTCTGTCCTAGCCCATCAGTTGTCATGATATTTTGTGACACTTAATAAGTACTCAGAATAAGATTTGATCTAAAGCTCTTTGTGCTATAAGTGTATGTGTCCTTTGCCCTTTAAATTTGAAATAAACTTGAAGTGAAGGCTAGAACCCAAACAGGCTGTGAGAGAAGTAGAAATGATAAGTGATTAATTTTCTCAACATAAATAACATTACCTGTTTTGTGATTCAGCAAATGCTGCTATGTCCTATCAGAGAAGTGCTTCTTTCAACAAGAGATAGTGATGTTGCCTTTAATATTTATTTGCAAGCGCTGCTTTTATGTTTGGGTTTTCTGCACAGCTTAGGTATTAAGTGCTGAGGGGAAGCTCTGTGTTTGCTGAGCAGGGTGCAGAAAAGAATGGCCAGAAGCATTAGAGGCTAGCCAGTCTCAACCACAGCCTGCTCCCCCCATTACCTCTGTTTGTTCAACCCACATTGTTTTTGCTATTCCTGTGATTTTTCCTGGTGCCTGGGCTGAGCTAGAATTCAAAACCAGGTGTGTCTGACCTCACAGTCCATGCTTCAAACTACTATAAAATACTACCTATGTATGGAGTACTGGAGGAGTGTGTTGTTTATTCAAGATCCTCTCCAGAAATTTCTCTTGTATACTGTGCCAGGTGCTTTTGATAAAGATACAAATAGTATTTGTCCAACGCCAACAGAGCAAAAGATGGACAAACAGAGACATGCTTGACCAACAGGTACTTCTGACTCAAAGGTCGTGCTCATTTTCTGGATGGTCTGATATGTAGAGAATTGCTGCTTGGTTGCATGAGGCTGAAACCTGAGCCACTAAGAAAATTATAATAAACCAATATTCTTTCCCAAATTAGCTGCCACTACCAAGCCATCATCAGTTTCTTACCTTGGCAAGTGACAGGGAATTTACTGCCAGAGTGCGGTCCAATCTCCTGACATCCCACCTTTTCAATCTTGTCATCCCATGACTGTGTTCATACTTTTTAACTCACTCATGCCTTGTGTTTTCTCCTTTCTCATCCCACCCCATGTACAATGCCTGAAGTGTACTAGTCATGTAGTGCGAGTTCAGAGTCCACCACCTCTTGCTGGCTTCCCTAGTGCTCTCAAAACCCTGCTGGGCAACTTCTCCAAGCCATGTTGGCAGACCTTGTGTCCCTGCCTCTGTGGTCTCAGCCAGTATGCAGGCATGTCCCCAACAACTGTCCAGTGCAACACCTGATCTGTGGTAGAAGCACTGCATGTTGTCTGTGAAATCCAAGAAAGTAACTTTAGGAAACTTCTGACTTTGGAGAAATCCCATTTTTACTGTATTATGAGTTTTCAAGAGCCACCGTGGTGGAACTGCCCCAGCAGTGCCTGGCCTCTGTGATTCTTTGCCCTCGGTTTAAAGTGGTGTCCAGGTGATCTGCCTAAGCTCTCCTGCTGCATGACAGGCCTCTGGGACCTGAGCTGTCCTGTATTTGTTTTCCCTCAAATGGCTGTTATGAAGTTCATCCTCTGTTGGCAATCTTCTAGATCTTCTCAGTAGAAGAATGGTGAAGTTTCTGGGATAACGATAGGCATCAGGTGAGTGCTTCAAAGATAAATGCTGGCCTAACCTTTGCTCTGCTAGCCCAGTCCTCTCTCCTTCCAAATCCAGTAGTGCTTTATCTTTCTTATTGTGATTATCACTACAAAGATTTTGTTATAGCTATTTTTGTATACCAGATTATGAATTCTTGAATACAAGGATTGCATCTTTTTAACATTTTTGTATCTCCCTCAGCATTTTGCAAAATGCCTTTTATAAAGAGATTTAGTTAGTGTTGAAACAGCTGATAGAATGAATATATTTATATGAAAGGAAACAATCATTCGTTTAGTAGTGGATATTTATTGAGCACATACTATATGCAGTCAGTGTTCTGGTGCTGGGATTAAAAGGTTCTTCCCGAAGAATTCATATTCAGTGATCATCCCTGTGGTATTATCTATTTGTTGGTCCAGAATAAAACAAAGTATGACTGGACTGCTGGCATTAGTGTGTTTCAAAAGATGTTTGTTAATTTGTTAATTTGTGCCTGAACTACTATGACTTTCCCAGTTCTAGAATTCTTTTGTGATTCTTCTTTAACATTTTTTCAGAGCCAATAATGACTCTTTAGCCTTATTTTGAATAAGTGTAGCCTTATATCTGATCCCTAGCAACCTCTGCCCATTTTTCTAGCTCTGTGTCTTTGTCTAGCTGAGCTCATTCTCTGCTCTTTCCCCTTTAGCCTACTATTTGACTTTTTCTTAGCTAAGATAAATGACTACTGATACATATCATAAAGAAAGATTTAATTCAGCATACTTGTCATCATGAGCCATTTACTTTAATACTCCCAATTTGAAGTGTAGAAATAACTTTTTTGGGGGGGGGGGGGCGGGGGGGGGGGCAGGGCAGAGGACTTCTCATGTTATGAACTGTTGTACAAGTATACAGGATTGTATTTTACCATATAATTTCATGGTGTTTGTGCTATTTGTAACATCCTTATACTGCTGTGATCAGAACAATTCTGCATGGGGAGAAACTGCATTTTATTGCTGTCTTCACAAAAGCAGCCCAAATCCTGCAGTGCCAGTCCACAGTAGACCTCAGTTTTCGGTTTTCCTCTTTTCCTTCCCTCCCCAGAAACTCTTAGCTCCATGGGTAAAATGATTTCTTTTGATATCAAACTCTCCTCTCTCTGCTTCCACTGAATTTTGCTCTTAGACAGCCATTGTTGCATTCTGCGTTTAATTTTGGCTTCTTGTTTCCATGTTCACTTCCCCGCTAGACAGTAAACATTTTGTCACAGGCCTCAATCTTTATCACACCAATGTCCCCACAGTGCTGGCCAGTACTGGCACAAAAGTGATTGACTTAATCAATATCAAAGAGCAGAACATAAATCTCACAGGTAGGAGAAATAAACAAACAAAGGTTTCTCCTAGTAAACCTATGTTCAGGGATTTTAATGAAGGTGTAACCCTCAATCCTCTGACTTAGGTGTGATTATAGTAACATCCATTGAGCCCAAAATAATTCCGTTTGACTTGGGAATGTTAGCTTGCTGTTGAGTGTTGGGAAGTGTCTTTGAAGAGCAAAAGAAGAAAGGAATTAACTAATATCATTATCATTAGTTTGTTACTTGTATTATAGAGAAACAGTAATTAAAATAAAAAGCATTTGTGCCCCCTTTGAAATTACCTTCCTATTTATGGAAGAAAATAAGAATTGTTAAAATTGGCAAAACAACCACAAAATCATATTCAAGTCATATTAAAAGGGGGAAAAAAAGGGAAGGCCTGTGCTTTGAACCTCCACCTCCTTCACAGCTCATCATTTCTTGACGCCCTTTGCCAAGCTGTATGTTCAGGGAATCTAATGATACACAAAGCCTCATTGCCAGCTACTTCATTAATTCCTCAATCCATTAGTAGCCTTAATGGCCTATGCCGTTGGAATAAGTATGGAAATCCAGTACCCAAGAATGCATGATGCTCTATAAATCATACTTGCCTGAGGATTCTCTCAGCTCTTGACACAGAAAATAAGTGAAAAAAAAGTTGCATTTCCTAAACTCCCCTATACCAGAGACTCTTGGTATAATCAACACCCTTTAACTCTTTAGCCCTCTAACCCATGGATCTCAAAGTGTGGTCCCTGGATCAACAGTATTAGCGTCACTAGGAATTTCTTAGATATGCAAATGCATAGGCCCAGTCCCAGATCTATTGAAGTCTGGGGGTGGGGGCCAGCAGTTGGTATTTTAACCAGCCCTTCCCCCTTCCCGTGCTTCTGAGGCATGCTCTAACATCCCTGTGGCATAGTTACATGATAACTGTTTTCACTGTTGAAACAGATGAGCAGGTCATGTAACTTGACCAAAATCTGCTTATCTGGATTTAGTTTAATTCAGCAAACATTAACTGAGCAGCTATTATAACTTAGGTACCCATGGTAGGAGAAAAATGACCTTAAAGCCACTGTCTCAGGTCTTTTGTGTCAGCATTTTCCTGCTATGCTATATCGGTCTCCCTAAAAGTCAGCTCCTCTTTGACGTTGTTCTAAAGCAGCCAAAGGAATGCTTCCCTAGGCTGCCTCATTTGGCTTCTCAAACCTCCTTTATTGGCTCCTCATCCCTTTCCTAATGGATCACTGATACCCCAAACAGTGAAACCACAGAGAGAATGGCCCAATTTTTCAGAATCTTCCCTGCTTTAAATGTCCTGTGATCTTAATGTCCACCAGTCCCCTTTCTATACCTATCCTTCTAGAATTTGGCGTCGCTTCTACCCCCATCCATTTTGCGACTTCAGGCAGCTGCTGGAAAGGATTTCCCCCTCAGTAGACATACTGTCCAAACCTAACCTTGAGTGAATAGCTTTGCTTAGAAGATGTAGAATCTGTGTGAACAAAGAGTAACGAGTAAAAAACACTCAAAATTTACCTTCCTCTTGAGAACGAAGTCCCTGGTATAAGTCCTCCTCATCCTTTACCTCCGTATTTCTGTGGCTTCCTTGCAGTTGCTTCTTCCATGGCTTTTCCTTATCCACCTTGCTGCTGGAGTAGTCTTTCTTAAATACTATCATTTCACAGCTTCTACTCTGGGTACTGGCCTTGCCAAAATTGTATGTGTGTGTGTGTGTGTGTGTGTGTGTGTGTGTCCCAGATACCTACTAAATAGCTATCTGCTTACTGAAGTCAAGTGTGCTCCTGTCCCTCCACAGACATACCCTTTTTTCCTTTCTTCTAAACTCCTCCTTTCTTGAGGAGGTCTGGAATTAATTCAAGTTTTTTTTCTACCTCTCTCTCCAGCCCAACTTTCATGCCAGGTAGTTGCTCTCCTCTGGCATATCCCTCACTTTTTCCTAGTATTTCTCAGGGCTTTATTCTGAATGTGAATTCATCAGTGTCTCAGTAGGCCAGGGATGGAGAAAAGTTGAGTTAGTAAACACAGATGCTCTGAGGTTTAATAACAGTGCTTGGTAACCCGTTAGTATGCATAAGAATTACCTAGAGAACCTGTTAAAAGCACTGTGAACAGCATTGTTTTAGAATAGAAGTTTTCAATTACCTCATGTTGGTCCAGGATTCCCTTGTCTTTTAATTGTAGCTTGTGGGTTTGATGTGGTTTTGAGCCTTTTGGCTGAGAACTAATCTCACTTCTTCATTAGCTTCCCCTTTTCTTAATTTGAGCCAGTGTTTTTCTACTTTGGTTTCTTTGTCAAATCAGTTCCATCTGTCTCCCATGTTCTATGAATTCCACAAATTTTCTGCTTCTCTGGTGGTGCCCTTTCTCCTTTGTCTGTGCTGTTATGGTTTGATTCTTTTTCCTTTATGTTTATTAGGATTTGGGGCTGCAGAGGTAATAGGTGGGGCTTAGTTCATCACCTTGATCCAGCTGGTCTTTGTCTGCTTTGCTTTAAAGTGGTCTTCCTTGTGTCGTCCCCAAGCATAACTCATCAGGCCATTCATTCTACTTCCACACAGCATTTTGCTCACAATTCTTAAATACTACTTATTTACATTCTCAGCAAGTGTTTTATTTGTCCTAGATTTCTTTGATCCACTGAAATTCTTTCACACAAACATCTGTAGGTGTCAAATTGCTGCGTATGTTTCAGCCAGAATGGAAAACTAATTTAGCAGCAAGCAAATGAAAATGATGTTTGGGTATACCATGTAGACTGTATTATAAGATACATTCAGAACCCCTGCTAGGTTTTGGGGGATCCTCTATCTCTACCAGAACCTTTTTGATTTTTAAGTCACATTACTCAACTCCGAATAAATATCCTCCAAAGCACTGAATTACAATAGTCTACAATGAGGTTGACTTTCTAGGGATAGTGGATGGATCCTTAGAGGCAAGTTACCACATCTGGTCTCCTTGGGAGAAGAGAACACTTACCTTCCTAGGTTCCCAGGACTGAATCCTCATTGGGCTTCAGAGTATTCTCTTCCGTCTCTATCTCCCCCTTTTTGAAGATCCCTGTTTAATGAGGAAGTTAATGGTAGCAGAGATTGGGAGATACCAATTCATTAATTAGCTATGTCATAGTACTTTTTCTACATTAAAATAAAATCCTGTTTATTTAGGAAAATATGAATCAGTTTCCCCTTTCATACTTCTGTCAATATCTGAACTTATTCAAACACTGACCTCTATGTAATATAATCAGCCTCTTAAGAGATTATCTGATTATGCTTTGGGCTCCTGATCTAATTTTTTGCTATTATATCTGCCATTAAATTTCAAATGATTGGAATTGTCAAAAAAGATGACATGATAAGATATTAGATAATGCTTTTATTCAAGTTACATGGGGCCCTTTGTGGGACTAGTGAGAAATAAAACTGCTCAGGTTTGTCAAAAAGGGCCTTTTATAAACCTTGCTCTGCCGTCTCATGCTGTACCTCTTTTTCTAGAATGTCTTGGAGACAAGGAGAAACCATTGAAGGACCTTAAGCAGAGGGGTGACTTTGAATTTATGTTGTGAAGAGGTCAGTCTGACAGCCCTGGGGAGGATGAATCAAAATATGATGAAGTAAAAGGTGGTGAGACCAGCTAGGCCATTAGTAGGCTGAGCAAGAAACCAGGAGCAGAGCCAGTGGCAGTGTGGATAAATGGTAGGGAGTGATCAGAGCAAGATTACGGAATAGAATCTATAAGACTGAGTCACTGATCAGATGGCAGGGCAAAGAAGAGTTAGAAGTTAAGTCCACATTGATTCTTCCGGTCTGTGACAAAATATTATAGCACTGTAAAACCACGGAGTTTAAGCATCTTTTTGGTTTTGAAGTGTGCAGCTCAGTTTAAGTACTGTTTTTGTCCTAGGAAAGAAATTGTATCTATAAAAGAACAGTGTGGCCAGCATTTGATCAGATTGCAGACCTTTTTATCCCTAAGAATGAAAAGTTAAGCTTTTTGATCATTCTGGTTATTTTTTTGTTTGTTTGTTTTCTGAACCTGACCCTGGTGTTGTTCTACAACCATTTATATACCTAACCTTCAAGTGTTAGTTCAACAAATCTTTTATTTAGTGAAGTTGTTTGATTTTCTGTTTTTCATAATGAATGTAATGATAATATTTAAGGCTAATTGTATGCAATTTAATTTAAGAATTGTGGTAATCATTATTACTGTTTTTATTTTCATCTTCTCTTCCTCAGGCACCGTCAGCTATAGACATTCAACAAAATTATGCCCGTTGGGTTGATTTTCAATTTTCTCACTTTGGGAGACTTATTTTTGCATCTGTTATGAAGGATTCAGATTTGGATTATTAAACACTTGAGCCTCCAGTTTCCACATTGGCCCATTTAAGACTTTACATTTCATCGTAGATGGAAAACATAGTCTATCTGTATGTTATATGGGTATTTTTGAAGACCTCATCTAATTTAGGAGTGTAGGTGCCTGTCCTCCAAACCCATATTCTGTCTCTCAATGTACAGATAGGCTTCCCATTCAGGTGGTGAAGCAGAGGTAGCTTTGGCATTTGGGGATGATTTAAAAGACCACCCTTGGGGCCTTTTCTTGAGCTCTGTGCCTGGAGAAGTATGTTGCAAAAAGATTTGGCCTTCCTAGCCACAAAAAATATTTAAACATATGTCTGGTACTGTGTGACTGTGGACGTATGTTTCCTTTAAAGTGAGTGGATTATGTTGTCACAGTTGTTCTCACTGTTAGGGTCCCTTGAGGACCAGGACTTGTTGATGCATCAGTTTTTTCTATCCCTAAGAGCTATTCTGTGAAATATGGAAATTGGCTGAGTTACAAAGATTGAATTGATGCCTTTTTCTGTCTTATCCCTTCAGAAATGCATCTTCTGCAGACAACGGGTTAAGAAGGTCTCTGGAGCCTGCATCCAGTGTTCCTATGGTCGCTGCCCAGCCTCCTTCCATGTCACATGTGCCCATGCTGCAGGGGTGCTGATGGAGCCTGACGATTGGCCATACGTGGTGAACATCACATGCTTTCGACATAAAGTGAACCCAAATGTGGTAAGACCTGCTCATTGTTAACATGTTTAGACTGTGAGTTCCTTGAGGGCAGGGATTGTGCTATATTATTTACCGGTATTTGCCTAGGATCCATCAGTGTTTGACACACATTGGACACAATACTTACTTATTGAATGAATAAAACTCTTTATGCCTGTTCTCGTTTTGGAGCCCAGAACAGGGCTGCTGAGTATGATTGTACATATTATGCACTGCACATATCTAGGGTGAGGAAGAGACCATTTCTGGGAGGTAAGTGCTGGAATTATATAGTGTTTAATCTGTGTAACTAAATATAGTGGCCTTGAGGTTTTATTTCATCTCTTCTGAATGCGGTAAATGGGTAGGGAAGGTGGTCAGGAATGTTTAGGACCTTGCTGCTTGAGAAGGGATAAGTGAGGATCAGTATGGAGGCTTTGGAAAGGGTGAAGAAAATCTTGTAGAAAAGCAGGAATATAGAAGAGAAATATAGAGATCAACTCTTGCTGCCTTTTCCATTTCACTCCATATTAACCCTATTTCTGGGAAGTAAGTGTTTGCCACCAAATAACATATGATTTAACTATAATGCAGAATCTCTTCCTGGTAATAAATCTTTCCTTTATTTTAAATGCTTAGAAATATTGTGACAGTGTTGAGATAGTTGATTTGTCTTTGGTGGCTTTGCAGTTTACCATAGCTGTTGTTTGGCTGCAAAGAGGCAACTGCGGCATTCAGCTCTGCTAACTTGCTGCTCTTTGTTATCCCTGGAAGACTGGGCCACCAGCTATTTGCATCCTAGCATGCTTGGTCTCTGATAACCTCTTGTGAGTAGCCTGCCAAATTGTCAGCATTGGCTTGTAGAACCATAACCCCTATACAACAAATCTCCCGACTGTTTATAAAATGATTCCAGCTATTTCCATTGGCATCTGAAGAGATGCTTTACTTTTGTGGGTTGGTACTCTTAGTGGATGTATGTGAATGGTCAAATGTACAACACAATGTCAATGTCATATCTATTTTTTTAATAATTTTTTAATATTTTTAAAAAGATACTTAGATTACATAAATGTTAAACAAAAAATGTAGAGATTCCCATATGCCCCACTCCCCACACCTCCCACACCCTCCCACATAAACATCTTTCATTAGTGTGGCACATTCATTGCAATTGATAAATGCATCCTGAGGCCTTGCCACTGAGCATGGACCATAGTTCACATTGTAGTCTACACTCTCTGCCACACAGTTCTGCATGTTATGTGACGATATAAAATGGCTTATGTCTGTCATTGCAATGTCGTTTAGGACGATTTCCAAGTCCCGAAAAGCCCCTCTATTACAACTGTTTTAAAGTTATTTTCAATATTTTTCCATTGTGTTAGGCTTCAAGTTACATTTTTCCATAGTTTCTTGAGTTGATGGCCTCTTGCTAAGATAGTATTATATATTCAGAAGAAACTACATTTTCGCAACTTTTTTTAAAAAAAGCATAGTAATACATTACATAGTGCAATGCTTTCCTATTTACAGTGTGCAGTCAGTAGCACTACCATTATGTATATGGGAATACATTTTGGGGTGTAAACAAGATATTGAGCTTTGGCATCAGAATAGTTGGGATTCACACTTAGGTTTTGCCAGTAACAGACTGTGGAACCTTGTGCAAGTTGCTTATCTCTGAATCTAGCTTCCTTGTAATAAGTGTCTAACTCATATTGTTGTTTTCCATATAAGGCACAGAGTAAGGCATAGAGTAAGCTCAAGAAATGAAAGTTGTATTCATACTTTTACAACTACTGCTATTCCTTTGTGAACTAGGCCACACAAGTATTATTATTCCCATTTTAAGGCTAAGGAAACTAAGCTCAGGTTAAATTCCTTGCTCAAATAGCTAATGAGCAGTAGGCAGAGTAAATGTGTTTTCAACCCATACTCTTTTTTTTTTTTTTAATATTTTAAAAGATGCTTAGATTACATAAATGTTACGCAAAAATTACAGGGATTCCCATTTCCCCACCTTCCACACCTCCCACATAAACATCTTTCATTAGTGTGGCATATCACCTGCAGTAGATATACACATCCTGGGGCTTTACCTCTAAGCATGGACCATAGTTCACATCGTAGACCACACTCTCTTCCACACAGTTCTGCATGTTATATGCTGATGTAAAATGCCCTATATCTGTCATTGTAATGTCACTCAGGATAATTCCTAAGTCCTGAAAAAGCCCCTGTATTACAACTGCTTTTCCCTCTCCCTGCCCCAAAAGCGTCCAGTGGCCAGTGGCTCCACATCAATGTTGTAATTTCTTCCATTGCTTGAATCACAATATGTTTACAACAGAATACCAGTAAGTCCACTCTAGTCCATAGCTCTTCCCCGAATCCTGAGGAGTCTGCGATGGTGATGTCCACTGTACCTCCAAGTGAGAGGGGGCCCATATCCCATGGATAAGATGGATGGGATTATCCTGCCTGCAGCTGCAGACTCTCTCCATTCCCAGGGATGGCCGTTGTCCATCATCATCTCCTTGCCAGGTGACTTGGGTGAGTCCATTGAGCTGCAGAGTAGGAACTGCAGCTCCTCCGAGATTCCAGGCACAGATGGCACATGGGCAGGCCAAAGGCTCCAGTATCTGGAAATACACCTACAAACTCCAGCACCACATATAGATTTGAATAGAAGGGACTGATGGACCATGTGCAGGGAAGACTTATTTGAGTCCAACTCTGTCACTCTCAGGAGCACAGATTCCAAAGTATAGCCCACTGATAAGGCATCATTCTCTGGAGCTATCCCCTCTTATATAGGACCTCGGTGTCTCCAGAGCACTCAGAAGCCCCTCTGTTTGGGGTGATATCCACTTTGGTGTTCTATGAGATCCTACTGAGGTGTGCATAAGCATTACCTCTGGGATGACCTCCCAACTCACTTTGAAGTCTCTTAGCCACATGAACTCATTTGTCTTTACCTTTTCCCCCTTTTATTCAAGGTCTTTTTCCAGTTGTATTGTCAGTTGGCACTTGGTAGTAATCCCTCATTGCCAAGGAGGCTCATTCCCAGGAGTCATGTCCCACGCTGGGGGGAAGGTAATGCATTCATATGCTGAGTTTGGCTTAGAGAGAGGCCACATTTGAGCAACAAGGAGGTTCTCAGGAGGCAACCCTTAGACACCCCATAACAGTAGGCTAAGTTTCAATTACAAGAGCAAAGACTCGTAAGGCTAGTCATCAATAACAAGAACCCATTAGTGGACCATCCTCCTTTGCCAGACAATGCCCCTGCACTTGGGGGACTGTTGCTGCTCCCTTGGAGAATGTGGCAGAGCTCTCCAGGCTGGGAATCCAGTATTCTCTCATTTATTGATTGATTCTCCACCTACTGTGACCATGCCCCACCCCTTGATCATTTGAACAATTTTATATATCTTTTATGTATATTCAGGTGAACTTCCTCCCATGAAACCCCCATCCCAGACACCCCCCACCAATGATCCTCTCCTGCCCCTTAGTAACCCTTCTGTGATCCAAACCTTCCTTTAAGATGAAGCCCATATAATAGCCAAATACAATTAATAGGAAAATGAAATAATAATGCTGTTTAAATGTAAGAGATAAAATACATGGAAACTTAAAAAAAAAAAAACACTAAAAATAAAGTTAAAGTATTGAGATATTAAAAAATATGGGAAAAAAAACAAAAAAATTTGAAAAAAAAATTTTTTTTTAACATATTTCCCTTTATCACTGCATTATCGGGTGTCCAGTCTGTACCGTGGCACCTTCCCCCTCTCACTCCCCAGTGTCTCCCAAATTTTCATTTAATTTTCAAAGAAGTTTTAGGTCACAGCAAAGTCACACACAGAATACTAGAGACTCTCATGTACCCAACCTCCTCCCCCTTTCCTCACCCCATATTAAAACCTTCTTGTATGTGGATGGTAGCATTGTTATAGCTGTTATACAGATAGTGAAACATAGCTACTAAACATTTCAATGGTTTACAGTATAGTTTACAATTTAGATGGTACAGTTTAATAAATTTTAATGATGTTTATCATGTCCTGTGTCCATCACTGTAAGGTAATGAAAAACATTTCCCCCGACCACTAAATACCCCCTGTTTGATCTGTTCTGTTCCTCCCTCCCCATCCTCCCAGGGCCCACGACAGCCCCCTGGCTTGACTCATTGGATGACAAGATTCATAGTTACATACAACAAGAGGTCTTGACGCGCTGATTGTCCTCTCCTATTAGGATCCACCCTTGCTCATAGGAGACGCCCACCTGTCTGTTTCTGGGTGAATCCGTCCTCCCAAAGATGGGGTCCATCTCCTTCCCACTCACCGTGTAGGTCTCCATTCCCCAACTCAACACATTATGACAGGATGAACACTCACACACTCCCCAGAAGCCTACTCCAGATGCGCCTCGTTCTGAATGCCCCCCCAACCAACACCCTAAACCAGTGACACTACCTTGTCATATTGCCATAAGAGCATTCCCACTCCTGCACTTTCAACCTCATACCCACAAATCCTGTGTTCACCTGGTCCCTCTCCCATCTCTCCCCCCAATATCCTGGGTATTCTAACCCACCCTTCCTAATCTACCCACCTGTCAACCCTGTACCACCAAACCTAGTAATATCACTACCTACCTGTCCTATTCTTCAATATGCAACTATGCTCTATCACTTTACCATAGATTATGTCCGAATGAAACCCATACTCTTTTATTTGTTGAATTCCAAACCCCAAAACTGAAATGGTTCTAGAGTTTCATCTAAAACCTTGCTTGGGATCATGCATTCCTATTTTCTTATATAAAATTTTATTGAAGTAGATCATTCAAAAATGAACATACATAAAAAAAATAAGTGTGTTGTAAAAGTTGTGAAGTTACAAAACAAACATGCATATCATCATACAGGGCTCCGATATGTCACCCAACCACCAACACCTTGCATTGCTCTGAAACATTTGTTACAAAGTATGAAAGAGCATTATAAAAATATACTACTAACTATAGCCCATATCTTATATTTGGTGTATTTTCCTCCAACCCACCTGATTATTAACACCTTGTATAAGTATTATATATTTGTTATAGTTCATGAGAGAACGTTCTCATATTTGTTCTGTTAAGCACAGTACATCATCCAACATGGGATTCCCTGTGTTATACAGTCCCATGCTTTGTACAGTCCATTCAATTTATATGCTCAGTGGCTCTCATTTTCATCACAGAGTTGAGCTGTTATCACCTTAGTCAATTTTAGAATGTATTCATTACTCCACAAGAAGAAGTTCCATACCATCTTATACCTCCCTATTGTTGTCCCTTAGAATTGATGTATCTTCTTTACCATTGCTGCAAAAATATTACAATGTTACTGCTAACTGTTGTCTATTAGTTATATTTTCCAGTGTATCACCAAATTCATACATTCCTATTTTAATGTTCTAAAGCTCTGTGTTTACTGAAGATTATATTGAAGTGATCCAGGTGTTTAATCAGGACCTCATTCCTCTTAAATATGGCATGTTAGGTCAGGTTTAGGTTACTCATGTGTTTTATAAATGATGATAACAAAGAACATTTATGACTTTGGGGTGGTTTAGAAACTACTATCCCCTAGAGATCCACTTTAAGCTTGGCATACTTTGTAAAAGGTGGAAAAAATGTCATATAATTTACATTACACATGGTGGCTTATCCTTTTGAGGGAAATTTTTAGTGTTTGTAAATTGCCTTTCTAAAGTACTCTAGGGAGGGAAGCACTATGAACACTAGATTAGTGAAATAATATTCTTGATAGCTGTTAGTTATCCATTCTTCCATTAGATTCCAAGTATAGATTCCTCCCCCAGATATTTTGGAACTAACCATAGGAATTTTATAGAACCTGGCAACTTTGGTTAAAAACACAGTGATTCCCCCAATTGCATTAAGTGTTCTCCTTTTTCAAGCATAAAAAAGTTCAAGTTTACTCAAGAATTTCTTACCTGTAAACTCTAAATGTAGTTAATGTGGTTCCTTAGAGCATGACCTGTAGTTTGTCTATTTTCTCAATCATGCCCTGCTTATTTGGGGGAAATGAGAAACTACTTAAAGATAGCAGTGAAAACTGTAAAATAAAGTTCAGGCTAACTTTGTAGCATAATAACTTTGTAGTATAACCCAGTCATTTGACAAAATAGAGGAGGCTGCCCATATGAGTTAATTGAAATGGCCTATAAAGCTACAGTTACTTGAGTAAAACCTCGGGTTTTTTTCTAATTAGAGAAGTTGTGTGTTTACAGAAAAATTATGCATAAAATACAGGGTTCCTATATATGACCCTATTATTAATACCTTGCATTAGTTTGATACATGTAGTACAATTGATGAAAGCATGTTTTAATAATTATAATATTAACTACAGTCCATAGTTTACCTTAGAGTTCATTGTTTATGTTGTACAGTCCCATGGATTAAAAAAAAAATTTTATTCTAGTACATATATATATATATCCTAAAATTTCTCCTTTTAGCCACATTCAGATATATAATTCAGGGCTTTTAATTATGTTCACAATGTTATGTTACCATCACCACCATCTGTTACCAAAACTTTGCCATCATCCCAAATAGAAACCTTATCCCTTGGTAGCCTATATTCTAGATGCTTATTCTGATTATTTCACATCAGTGACATCATGGAATATCTGTGCTTTTGCATTTCAAGGTTCATCCATTTTGTTACAGGTATCAGAACTCCATTTTTATAGCTGAATAATATTCAATTGTTTGTATATACCACATTTTATTTATCTATTCATCATTTTCTGGACACTTGAGTTGTTTCTATCTTTTGGCTATTGTGAATAATTCTGCTATGAACATCACTGGGCAAATATCTGTTCAAGTCCCTGCTTTAAATTCTTTTGGGTATATACCTAGTAGTGGGATTGCCAGTTCACATGGTAATTCTATATTAAACTTTCTCAGGAACTGTCAAATGGTCTTCCACAGTTGGCTGCACCTTTTGACATTGCTACCAGTAATGAATGAGTATTCCTGTTTCTTTACATTCTCTCCAATAATTGTAATTTTATGTTTTTTTTAGTAGTAGCCATTCAAATGGATGTGAAATATCTTATTGTGATTTTTATTTGTTTTTCCCTCATAGTTAATGATGTTGAGCATTTTTTCATGTAATTTTTTGACCATTTGTATATCTTCTTTGGAGAGATGTCTATTCAAGTATTTTGCCCATTTTTAAAATGGGTTGTTTGTCTTTTTATTGTTGAATTGTAGGATTTCTTTATATATTCTAAATATTAAACCTTTATCAGATATGTGGTTTCCAAATATTTTCTCCCATTGAGTAGGTTGTCTTTTTACTTTCATAAAAAAAAAACCTTGATGCACAAAAGTTTTTAATTTTGATGAGGTCCCATTTATCTAGTTTTTCTATTGTTGCTTGTATTTTGGGCGTAAAGTCAAAGAAACTATTGCCAAGATCCTGAATATGCTTCCCTACATTTTCTTTTAGGAGTTTTATAATCCTGGTTCTCATATTTAGGTCTTTGATATATTTTGAGTTGATTTTTATATATAGTGTGTGGTATACGTCTACCTTCATCCTTTTGCATATGGATATCCAGTTTTTCTGGCATGGTTTGTTGAAGAGACTCTTCTTTCCCCATTGAGTGGACTTGGCATCCTTGTCAAAAATCTGTTGGCCATAACCTAAGGGATAATTTCTAAACTCTCCATTCTGAATTATTCCATAGGTCTATATGTCTGTCTTTGTGCCAATACCATGCTGTTTTGTAATAAGTTTTAAGATTGGGAAATGTGAGTCGTCCAACTTTGTTCTTTTTTATGATGGCTTTGGTTCTTTGGGACCCCTTACCCTTCCATATAAATTTGAGGATTGGCTTTTCCATTTCTGCAAAGAAGGCCTTTGGAATTTTGATTGGGATTGCTTTGAATTTGTATATTGCTTTGATAAAATTGACATCTTAACATTATTTAATCTTCCATTCCATGATTATCGAATGTCCTTTCATTTATTTAGGTCTTCTTTTATTTCTTTTAGCGGTGTTTTATAGTTTTCTGTGTTCAGGTCCTTTACTTTAAATCCTTAGTTAGATTTATTCCTAGATATTTGATTCTCTTAGTTGCTATTGTAAATGGAATTTTTTCCGTGATTTTTTTTTTAGATTTTTCATTACTAGTGTGTAGAAACTTTACGAATTTTTGGGTGTTGATTTTGTATCCAGCCACTTTGCTGAATTCACTTATTGGCTCTAGTAGCTTGGTTGTAGATTTTCAGGTTTTTCTTAATATAGGATCATGTCATCTGCAGATAGGGAAATTTTCCTTTCCAGTTTTGATGCCTTTTATTTCTTTTACTTGCCTAATTACTTTGTATAAAATTTCCTGTACAATGTTGAATAACAGTGGTGACAGTGGACATCCTTATCTTGTTCCTGATCTTAAAGGGAAAGCTGTGTGTTTTTGATATATGCCCTTTATCATGTTTAAAAAGTTTCCTTTTATTCCAAGCTTTCTAAGTGCCAACTGCCTTTTCTGCATCAGTTGAGATGATCATGTGTTTTTTTCCTCTTCATTCTGATCATGTGGTATATTACAATAATTGATTTTCTTATGTAGAATCACTCTTACATACCTGGGATAAATCCCACTTGGTCATGGCATATAATTCTTTTAATGTGCTGTTGCTAGTATTTTATTGCAGATATTTGCATCTTTATTCATAAGAGATACTGGTCTATAATTTTCTCTTCTTGTGGTAACTTTATTTGGCTTTGATATGATGGTGATATTGGCTTTGTTGAATGAGTTAGGGGGTGTTCCCTCTCCTTCAATTTTTTACAAGAGTTTGAGCAGGATTGGTGTTAATTCTTGTAATGTTTGGTTAATCTCCTATGAAGCCATCTAGTCCTGGGCTTTTTGGTGTTGGGAGGATTTTGATTACTGGTTCAATCTCTTTATGCTAGTTATTGTTTTTGTTTTGTTTTGTTTTGTTTTTGAGATCTTTTATTTCTTTTTGAGTCAGTGTAAGTAGGTAGTTTGTGTGTTTCTAGGAATTTTTCCATTTCATCTAGATTATCTAATTTGTTGGTATACAGTTGTTCATAATATCCTTCTATTTCTTTTTATTTTTGTGGGGTTGGTAATAATTTCCCCCTATTCATTTCTGATTCTGGTTATTTGTATCCTTTCTCTTTTGTTCTTTGTCAGTCTAGTTAAAGTTTTATTGATCTTCTCAAAGAATTAACTTTGGTTTTTATTTAGGAAAACAGATTATCCATGCATCTCATTTAATAAATTTTTTAAACATGAGATTGTCTTAATTCTTAAACCAAAATTAAGATCAGCAAGACCACATACTCATATGGGGAAGGAAAGGAGAGTCAGTTCCCAGAGAGGTACATGAACAATATGTCTTTCCAGCTTTCTATATTCTAGAAAGCTTGTTTTCCCAGAGTCCATACCTGATTCTGGCTTATGTATTTTTAATCCTGCTAGGTCCGGTAGAGGGTTTTGGTGTGAAGACCATGATTACAAATGTGCTTCACCATATTGTACTACTTGGACCTATGATGGGTGGGCACATGATTATATTTTTATAATCAGGCATCATTCAGTTGATGCACATTAATAGGTGGGACTTTGCTCAGGCATAGTTTGTATTATTTGACACTTTTGAGCATCACCTTGGATTATGGCCTTCACAGACCCAATAAGTACCAGTTGACTGTCAGTTTATTCTTGATATTCCTGTCACTCTTGGACCAGTTGAAGCCTCTTCAAGGTGACCTCTTTCTTTTATTTTATAAAATTTCCTCCAGGCATCTTTTTTTTTTTTTTTTAAACAATTTATTGAAGCATATCATTCATACATGAACATATACAAACAACAAGTGTTCAGTAAACATTGTGAACTTAAAAAGCAAACATGCATAACATTATACAGGACTCCCACACATCACCCCACCACAAATTCTTTTTGTTATGAAACATTTGTTAACAAATTATGAAAGAGCATCATCAAAATATTACTAGCTAAAGTCTGTATCTTACTCCCCTATACTTTTTTTAAAGGATTTATTTATTTATTTACTTTTATCCATTTTTACCCTCCCTCCTCTGCTTTTGCTGTTTTTGTGTCCATTCACTGGGCAACTCTCTCTACCCGTTTCCTGCTCTCTCTTCTCATCCTTCTCCTCCTGTCTGCACTGGAATTCGATCCTCAAAACTTCCAATGTGGGAGAGAGGCGTCCTACTGCCTGCGCCACCTTAGTTCCTGCTTTTTTGGAGCATCTTGTCTTGGCTCTCCCTTTTGTCACTCTCCTGTTACGTCATCATCTTGCTGCATGGCTTGCGGGGCCTGATGGTGCACCCACACACAGGGCCTTGGGGGGCTCACCTGCTCGCAGGTCCCAGGCATCTTTTAAACTATCATTGCTTTCTCGCAACAACAAATGCCAAGAGAATCTTGATTTCTATTGCCTCTAACATGGAATGTCACTCATCATGGAGCCAAGGTTCTTTTCTTTGAGAGCTGTATTTGAGAACAAATCTGGCAACAAAAGGGCCCTTTACTGTGATGTGAATCCTTCACTCACTGGCTGTAGAAGAGTACAGTTCAGAGGCCACTTTAGGGATAGAGAAGAAAGTTTATATTATTTTCAAATGGTGTGGAGTTCAGTTTGATAGGTCCAGTTTACCCTCACCTTTAATAAGTTTACATTGTTCTAATTTGAGGGTTTATTAATTCAATTTTTCCTTTCTTGGGTGTTAATTTTGTTCTACTCACGTTGATGTGTCACACTGTATGTTGTCACACATCATGTGTTTAAATTATGTTCTTGATAAAAATTTTAGATATCTATTCTTTTTTAAAAAAATCTTATTTTTTTTTGGAGGTACCAGGGATTGAACCCAGGACCTCCTACATAGGAAACAGGCACTCAACCACTAATCTACATCTGCTTCCCAATGAGAGTTGTTTTTTTTTTTTTTTTTCGTTTGTTTGTTTGTTTTTAGGAGGAACTGGGCATTGAACCTGGGACTTCGTACATGGGAAGGAGCTTAATCACTTGAGTCACATCCACTCCCCATATTGATACATATTAATAAGCAATTTTACCCATATTCATATTTCACATTCAATATTAGTGTGCTATACATTCCCATGTCACAGTTTTTGGCTTTCCTTCTAGTAATATACATGCCCTTAGGCTTTCCCTTTCAATCACTTTCCTACCCGTATAATAGCACAGCTAGTTACAAACACTGTGATATGCTTTCACCATTTCTCTTCATTTCCAAAGATTTACAAGCAACTGTTTTACCAGTTCTGCACAGATGCTCTACCCTCATTCTATTTTTTTGTGACCTATATTCTAGTTATTAACTTCATGAGTTTACACAGTATATTTCGTTCATAATAGCGCAATGATACAGTATTTGTCCTTTTGTGTCTGGCTTGCTTCACTCAGCGTAATATCCTCCATCTTCTTTTTTTTTTGTTTTTAATTTTTAACTTTGAACCCTTGAGTCAAGTGTCATGGAATTGGTTCCAATATTTGTGGGTCTAGAAGATTCCTCTTTCAGCATCAGTTAAGCACTTTCTATCTGAAATGAAGAAGAAGTCCTTGCTTTAGGGGAATGCTAAAACAACAGAAAATACAGGGCACTAAGAATTAGAAAATCATCAGACCCATGGTACTTCAGAGTGTGACTCAGATACCTGGTATCTTAGATTTAGGATTTTCAGGGAAGACAGAAGAGTGACATTTGGCTCTGGGCTGTGTATGGTTTTGAGAATGGTGGTGTGGAGTGGGTTGGTCCCTGCCTGGTAAGTTGGATATCCTGTTTCCACCACCTGCTAGTGCCCCTAGTACCCAGTACCAGGCTCCTGATAACAAGACACATACTCTTCAGAGGACTGCCTTTTTCTTTCTCAGCTCCATTCCTTTAAAAGCAAAGTTCATAATTCCTTTCAGGATAGTTCCCCACATTTTGAAACATTGGAAACTTTTTGAGAAGAAGATGTAAGTGCAGTGTAAACATCAGAAATTATGACTCATCTCAAGATTTTAAACCAAACCAAAACCAAGGAAAGTGAAGCCACTTTTCTAAGACTTCAGTATTTGAGAGAAACTGTTTGATAAATTTTGCAAATATATTGCCAGTCTCCCCTTTATTATCTCAGTGGTTATTTAGCCAGGTTATCAAAAAATTTGTCTGAACTCAAAGATTAGTTATGGAGAACTTCAGTTAGATTGCTTTGAATCCTTTCAATTTAGGATATATGGGGACCAAGGAGTGTCCTGGAAATAAATATAACTTTTTTTCTTTTTACTTCTCACCTCAACTTCAAACAGTCTGTCTGACCAGGTCATCCACACATGTGTTTCAAGCAGATATATTTTTGAAGAGATAATGATGGTTAACATTTACTTAACACAACATTGACAAGCTGTGTTCTAATGACAATACTATATTATCTCATTTCAAAGCTCCATTGTGTTAGGTATTATCCTTACCCCTTTTTCACAGATGATGAAACTGAAGCAAAGTGAGTTTAAGTTTATATAACTTACTATATATCACACAGCAAGTAAGTAGAAGGCCCCAAGATTTAAAACCAGGCAATTTGGCTCAGAGCCCAGGCTCTTAGCTGCTATACGCAATTGCCATAATAAGGGTCAGCTATAATAAAGGTATAAATGAAATGTTTTGGGCACCCAAAGAATGAACTTCTGCAAAGGCATGGTTTATCTGAGGAAGGCTGAAGAGTTCAGTATGACTGGTGTGTAGGGTAATTTGGGATTCTGGCAGGGTTGGGAAGAAGTGTTGATAGACTGGGGAAGTGGATTGATTTAATTGGAGGGTGTAGGCCTTGTGTACAATGTAACCTCTCTTTTCATATCCCTCTGAATTAAAATAAAATATCTTCCTCCTTTCTTTAGTCTAGGGGAATGAGCTTGGCTAAGCAAAGATTCATTCTTGGGGAGGAGGTGAAGGGTAAGTGTATCCTCTCTAGAGGAGATAGGCTATGGCAAGGAGAATATCATTTTGGGCAGGACTTCCAGGAGCAAAACCCACAGATATTCAGTCCACCCATTGGTTAGGTGCAAACAAATTACCCATTGTGCATGCTGCGCACACATACGGGAAGCAGCGATGCTGGGATCTGGGAGGAAAAGCTATTAGTGGCCTTATTTCAAAAATAACTCATCCCAGATACAGCTCCTTTATTCATGGTTCTCAAGGGATTCCTTTGACTCCTTTGTCAATGATTTAAACAAAACTAAGAACTTGCTGCTTTATTCTGTAGTCAGTGGTACACCAAAGGAAGTTTATGAGCACAACAGTATTAGGAAGCTCAGTCTTGAGGTAGAAGGGAGGCTGGATTAGCGAGAAGAGACTGACTAGAGGCAGGGAAAACCTAATCAGAAAGCTGATGCTATATAGTCCAGGTGAGAGGAGATGGGAAACTGGGTTTCCATATTGGCCATGTCATGAGGGTAAAGAGAAGGGTCTTGATTCTGGAGACTCTTGTGATGTATACTCACAGGACTTGGTAACCAATCAGATGTAGGGGAAAGAAAGAGCGGGAGACTCTAAGAGGAAGAAACTAATTAAAAGTAAAAGGTTTGTCTACCTTCAGTGTGGCCTTCTAATGCCAATAAACTTGTCTCGGTTTCAGTGGCATTCATACACCACTAGCAGCTATGGGTGTAATCTGTTCTATTTTCTCTTTTTATTTTAAATATATTTTTTATTGAAGTATAGCATTCATACATGAACATACATAAACAATAAGTGTATAGTAAAAGTTGTGAACTTACAAAATAAAGTGATGCATAACATCATCCAGGGGTCCCATATATCACCCCTCCACCAACACTTTGCATTGTTGTGATACATTTGCTACAAACTTTATTTTCCTTCATTTAGTTTGTTGCTCAATTCCATGGCTCTCCCCATCCCCTTTTTAGTTTCTCTGCCGTCCTTTTAAGAAAGGGAACCAGAACTTACCTGACACTTAACTAACATCTAACAGTGATCTGCCATTTCTACAAATCCTCATCCATTTCTCTCAGATTTTGGCTGCCTTTGTGTTTTGCTGTCAGTGATATTGTTTTGGTGGTTGTTTTTCCTTTAATAGTTGGAATATTGCTACCTCATGTTCTGTTCAATAAAGTTCACATGACCAATCATATTCTTTCTTCTTAGACATGCATAATTATCTGGTATTTGTGCATGTTTTGTTTCTTTTCCATAATTTTTTTCCACATGGTATCTTGAATTTGCAAGGATGTTATTGAAAAAAAGAATTCTGACCAAAGTAAATGTCTAGACTAGAGTAAAGAATTCTTAGCAAGGATTTAAAAAAGAAAAAAAGAGGAGCCAGTGAGTCACACCTGAATCTGACTCATCTTCCTAAGTCAAGGAGACATTTTAAAAAAGAAATCCCTCTCCCTTTTCTCAGTATGTTAATTTGAGACCTCAATCAATTTATCCCATTTGATAGAAATTTAAGGCCAGACTTGCCTATGAGGAGAAATTTTTCACATTGTTACAATTAAAATTAAAATTTAAAACCATTCTTTCCATTGTTCATTATATCAGGGAAAGCCAGTGAAGATAGAGCTTTTCTTAATTTTATTAAGCAATTTAAATGTCCCCCATTTCAAACATTTGTACTCTAACACCCCTCATTTTGCTTTCCCACTCCCACTTCTTTAGCCATTTTCATAGGAAATGGGTCAGCAAACATAAAATCCTTTTTCCTCCATGCTTCCTGCCAGTAGTAGAACAAGGTCTTGAGGGGATCTGCAGTTCATTTCCCATTCTCCTGGCTTAATTCCCCTTTGAGATCACATTTATTCTTGCTTTTTTATATAATACAGTTAGGGAGAGCCAGAGAGCTTCCCTTTGGGCTGTCCTACCTTGGGCTGGGCCTGCTAATTAGGCACTTGATCTGGCTATGCAACATACAAAGGCAAATTCCACTAACACTCTTATCCCTAAAACCTCCCACAGTGGCCTCCCAGTCCTAGGTCAGAAGCTCCTCTGTCTCCATTGAGCCATCCATATCCAGCTTACCCTTCCATCCTTTACCTCTTTCAAAATCCAAGCACTTGGTAAGGGTCTTTGTGCCTGTCCCAGTTCTGATACCAACTGCAGCAGTTCCAGATCCACTTCTGATGTTAGGGTGTTTCAGGGGGTTTTAAGGGGAGTTAGTATTTGTGGGAAGATACAACAGATGCCTCTGTTGCAGGTTTAATTAGCCAAGGATACAGAAATGTACCAGAAGTAGAGAGGCCACATAGGGAGAGCAGAGGCAGAATATCTTGGTGTGGCATTTCCCCTGCTCATAGTTCCCAGGTGGGGCTTTCTATTTGGGGTGCTGTCTACATGGGGCTGGATCTCAATAAAAGCCATATTTTTGCTGCTATACAGTTCCTCTATTTCTGGGATTTACATCTCCATTCTGAAAGAATTTACTCTTAACATTCTGGGCTTTTCTGAGAGAATTTACTCTTAACATTCTGGGCTTTTCTGTTTAAGGAAATTTTTGTAAGCATTTGGCTCTTTGAAGCAGACTTAGAGTCAGCCAGGTCACCTCCTCATCTGGGGGCTGAAAGCAGAGTCAGTTCCCAAGTGTCTCAAACAATATCTTGCCCTTTTGTTTACTGCCTTTCCCCAGACTGTGAGTTATTATCCTTTAATCTAGTTGGGTAAAAGAATATTATTACAAATGTATTTTCTGGAAACATCTAGATACCCTTGAAAAGTATTAGGACATATGTTGTCTGAAGCACCTTATTTATTTTGCAAATAGTGTTTGCTTCCTACAGGCCTAAAGAGCCCTTGAAATAACTCTGAAGCCATCTTAGGGCCTGAGGCTTTTTTTTTTTTTTTTTTTTTTTTTTGGGAGGTACTGGGGATTGAACCCAGGACCTCGTACATAGAAAGCAGGTGCTCAACCACTGAGCTACATCTGCTCCCCAATGAAAGTTGTTTTTTTCCAATTGTTTGTTGTTTTTTGTTTTTAGGAGGTACTGGGGATCAAATCTGGGACCTCGTACATGGGAAGCATGTGCTCAACCTCTTGAGCTACATCCAGTTCCCGAGACTATGTTTTTTAACATGTGTTAACACTCGCCTGCTATGGAACCTTGATTATTAGGAGATCTCTTATTCAACAGCCTCAGCTATCTAAAACTACATAAGAAACCAGAATTAAACAACGAATGACCAAAACAATCTAAATATGTGGCACAAAAGGTGTATTTGAGCTCAGTCCTTTTTAGTCATACATGTGTTTTCTAGATCTTAACTCAGAGCCTATTTGATCTTGTTGTAGATAAAATTTGAATATTTTCATTCTATTTAGCAAATTAGAAATGAGTAAGAAAGTGGGGAGATGTGGATATTCCAACATCAGTAAGAAGTGAGAAGTAAAAGCATAATAAGCAAGAAAGGAGAAAAGAAAATAGATCATTGAGAGATAAAAGAGCTGTCTGGAATGGCTTAAAAGAGAAGCCAGGTAATGATACAGTCATGGACCAGGAAAGTGAGTCCTGTTGGAGATGTGTTGCAGGATCTCTCATAATCAGAGTCGGAAGTGGAGATTAGTATGCAGAAAGGTTTTTAGAAAGTGCTCTTGGGATCAATAAACGGGAAGGAAAGGGAGGGGGAAAGAAGCAGGTTTAGGCAGACTGAGAAGTTGGGGTAGAAAGAGGTCTCAACAAAGATAGCTCTAAAGCAGAGATGGACCTTAGATGTCAGGGGATAATTTATACCTCATGAACCCACCATTGGATGCAGGCTGTCCTGGGAAGGGCTGTAACCTTAGTAGAGGCAGCTCTCTCCAGGCAAGGGCGATTCCCAGAGGAGTGATGTTGAGGGTTGTCGGCAGGTAGTTAAGTCCTCCAGTCCTGAGGCAGAATCTGGTGGTACACAACAGCCCTGGCATACTCTGTTAAAGAAGGCAAGAAAGTTTAAAATAATCTTAGAATGATTACTATGAAATTGATTGAATTTTGGATTATTTATGCTAATGAAAAAGTTCCATTTCTCACGCATTTATTGAACTTCCATTATATTGAGAAATCTCACAAAAGATTAGGAAATTAACCTCAAAGGATCTTTTCTTCCCTGATAATTATGGATCCAAGAAGTGTCAGTGTACCTGAGAGATACTTGAGAGGTGGAGTGAGTAGTTGCCAGCATTTGGGATGTTGGTATAGTCAAAACAGTCTTGGCATCAGACAGTCCTGCATTCTCATTCCTTATCAGCCTCTTTCCTCTCACCACACTGGATATTACTTATGCATCATTGAAAGAATTACCCAAATCTTGAAGCCCTGATATATGCTGTGAGGCTAGAAGATATGTACTTGGTTGAACATGTAAAATTGCTGTGTTTTAGATTTTTAAAAATGGTTCAATATGAAGTGTATTCAGAGAAGAAATCTTGCTTCTATAACATTCTGAAATTCAGTTTTCTAGAGAGAGGACCTTTACAGCTTGCTTCACAGTACTAAAAATCCAGTTTGGAAGCAACTTGAAAGATCTTTCTACAGTTATACTACTTGGCTTTATTTTGGAAATAGCTGACACTCTGCTTGTGAACAAAGGAATCACATTCCTAAGTCCTGTCATCCTCAAGGACAAAAGCTCAAGAACATTTATCCATGTTGAAATGTATCTGGGAGCATGAAATAAATAATAAAAATTGATAAAGTTTTAAAATGGTAATTTAGTAATAATTGGAATGAAGGGAATTAACACCTGTATTTGGTTATAAGTAATTAAAGCAAATCACAGCACTATAGCAGCATTTTTCATTAATAAATTTTTCATGTGATAGAATAACAACATCTTAAATAACAGTGCTTAGGTATTTCAGGAAGGAAGTAAAAAACAGCAGCTTGATTACTGTGTATACTGTGTATATCTCTCGAAATATTTTAATTTTTTGTGGAATAATAGGGTATCATAGGAAAGAATATTTTCCTTAAATTTTTTATTCTCACCTTGTAATTCTACAAATAATTGTGATTTTATTTTAAAATTTCAAGAGAAATCTGCATCTTGGTGCAAGTATGTTGCAGTTGAGTAGTTTGATGTAATTATGAATTCCAAAAATATAATTGGATCATGCTTGTAAACTGGTATGCTAATCTGGGCATGATTAAGTTATGATTAGGGCATTAACTGGGCCACATCAGTAGGGCATTGAGCCCCACCCCTTGGTGGGTGGGGGGAATCAAATATAAAAGGCAAGGCAAAGGACAGAGGGAACAGTTTTGATGTTGGAGTTTTGATGTTGGAGAGAAGGCCCCGGGATAGAGATGAGCCATTCGCCTGAGAGTTCACAGCTGGCCTTGTGTAGAGAAGCAAAGCCCAGAGAGCCTGATAGTCTACAGCTGACCTTGTGGAGGAAACAGAGGCGCTAAGCCTGGAGAAAATGTAGCCCCAGGAAGAGAGGAACCCAAGAAGCCTGAACCCTGACAAACATCGGCAGCTGTCTTGCTCCAACATGAGACAATGGACTTTGGTGAGGGAAGAAACTTATGCTTTATGGCCTGGTAACTGTGGACTTCTACCCCAAATAAATACCCTTTATAAAGACCAACCAATCTCTGGTATTTTGTATTAGCACCCCTTTGGCTGACTAATACAAAGTTTTTTTTTTTTTTTTTTTTTTTAATACAAAGTTTTTGGTTTTTATTCACAAAAGCAGACTCATCGGAATCCACATGAGAAAGTTATCAGTGTTGTGTTTCCACTGTTCATATATTATTCCCCTTACAAAGCACACAGTGAAACCAGGAAGCCAGTCAGTAGACTAGGGTTCCACTGTGAGGAATATTTACACATGACAGTTGATGCTCAGCAACTTCAAGGACCTCATTTACTGAGGAAAATCAAGCTGTCCACTCCGAAGACCACTTATATTATAGCTACATTTTTTTTTAGCATAGGAAAGATGTGTTTTCATATAAAATGCTCATTTTTTTTCCCCCACAGAATTAACATTTCTCAGTTCTCAGGAAGTTTTAAGTTTTTTAAGCAATTTATACTCTTTTTATTTTATTTTTAAACTAAGGCATGCAATATTGTCTGGTAGCTTGTTAAGAAAATTAAGTAGTGACACCAATCCCACATTTTAACATTGGTATTACAGTCAAGCATCATGGATACAGTAGAAAAATATAAATGGAATGTGTCAACAGTAAACAACAGCAAAAGGTATCTCGTAAAGCGGAAGAGGCAGGATTTTCAATTCTTTCATGTGGAAAGCCATAATTAGATGCCATAGTCACAATGAAATCCATAGATAGTGACAAAATTTAATGAAAGTATAACTTTTTAAAATATTAACTGCAAGCAATAGAAAAAGCAATTAAATTGTAGACATTTCTTTCTAATGTCTACAGTTTATGACCACTTTCAACAAACATGATGTATAAAATTTTAGATTAACTCAAAAGATATACTAGGAGATAAGCAGGAAATGATCTTTAGAATGGTATTTCTGCAGGATGCTATTTCTGTTGGTAAGTGGAGGTACATTTACCATGCTAAAGCTTGTTTCCACAGCCTGTTTCCAAGATCCTGTACCTAATTTTGAATTTTGATTATTTTTCCTAAAGAGGATCCCCCAAATTATATAAGCTTCAGGCCCCATGAAACTTGTATCTGTCCCTACTGGCAAATATAGTCGAGGAGATTTTGTTTCCCTTACAGCAGTAACAGAAATTCCAGTGTCTGATTTTTAGTATCATGGGTGTGGTGTGGAGCTACTATTTTGCTGTGGACTCAGAGCCAACAGTTTTGGCAGCAACTTTCTGATCAACAAATTGTGGCTGAGGCAGTGTGGTCCTGGATCCAGCAATTGAGTTACTGATTTCCTGATTCCCCGGGTTCCTAGTTGTGCAGTGATAGATAGCTTCTCCTTAGCAGACCAGTTTTGGATGTTCTCTGGGGTCAGTCCTGGATGCTTAGCTTACAAGGCTACCCCTCTGCCCATCCCCACTCCTCCAACAAAAGGAATTCTGTTCCTTTTTGCCAGAGGTTGGGAGAAGATGGCCATATGTCCCAATTCTAGAGAATAAGAGTATGGGAAGATTTACCTCCTTAATAATGGATAGATAGCTTAGCTTTTCACATTCCTTTCCTTCCCTCCCTCTTTGAAGGCTGTCTTTTGAGACCCTGATGCCTGGAGTTGCAGCAGTCATCTTGCAGCTCTGAGGTAATCAGCCTTAGGATAAAAGCCAATATGCTGAGGATGACAGATTGGAAAAATAGAAGTAGCTTGGATTCTGATGCCATTGTTGGGTTCCTATCCCACTTTGAGACCTCACACCTCTATACTACTTATTACAATAAATGTTCTCATGGCTTAAGTCACTGTTAGCCAGGTTTTCTGCTTCTAAACCAGGTACATCCTAATTGATAAATTGTGTATATGACAGAATGACAGTGGTGCCAGGAGTTGGGAGACTTTAGTGGGAGCATTGAAATGTTGCACTATGCAATTGGCCAGATAGGGTAAGATATTGAAGGTAGAATAGGAATGATACATTGTAAGAAAGTAGAGCGGCCAATGGACTGGAGATTCCAATAAGCTTTACCCGGAGATTAAGAAATAAGAGTTGTTAGTGGAGTGTCTGAAGTTAGTGTTTGAGGTGATGTAGGGTTCAGCAGCAGCCAGGACAGTGGCTGGCTGAAATGGAGTGGATAGAGTCATTGAAGGTGAGGATGTAAAATAATTGAGAGACCAAGTTGTTGAATAATTTGTACTTGTGGATATTGAAGTCTCCCAGGATGGAGGCTAAGTCTTGGATTGGAAAAAAACCTATTTTGAAGATAAATGATCTTTCTGATGCCATTAAGCACTTTTATTTTCCAGCTTACCCCATTTGCTTCCATTCTACCAAGGAGCTTTCAGATTATGACTTGATTTCCCATAAAGATCTGTCAACAGAGAGAGGGTTCCAACACCAGGTTTTAGTTCGCTGTTTCTTATTGGACATTAATAACTTGATAGGTTCATTCTCTGTGTTCCTTCTTAACATGAGTCTGTCTCTGAAAGATTTACTTGTCTACTGAGTTGGCTGGTGGAGTCAGATTCTAAAAGTACAAAACTGGGAACCAGAGACTGACTGGGTAGATTATTCAAGAGAAGGGTCATCTCCTGAGGCCCCCTGGCAGTAAACCAGTCCACCTCAGGATTCCCTGACTTCTTTGATCTACCCTTCCATAGAATGATGGTGACTATCTTAGGCTTTGACACATTTCTCACATGCAAATCAATACCTCTTTCTTTTCTAGGCAAAATAAGCAGTTTCTTGACCATTCTTTATTTGAAGTTAGTTTGTTTTCAACTCCTCTCATTTGTTCCTTGACCCATACCAGATGTAGCAGGTCAGTGAAATTAGAAATTCCTGTTTCTATATTTTTCCAATAAAACATATTTTTACATTTTTCTCAGAAATTACTGGATTGACCTGGCAGTCAATAGCTTTTGCTTGGAGCAGGAGGCAGGGAGAAAAGAAAGCCTTCTTCTTTGTGGGCAGCAGATACTCTGAATTATTTTCCATTTTGTTTGTCCCTCCTTCAGAACTATGTAGAACTTTTCAGTTATATTTTTTCCCCCTTTACCCATTCTTTTCTTAGAAATTAGAAGAAAATACAAAATTTACAAACCTTTGTATTTAATAATTTTTAATTGTACCTCAAAATCTGCTATCAGTTTCGTTTTCATCACATATATGGAGAACAGAACAATGGTCTTAGCCTTGAGAAAGTAGCTTCCATTGAGGCTGTATGAACCACAGAGATTAACCACAGGAGGGCTACAAGGAATGAAACTGCAAAGGAAGGGGTCCGTGTTATAGCCCCTGTCAGCTCTTCCCTCCCCTCCCCTTCCTGGCCCCACACGAGCCCCACATACTTCTCCTAAAGCCCATACACCTCACTTCAAGAGCAGGGCTGGAAACATAAATGCACTTAACACTGGATGGACTAATAGACGGATATTTTTGCTTGCTTGATAATGGACTTTAAAGACTGTGTGAATATTTCCTCTTTGATTATGGCTGGTGAGATAGCTAGGGAAAATCTACACTACTCCTGCTACACTTGTCATGGGCAGTAGAAGCTTTTGGCAGACTTTCCTTCCACTATTCCTTTGACTGTTTCTCATGAAATCCAGTGAAACCTAGGAACCTCTTACTCCCTCTTTCCCTGTCTTCCTCCCACTCCTCCTCTAATTGGCATTCTCATACAAGCCATGTGTCTTCATAGAACCAGTTGCCTGCTCCATCCCAGTTTTGTCCCCTTCTCAAGGTAAACACCTTCCTTTTTGGGAACAGTATCTCAAAGTAGATAAATTATTACTTTGAGTAATAATTGTAGCTATCATTTGTATAGTGCCTTTTATAGTTTACTTTATTTTTATTTTATTTTTATTTTTTTTTGAGATACTCAATTCCTTTTAATAGTGAAATGCTAGAAACAAACTAAATGTCCATCTCTTGGGAAATGGATCTAAAAATTCTGGGAGGTATTCATTGAACTACTATCAAATTTCATCCAAGTCAGTGGTAGGCAAACTTCAGTTCCATGGGCCAAATACAGCTCATCCCATTTTTGTAAAGTTTTGTTGAAACACAGCCACACTTATTTGTTTTCATAATTCTATAGCTGCTTTTGCACTACAATGACAGACTTGACTAGTTATAACAGAAACAGTACAGTTCTCAAAGTCTAAATAAAATGTTTACTATCTAACCTTTTTCAGAAAGTTTTCTGACCCCTGATCTAAGTTAAAATGCTATCTATTGTAAGATGCAACCTTATAGTTTACTTTAAACTTTCATACATAGTGCATCATCTCATTTGATCCTCATGGTAACCCTGTGGAATTATGCCTATACCCATTTTACAGGTGATGAAATTGATCTTCAGAGATAGACTATGCTGTTTGGGAGTCTTTTTTTTTTCTCCCCAACTGTGGCTTGGATTAGCTGAAATGGTTTCATTGTTTACTTGGGCTTCCTTCTTAATGGCACAGAAAACCTGTTAAACCATTTAATTAGTTTGTTTTGCTTTGGGTTACCTTGTTTTGTTAAGAAAAATTTTGCGTCTGTTTAGCTATTTTTAGCCCATTGGCCAACTGTAACTGAGAGTCAAATACCCTTCTGGGGAGGCATTCATAGGGCGATTACTCTTTGTCCTTGGCTTCTCCTTGTTCAAAATGTCCCATCAGAGGTAATTTAAAATAAATTAATGTCATATTATCTTATTGAATGATTGTTCTCCCTTCTCGTTTTATTTCTCCCAAATTGTTAAGTTCTCTAACTTTTTCTTCTTTTCTATGATTGTCTTGAGTATTTAGGTCCTTTGCATTTTCATATAATTTTAGAATCAACTTGTCAATTTCAGCAACGAAAAAAAAAAAATTTTTAAAGCATGCTGTGATAGATTGGGATTGTGTTGAATCTATATTTCTCCCCCAGTTTTACTGTTGCTACCCAGGAGGCCTGAAGAACTCCTGAAATATAAAAGCCCAAGGCAGAGCTTCTGGGGGCAGGCTTCTAGGGACTCACAAGTTCTCTAGCAGTCAACGAGATCAAAGTGCCTCTAGGAGAAGCTCCTGTCAGGTTTCAGCTTAGCAGTGGGCCACTACCACACCTCTCTAGTTCCCCCTGGTTAACTAATATGAACTTTCATTTCATCTCTTTATAAAATACATTGCTTATTATTCAGAATAGGTAGCAGGTGGTACTTACCTGTTGAAAGTTTCATACATAAGCACAGTGAATCGAATGTTCAGCTGCTTCTAAAGATGGTTCTCCCATCCCAGTCCTCTTCACTTATTAAACAATAGCATTGCCTCTGAGGTGAGCTAATGATTCAGATGAGAAACAATTAATTTTTTCTCAGTTCTTTGGCAGCCCATTAGTTCTACTTCTACAGACATTAAAGTGAATAAGACCTTAAGTCTGCTGGGAAACTGCTTACAACCATTTCCCACTGTATTATATGTTTATATTTAAAAACCCATAAGAAATAAAAGTACAAATGAACATGTAGAAAATGAAATACTTGTGAAATTTTTATGAGTTTGCATGTGCATTTGTGCTATAAGAGCAATACTTTCTTCAAGAAGCCACAGGGATTTAGGGTTTTCTGGGTAGAGGATATTTACCTAGCTCTTGAAAGTTTGCAAAGAATGCTATTGTTATTAAAAGGCATATTTAGGTGAATGACTTCTGCTGCAAAAGTTTGGTAAAGAACAAGTTTGTATTCATTTATTTACACAAAAACCTTTAGGAATTTTTATAAGATACATACCTTAGAAAAACACAATAGTAATATCTCACAAATAATTAATTCAGAGAAATTAGGGAGCAGTAACCAAGTTAAGAAGTGAAACATCATTGGATATAGGTGGAAATGTGCTTTTTGGCCTGCTCTTTGGGTAAGTCACTTGGTTTGGTTTTGTCAACTCTCTAGCCTTGTTGGCTCTGTGAGCTTTTCCATACATGACAGTATTTGGATTTACACTCTTAACTCACATCATTATGTACATAGAGAAACAAATCAGGGCTTTTCCCATGGTCTCTGCCCATGACTCAGTTTGTTAGACATTGTGTGACCATCCTTCAAGGTGTTGACACAGGTCAATCTTTCAGGTCCAGTAAGAGAATACCTGACTTGCTAAAGCATAGGAATCTTCCTTCATTCCACCCTACAGAACTCCTTTCCTCTCAGCTCTTGCATTAAGGTCACACTTAAATTAACTGTGTTTGACTATTGTCAAAAGCCCAATGGGGAGAAATGATATTTGAGAATGCAGTGCATAGTCAACCTCCAGTATAGTTAGATCCTCTGTCAGTTTAGGTCACCAAAAAATGACCCATTCCAGCCTCCATAACCTAACCCTACACAGAGATGCCTTCATTGAATTTCATTTAACTGCTATGCTCCCTGCCCCCTTTATTTTTCTTTTAAAAACCTTTATTGCATATAGAGTGGGCCATTCCCATTTGTGGGTCAGATATTGCTGCCTTCTTCACTCTGTCCTCTACATGCCCCATTGAAAAGTTTCTCCTCTTTTGATAGGCTGGAGAAGAGTCTACCATTGTAGGTCCAAGTTGGTGTGAGGATGGCTGGAGGCAGAGGTCCCAAAGACATCACCTCAGCAGGGTTAGGACTAGACAGAGCTGCTGGCCAGCTATCCCTCAACCTTGGGAGCAGAGGGCAGCCTCCCCTCTGATGAGGTTTAACCGGGCTCCCTGTATCCTATACCTTGTGTTTGGGTTCACTCAAAATAACTCTGGCGTTCTCTATATAGGTACCTGCTCCCCATCTGCAAGGGGGCTTTAGCTCTTGGGAAGAAAACCTGGCTGGGAAGCTGTGCTGTGGCCTTTTTTTTTTTGACAGTATATATAACCACCATTATCTAAATAACCTTGTTGCAGTTTCCGAAAGTTCTTGTTAAAATATTGAAGTTTGTTCTTGTAAATATACCAGATGATAAAATCTTTTATAATTTAGTAACAAGAAAAAACTTTGCCTGCTAAAGAATGAGAAAAAAGTACAATTTTTTTTCACTATACTCTAAACCTTAGCAATTCTGTTTAGAGCATAGGCCACGTGGCATTATGGTTGTAACAGAGATCTCAAAATATTATTGATTCTCATTATAACTTAGAAATGAAAATATCAATAATTATTAGACCTGCCACTATTTATTATTTAATATATATTGAATCACATATATTATTATATCACAAATTTGTTTTTTCAATGTTATTTTAATAAAATTGATTTCTTTTGTAACCTTGTGTACTTTACTTTATGCATTTAAAATCATTGTTCTGAGAAGTCGTCCATGAATTTTACCAAGTAGTCAAAGGGGTCCATGGTACCAAATACCCCAGTCTGGAATGGCTCTGATGTGTGTAGACTTCCTGGTACTCTGCGGGCCTGGTTCAAATGGTTCCTGTGGTGAAGCCTTCTCTGGAGGACTCCTTTCTACCCTCATCTGAGCTCTCACATTAACTCCCATATTGTATTATGGTTGGCCATGCCTGTCTCTCTACTTTGAGTTCCTTGAGAGAGGGACTCTCAATCTTGGTAATCCTCATCACCTAGCAATGTGCCTGACTTGTAATGAGTAGTCAGCAATTGCAGTAATTGCTCATTTAAATGCCACTTTTTTACCCCATGTCCATCCTTGAGTTGCTTTTTCTCTTTGCTTTGAATGACATCTGGTTTTTGACTTTTTGTCCCAGAGTTTACTCCTGTAGAGTCTTCATTAGGTAAGAAATACTGTATTTTTTTTCTTTTTTCATCCTATTTTGTTAACACTGCTTTGAAATTTTTGGAGTCAGCATGTTGGGTTTTGTGTGCCTTTGATAATCCAATCTAGGTATTAGGAACACTTTTTTCTCCTTATCAGCTTCCAGGTTGTAATCATTGATGGTTAGCCTTCTTCGTCTGAAGCATGGGCATTTAACATTGGAAGAGTCTTAGGAAAGTTAGAGAGCTTTGCAATAAGGGCCTTTTAAATTTCCAAGCCCATACCTGATTGAAGGCAACATGGTATCTGTGGAAAGAGACTCTTCTCCATTTAAATAACTGGATCCTATTATCAGTGCTACCTCTGTCAGGTGTTTGACCTTGGAGGTGGCTTGGTGTGATGGGAAGAACATACAGAGTCATGAGACCCAAAAAGGACTTGATGAGGTTTTTTTTCCTTAATACATTCCCAAACCTAAGAATAAAATATGTACATTTGATTGAAACAACAAGTCTTCGTGGTGATTATTAAGAACAAAGTAAAGGCGCCTTTTTGTTTGCATCACATTTTTCCTAAATATAGGAGATAGATGTAAGGCAGTAGAAATTTTATAACCAGATTTTTAGATCATTCCACTTTATAAAGTGTTTTATTTCCTCGAGTCCTTTTTACTTCATATTTACTGAATTGATGGATAAATGGTGAAGATGATGTTTTCTTACTAAGTAATTTGGTTTCAGCTTTTAAAGTTTTTTTTTAGCATCTCCATTAAATAGATCTGACTATATGTGGATTGGTTGTTATTTAAGAAATATAGCAAACTTATAAGGACTCTTCTATTTTATTACCTTAAATGTTTTCAATAATTACTAAGGAATTACATAATCAATGGAAAATGCAGAGAAATACATAAATAAATAAAACTGCCTGTAATCCCATTATCCAGAGTTAAGCGCTGCTAACATTTTAGTGTATTTTCTTCCAATATTCTGTTTCCTAGGCATGCATATGCATAGGTAGATAGAGTGTATGAATGTGTGACACAAACCATCCTAGAACTTAGTTGCTTAAAACAATGACTATTTAGCTTATGATTCTATAGGTCATCATTTTAGGCTAGGCTCAGCTGGGTGGCTCTTCTCCAGGCTAGGCTGCCTCAAGCATCTACAGTCAGCCAGAACAGTTTTGTGATCTTGACTGGGTTCTCTCATATGCCTATGGCCTCAGCTCTGTCAATGTGATCTCTCATCTGCCAGCAGGAGAACTTGGATTTGTTCACATGTGAGAGTCTAGGGCCTTGGCAAGAAAGTGGAAATGTACAAAGCTGCTTGAGGAAAAGCTTTGAACTGTCATACTATTATTTCTGCTGTATTCTTTTGGCCAGAGCAAGCTAAGTCACAGGCTGGTCCAGACTCACACAGTTAGGGAAATAGCCCCATGTCTTGATGAGAGGGGAGTGGCAGAGTCACAGTGCAAAGGATATGGAAACAGGGAGAAGTGAAGAATGGTAGGCATTTTTGCAATCTGCCCAGCACTCTGAGTGTGTTTGGGTGTCTACAGGTATGAAAACTGAGAACATATGCAGTTATACATTCTGAATTTTTCATCACCAGATACGCTCCAAATCCAAGTTGCTAATTCAACCTTGTGTGTTATTGAGGTGATTAAGTGAATTCTTACATGGAAAGTACTTCAAAAGATATCTAGAATAAGAGCTCCCCAATAAATGGTAATTTAAAAAATAAAGGAAAAGAAAATGTAATCTTCTTTAGACAACTGGCAACTGCTTGAATTCCGTTAGGTCCATTTACTGGTTTTATTTCCTCTCTGATTCCTTCCCATGCTTACTCTCCTGCTGGATGATGCTTAGGTGTCCATGTCATGGGGGGATCACTCCCCCAAATACCTGCTTCTGACCCCCACTTCTGCCTCTCAACTGCTTAGAACTCTTGGATAAGTCACTTGACTTTGTACTCAGTTTCTTCATCTATTTGATGAAAACAGCAACTACTTCAGATGGTAATTAGTGTGATTTAATTAATTCATGTATATGGGATATGGTATAAACTCTAGCTGTGTTACTGCTTCCCAGAAAATCTTTGATGCTTTTTTGTGGAATTTTCATAAAATTTTCTTACTTAGCATTGTCTTCACATTACCAGCACCTCAAACTAGGTCTAGCTTTTCTTAAACAGAAGTTTTTTTTTTTTAAACCTCTGTTTGTTCATTTCTGTGTAGTGCCTGCTAAAGAAAATTCAACTTTCACAACCTTAGCTTGCACACTAATCTTCAAAATGCCATAGCCATTTCTTTAATCTGATGAAGCTCCTTGCATAACATGTCTGTCTTTTCTGATCAGAAATGACATTCTTAACATCAATGGATTCTTAGTGTTTTCTGACAGGAAATATTTTTGAGGATGTATAATCAGTTATGGGGTTATGCTTGTCAATAAATTTTTTCTTGCAAAAATAAATCAGAAATCCTATCAAAATAGCATTATAAAGTATCCTTTTTCCTTAGTACTAGCCATGAAATGGTCATGCATGAGGCTTATGAGAATTTTTATTTGGCTGGAGAGTGTATATTTAATTTGTGTTTTAGCCATCTTTCCAACTAGCTAATTTCATAATTTTCATGGCCATAGCAAGAAAAATTGGTTGTGATCTAGAGTCAGCCTTTTCCTTACCAAGTCTGTATTGCCTTTCTTTCCCCCCAATTGACCTCTTCCTCTTTCTAGATTCTGTGAATTTCACCATAAACCCTCTTTATTCCCCTTCTCCACCCACATACATGTCTACCAATGCCAAGAAAGAAGAACATCTTTCTAAAAATTCCCTTTCATTTCTCTTTGTCCTTTCTGGACAGTGAGTGAATGGAATCATTCTTCTCCCATTTTGGAAATATATCTGGACCCCTCACAATTCATTCATTCTTTCATTATTCGTTCATTTATTCATCATTCATCTGGCATTTACTATGTCATAGACACTGTCCTGGGAATTTTGAATAGAAAGACAAGCCCTGGTGCTGACTTGCCTTAGCAGGGACAGGAAATGAAAGGGGCATGTGGCCAGGACCTTAAGGGAGTTATAAACAAAGGCTTTGGGAGGCCAATGTGTGGAAGTTGATGAAGGACCACATTATCCCTTGCTACCCAGGCACAGGGCCATGCGTTCCAAGTTTGACAAGAGTTGGAGTTGGGGTCTTAGTTTGCCAGGGCTGCTATGACAAATACCACTCAGTGGGTTGGCTTAAACAACAAGCATTTATTGTCTTATGGTTTCAGAGGCTAGATGTCCAAAATTAAGGCATCAGCAAGGTTATTCTTTATTCTGTGGTTGGTAGCATTTTGGTCATGGCAGTCCTCTGTCACATAGTTATGCCCTTGGTTTCCTCCTGTGTGGTTTCTCTGTCTCACAGTGTCCAAATTTCTTCTGCTAATAAAGGACTCCAGTAATATGAATAAGGCCCACCCTGATTCAATTGGCCTACACCTAAACTGGATGGTAGAAGATCCTATGCACAAATGAGTCCATATCTTAAAAGACAGTGCATCTTCAAAGGTCCTGTTTACAAATGGGCTTAAGCACATGGGAATGTGGATTAAGATTAAGAACATGTCTTTTGTTGGGGAACATATTGAATCTGCCACAGTTGGTGTTGCTGGCACAACCTTTTCCCCTGCTAGAGTGGATGAGATATAGAGCTGGTACCATAATTCCCCCAACAATCGTTTGGTGCTGGATTGAACTTTGTCATTGTGGACTCAGGGTGCTGCCCAGTCATACATGCCAAGTATTGAGGTACAATAGGAGGGAGTAGTTTACTAACCTGGGGCCAGGGTCTCAGGTATTTTCTTAGTTTACTCTATCCTATTTAGTCTGCACAGTAAAATTTTCATGTAAATATTATTCCCCTTCTATAGATGAACAAACCGATGCTGATGCTAAGTAACATCCTCATGATACCACAACTAGTAAACAGCAGAGCTTGGAATTCAAACCCAAACCATACTCTCTCTTTAGAAGGTGAACTCCATTCTAATAAAATATGCACAAAGGAATTAATATCATAGTTAAATACAGTAGTTGTAATTCTGGCCATGAGTATTTTAAAGCCAGTTTGACTGAAAGGGGCACCATTTCCAAGAAAGTGCTGCCAAGATGAAACCCTGTTTGGCCCTAATCCAAGTCACGCAGAGCTACCTTATGTGGATGCACAGACTGTGAATGGTACCTCCTAGAGTTGTGCAGTGTACAACCTGCACAACCCTAAGTAGTAGCCACTGTGAGCCCAATTGCAATTACAAATCTCTGCAGACTGTTCCTCCACTGGTGTTTATTATTATATCTAAGTCTTTTTTTTTTTTTAAACTTTGAAAGGATAGACATATTTGAAAGGGTTGGACAGGGGAATAAAGTAGGAAACTATTTTAGCACTTGTTGATAAAGATTTCTACTTCAAGCATAGTTAATTTAAATCACTGCAGGCCTCTTACTGCTATCCTTTGTCAAAATGTTCACACAACTACAGGCACTGAAGATTTTCCCCAACCAACCCAGGAATCAGTGGGGAATAATTTCAAGGAGGAAAGTGTCCTTTTGTTTTATTAGGTGTGTGGGACACTAGATAGCAGAGCTCACTCTAGAAGTAGCTTGCCCTTATGAACATGTCTTTTGAGAAAGGGCTTGCCTCTCTGTCCAGATCATGAGCATCCTTGTCCTCAGTTCCTTACTCCAGGCCATCATCTCCCGCTTGGACTGCTGTAGTAAGCTCTACTAGCTTCTTCTTCACGTATAGCCATATAAGCCTGGACCATTTTTTCTTCTATGCCTTAAACCCTTCATTGGCTTCCTTAGGCTCACAGGATAAAGTCCTCCCATGGTCTGACCTCTGAGTCCCTGGCCATTCTACAGTCTTCTCCTCCTTCCTTTCTTCCCCTTCCAGACAAAAGCAGAGAATTTCTTGCAGTTCCCTACAACACAATGGGCAGTTTCCTGCTTCAAGGCCTGTGCTCATGCCTATCACTCTGCTCTTAATCACCGTCTTCCCCTAATTGTGCTTGTTGTACACCCATGAATACAAAGCCATTCTATAGATGCCTTGCTATAGTAAATGCCCCGTTCAGTCTTCTGTCATGTCACCTGTAAGATGACTTCATGGCACATATCAGTGTGGGTCTGTTCCAGGTAACAGGGATCAAGTCTTAGTGTTGTTTGTATATTTGAATCCCCAGTACCAAGTGAGGTGCTTGGTGCCCACTGATTTGCAGCAAATGACTGTTGGAGAAATTAGTGAATGAATGGCTTTCTGGACATGTCTTCCTTTGGTTTCTAGAAGGAAAAGAGCATGCATAGTACTTTATCTGTCCCCTACAAAGTCTTTAAACTTTCTCAAAACTCAGGAAGGTAAGAGAGAAAGTCTCAAATTGAACAGAGATTCTGAATGATGACAAACTGTATTTCCCAATATTGTTCTAAGTGTCCATACTGGAAAAGACTGGGATTTAATGAATCAATGGGTTCACATTGTGGAAGCTAAGGTTCTCACTGAGAAAGAAGAGGCACAGAAATATGGACTGGGTGTGGGGTGAATTGGGTATCACTGTGATCTCATGATTTCTAAAATCTGTATGTATTTATATGTGTAATGTGTGAATATGTATATGCATATATCTGCATGCCTGTATTTCCTAATTCTATCCAATGAAAGAGTCAAGAAACAAAGATAACCCTCTAGTAATGGGCACATCTAAACACCGGGATCATAGTCTCTCTTACCACTGCCCACTAAAAAGAGCCACACACTTAGGGAAATTGCTGAGCCTAGAAAATCTTGTTAGGCCAGAAAGCATAAGGAACTGCTAAAAAACAAAAATGATGTCACAAGGACACAGGAACCAGCTTGAGGGGCTCATACTGACCAAATCTGGGACAATTTGAGCACCAGAATAATTAAGTGCAGTATGAAATATAAAGAATTAGGAAGGGAGGACTTATGGAGTCCATACTCAGATAGATGGATGGGTGGAAAAGGAGACTCTTGCTTACTGAATCCCAGGTACCAGTAGTAAATGTGGAAGGTGCTGGAACAGGGAACATCAGCATTTTGCCACTATTATAGTAAAGATTGAATCAGGAAAGAATCATCAATGGATACTCAATCTAAGTAGAAATTTATGAGGAACAGATTGCTTGTTAGTTGTAAGGGAAAAGTAGTAAATATACTATGGAATAAGCAAACAACTCTTTGACCGAGATAAAAATTAACATCACCATTGAGGGGCAGACAAACAACATGGGCCTCCAGATGTGATATCCTGAGAAGGACACACATCACCTATGTGGTGTTCTGGCCGGGAATGCATAACCTGAATCTAATCATGAGGAAACATCAGACAAATGCTCTGTTTAAAAAGCAGAGGAAGAGGGAATTGTACTTTTCAGAAGTATCACTGTCATAAAAGACAAAGAAAAGCTGGAGATATTCCAGATTAAAGGAGGCTAAAGAGACACAGCGACTAAATGCAGCACCTGATTCTAGACTGGATCCTCTACAGGGGGGGAGAGTAGGGGGATGTCCTAAAAGGTTATTACTGAGTCAGTTGACCAAATTGAAATATGTATCGTAGATTAAAAAATTGTATCAATGTTAAATTTACAAAAATTACTAATGGAGCTGTGGTTTTATGTAAGAGAATGTCCCCATTTTTAGAAAATACACAGTAAAGTATTTGTGGCTAAAAGCCCATGATGTGTGTGCATCTTACCCTCAGATGGTTCAGATTTTTATTTTCTTTTCTTAATTATTTTTCTATATATTTTTTATTTTTTAAAAGATACTTTGAGTACATAAATATTGCACAAAAAATATAGGGATTCCCATATGCCCCTCTCCCCACACCTCCCACACCCTCCCACATAAACAACATCCTTCATTCGTGTGGCACATTCATTGCAATTGATAAACGTATCCTGGAGCTTTGCCACTGAGCAAGGACCATAGTTCACATTGTAGTTTACACTCTCTCCCACACAGTTCTGTAGGTTATGGGAAGATATATAATGGCCTATGTCTGTCATTGCAATGTCATTCAGGATGATTCCCAAGTCCCGAAAAAGCCCCCGTATTACACCTGTTTTTCCCTCTCCTTGCCCCCAGAGCCTCCAGTGGTCACTGCCTCCACATTAATGTTGTAATTTATTCCATTGCTAGAATCACAATAAGTCTATAGTAGAATGCCAGTAAGTCTACTCTAGTCCATAGTTCATTCCAGGGGATTTGTCTATATATCCATCTACACACACACACACACACACACACATTAATAGAGACAGAACATGTAAAAAAAAAAGCAAATGGTTAAATGTTAACAATAAGTGAATATGAATAAGGAATTAAAAGGTATGTGGATTTTGTTTGTACTTTTTATATTCTTGCAACTTTTCTATAAGTTTGAATTTAGTTCCCAATAAAAAGTTAAAACAAATTAAAAAATATCTTGGCCAAATCAATGATTGTTTTCTAAATAAATTTTTCTTTTATTTCTTTTCCTTCCCTTTCCTCTGTGTCTGTCCCGTTCTTTTAGAAGTCCAAGGTTTGCGAGAAGGCCATCTCCATGGGTCAGACGGTCATCACGAAGCATCGGAATACCCGGTATTACAGCTGCAGAGTGATCGCCGTGACATCACAGACCTTCTACGAGGTCATGTTTGATGATGGCTCTTTCAGCAGAGACACATTTCCTGAGGATATCGTGGTGAGTAGGTTTCCTTGGGTGCCTGCTACCCAGTTTACTTTTTGTAAAACTAAACAGGCTGAATCCTTCAAGAATGTTTTTTTTTTTTTTTTTTTTTTTTTTTTTTTGCCTTTTTAGTAGCTCCTTTCAGAAGCTTGATATTCAAGTTTGCTTTTTTTTTCACAGCAGAAAAGTATGGTTTTCCAGGAGGCTCCCTAGCTGTTGTCATTCTAAATTGTGTACAGGTGGGAAGCAGCTGTGGCTCAATCAGTGGAGCTCCCGTTTACCATATGGGAGGCCCCGGGTTCGGTTCCTGGGGCCTCCTGGTGGGGGCAGGCCCGCCCGCACGGCGTGGTTGGCTGACCCAGCGAGCACAGGCAGCAAGGGGGGGATAAATGAATAAATAAATAAAATCTTAAAAAAATAAAATAAATAATAAAAAAATAAAATAAATAAATTGTGTACAGGTGAACTGAGACTAATCTTCCCAAATTCTTTTCATTAAATGAGAAATGTATTTGGCCAAGAAAAGTAAAATGGAAATCCACCCATTATTTTCTATTACCAAGTGTTAACATATTTGAATTCCTTTATGACTTCTTTATGCTTTACTGGAGAATATGGCTTTTATTAATCTGACCTGCCAGTGTGTTTAAATCTGTGGATATCACACATGGGAGTAACAAAAACCACACAGGAAAAGGGCTGTGGCATTTTCTGAGTTTCTTAACCATGGCCCAGACCATGACTGTGTGTGTGTGTGTGTGTGTGTGTGTGTGTGTGTCCACCTTCCTTATTCCCCATAATGAACACCTTGGGGCTTATTCAGAGGAACTAGTGAATGTGTCTCAGGGGCAATGACTTATTTCATCTCAGGCCTCGTTTTTTTTTTTAGCAGGATGTTCCATAAGAATACTCTCCATAGAAGATTTTTTGAAACTGAGATCAAGTCACATAACTGAAATCAGAGTTAGTCTGGTGGTCATGTGTTATACCTTTTGCTATTAAGGGGAATGTGATTTTGGGGAGCCAGATCTCAATAATGTGGCTGTAACCTCCTCCTTGTCCTGGGTTTCTTCTGATGCTTTGCTTTTGTTTGTACTTGGAAAGACATTTCATAAAGACTTTTTAATAGTAACAGTTATGCATTAGGGGCAATTGAAATTTAATGTAATTTTCTTTGTTATGCTTACTTCTCTGTGCCCTTAAGAGGAACAAGTATGTAAGCAGAGGTGACCTTATTTGAAAGACTTTAAAGCAAATGAATTTAAACAAATTAAAAATCCCAGAGCTTGCTCATACACCAAAACAGTGAATCATCGATCTTTGCCAAATTCTAGCTGGAGCTTCACTTTTCTGTGCTGTACTGCCATTCATATATAGCAGCCCTTATTGACTCTCCTTGTGAAAATTGATTTGTCCCTTCAATCCCTCTGTCCACATTCACTGAGCACCTACTATGTGCCAAGCATCCCACGGGGCGCTGGGAATCATATTGAGAAAGAGAGTGTCATCTCTGCACAGTCTAGTAGGGGAGACAGCTTGGTAAATGGGTGGTTTCCATATAGTATATAAAAAAAACAGACACAACCTACTGTAGAGGCCTAGGAAGGGCATTCTATACCTTTTGGGTTTGGAAGAATGAGTAAGAGAATCTGGGGTTAATCTGTTACTGACTTACTGGCATTTACCATGTGCCACTCACTGCTCCACGGCTTGACCTGTATATACTCGGCACATCATCACATCTTCACAAACCTACATGCTGGGCACTATTATTTTCCACATTTTGCTGCTGAAAAAACTGAGGCACAGATAGATAAATACTTTCACAAGGTGACATACAGCTATTAAGTACCAGAAATAGTATTTAGTCTTACACAGTCTGGCTCCAGAGCCCATCATCCTGGGCCCTGGGAAGAAAGGAAATTTAAAACAGGAAGAGAAGGGACATGCAAGAGCAAGAAAGGCAAGAAAATATATAGGAGAGTGAGGCCTCTTGATTTCACTATCCCTGCCAGAGTACACACCTGTTTCAGAATTAACCCTCTTTTGTGTGAACTATGAATATTGAGCCAGCAAAAGAATGAAAATAATCCCTTTGGTGGTGAGTGTGGTCGGGGTGGGGTAAAGGACTTCCGATCACTAATCCCAAACCCTGAGCAAAGGTTAAAAAGTCAAAATAGTTAGGTCTGTATGTATGATAGTATTTAATGAATCCTCAATTCCCTGTCATATCTTAAGCCTCTGCACTTCAGTATGAAGTTTTCCTGGAATGTCTTCAACTTGTACATTGGAAAATAATGCCTGTGACCTGGCACTTTTCTGAAATTTCACATCTTTCCTTTGACACCTTCTGTTTCCTCTCTCTGTGAACCCAAAGTCAGATATGATTAAGTGTGCCTGAATGTTGTGAGAAGGCCATAGGCTCTAACATTTAGAAGATTGTTCAGAAACACCTGGGCATTTAAATCAGGAAGAATGAAAAAGCAAAAATTTTTTACAACTTGATTAGCTATTACTTAGTATATTTGGTAAGTATTTGAGGTTTAGCAGCCTGTGTCTGTATGTGCATGTGTGTATGTGGTACATGTGTATGTGAAGTCACAGCTATAGTCTTGGAGGGTGTCACACACAGTGGATGAATTGACATAGATTGGAGAGGCAGCATCTGCCTAATGTATAATGATAATTTCTTCAGGAAAAAAATCTGTTATCTTCTGTAGGCAGATCTTTTCTCTGTTAGTCAACCTTTCTTCCCTCAATACTTCCTGCCACTACATCCCAATCTCACATTTTTGGATGCTTGTTCCATTTCTCTTATACCAAGTAGGAATATTTCAATTAAGTTGTGTTTTCAAATTTTGCATACTTTCTAACAGTGTCACCATTTGTTTAGCTGCTCTGGCCTCTTCCCTCATACCTTGGTGCTGATGAGACTTCCCCAGGTCACTTCTTTGGTGACTTTTTAGGGAAAGTTTTTGCTTAAAATATATTTTCCTATCTATGCTGAGCACTGGGTGTATGCATATTACAAGACTCTTTCCTTGAGATGCTGTAGCTCCAACGCTGTGGAGCAGCCATGTTGTTTTAGAAGGGTCATAGCACTCTGCAGATCCACACCTTTAGTCGTGTCATTTGTCCTGGTCATTATCTAGGTTCCCAAGAGGGAAGTCATGGATTTTCTAAGACAAGCTTTTAAAATGTAAAGGATTACCAATGATTAAAGTCTGTTACTTACTGAAATTAATGAAAGCTACGTGATTAAATGTCTTTGCAGTATGTCAACCAGACATCAATTTGAAATATGGAAATTTTGATGTTAACTTTTAAGATATATGTATGTAGTTAAGTGTATTATAAATGCATTAATATACACATATCTGTTCCCACATATGATATATCTGTCTTCACACATATTCACCATACATGCACCATTATTTTGGATGTTATGTGAAAGTTCTTTGGGTGACAAGGCACAAATAAAGATATTCATCCAGCTGATTATAGATGAAAGGTCAGCTTTGTTGTATCATAGAGCCTGGAAGAGGAGAGGGGTGAATAAGAGTAGGCTCCTGTGAGAGTCCATGGAGAATGGGGGGCAAGAGCATATGTGGGTCCTGGGTTCTTGCCTTTATTGTGACCCAGAAGGGTAGGGTAGGATTTTCCCATAGATACTGGGGATTGGAGGATTCAAACTATACAACATGAAAAGCAGAAGTGGCAAAGGCTGTTTGGAGAAGCTGAGGAAGGCTTCTTATCTAAACCATGCAGGAGAACCTGCCCTACTAGTAAATTATGCTGCACGAAGGGTAGAAGCAACAGGGATCTTTTTTTTTTTTTTTTTTAAGATTTTATTTATTTATTCATCTATCCCCCCCCCCGCTGCCTGTGCTCGCCGGGCCAGCCAACCACAGCGCGTGGGCGGGCCTGCCCCCACCAGGAGGCCCCGGGAACCGAACCTGGGGCCCCCCACATGGCAAATGGGAGCCCTACCGACTGAGCCACAGCCGCTTCCCCAACAGGGATCTTTTGGGAGACCTTATAGAGGCCTTGCTAATCATGGTTATGCCCCGGGGAGGGCTACCTGGGGTGGTCAGAGAAGGGAAACTTACGACTAGGCCAGGCAGGAAAATGAGGCACCATATATAATCTCTTTACCATTACAACCATACTCAATCGTGTTTCACTTCCGGTTTTGATGTTTACCTACATTGGAACTGTCCTCTGGGAGATAGAGACGCTGTTCAGGACCCTGATAGGGAATTTTCATCAGCAGATGAGAAAAATTTATCAGATCTGGCTCTGCCTCAGTATCGTGCAGACTGTGGCAGAACAGCTTATAATTGGTTGGAGGACACACTAAACAAATTTCACATTCCTTAGAGAAATCTTCCATTTTCATTAGATGATATGCCTGTGGCATCTGAACCTGATGGTAGAACATGATTTTTTAGGGTTCTAAAACTCCCTAATCCATTGAATATGCATCTGAGGTGTTAGTATTGCTGGGAAGAGTTACTCATCAATTGTAGTGTGATGGAGTGTTGCTGGCTAGTGAGGAACTAGTTTCTTTAAGCTGTGTTTACTTGCTAACTAGAACTGCTACACCGAGAGAGCACAGCTTCAGTTTTTAACTATGTAATGGAGACATAGCTTTAAAATGTTATTTTAAAGTTCTCAATTTATTATATCAAATTTAATCATCCTAAGCTATTTATATATGACATAAATATAGTCCCTTATGAAGCCTGATACTTTAATAAAGAAAATTACATTCCTTTATTTATAAAGTCAGTGATTACAAATCATTTTATAAACTTAACAAATGAGAAAACTTTAATGCAGGCTGGCTTATGCATGTTTGAGGATAATTTTTCCAGCTACTGAAATGCCTGCATTAAGATTTGTGGTGAGATAGTATTTGGAGTAGTAAGGAGTAACATTGTTTGAACTACCAGGAAATTCTTTCCATACCTAGGTGCTTTATTTCTGTGATGGTCAGAAAAATGTCCAAAATTTTTCTCTCAATAGTACACTGGCAGCATGTGTGTAACAGCCCTGTTACACTCTGCATGCAATCTGTAGCTGTCAAGAGAAGTAATAAAAGATGTATTGCTACACGCCTCCATCTGTCAGTTTATGAAATTGCAGCACCCGCCTGATGAATTTTTTTTGTCTCCCTCTATTTTGCTGCGAATGAAAGTTGCCTACCTGAAAGAATTCAGTGAACATAGAGATCCCAGGCCCCGTCTTAACATCAGCTAAAATGTGGGACCCTTTAGCTTGATCATGTTGACAGTAGAGTGACGATTGCTTCCTTTCATCCAAACTTAGAGCTCATTTTGAGGGAAGAGGATGGTGCCATGTGAACTGTATTGTTTTAGAATGAGCACTTAACATTCACCTCTGGGCATGAGATGAGAAACAGGACCATTTAGAAATTCGACAGCAAGATTCCATCACTGAAATTTCCATAAGGACTTGCTACATTTTTCAGCCTCTATTGAAATATGAAAGAAGCTGGAGAACTCTTCTCTTCAGGATTCTCTGGGTGGACTGTCATGGACTTGTGGACTCCACAGTGCAAACTGTGAGGTTCTTAGAGCTAATTTTTTTCTCACTTAAGCAAATAGCTTAAACTTTAGAGCCTCAGATTTTTCTATTGAAAAGGGAATAATTGTACCTTCTAGGATTATTGAATGGACTAAGTGAACTTTGCCTGGCATATAGTAGGCCCCAAATCAAAATTTTTTTAGGATATTAACTTCAAGCTCTAGAACTTTTTTCTTTTACTCCCTCCCCCATCTAGTTTATCTGCCCTTTTCTAGTACTGATGAAATTTGGAGACAGAAGAGGACTTTGTACCTATTTGTTAGTTTAAAGGAGTGCGTGCATGCATGAGATTTTTGTTTCCTCTAGATGTAAAGTAGGCCCAGCATCTTTCAGACTTTATAATAAAGAATATGGTCCCTGGCATTTACATTTGTATTTTTCAGAGGATTTTTATAAGTGTTATTTAAGTTGCTTTTCATAACAAGCCCTGATTCAAAGTAAGTTGTTGCCTATTTCATGGATGTGATCCTTGTCAAGTCACAAAAAAAGTTTTGATTTTTCCTAACTCACAAAACTAAGTGGTGACAAAGTTCAGTCCAGAATGCAAATCAGCCCCCTCTGCATTCCATTGCTCATTGTCTCCATAGTTTTTCGCACCTTTCCAGGAAGTCTTCTCTTTATGACTTAGTATATTGTTGTAGAAGACTTTGTGCCTTCCCTGATGGTAAAACATGGCATCCTGTGGGCATATCGTGGGAAGCTGATGTTGTTCCACATCCCACAAGTCCCCACTTGGCAAACATAGGTGTAGGGGACTCTGGTGTTCTGTAGGCAAAATAAAATCTGAGTGGATTTGAAAGACTAAGAAAAAAATTGTTCTCTATGCCATGGAATCCTAGGAAGCATTTTTGGATCCCTTTTAGCTCCTAGATTTTAGGTGTTCTAGATTTTCAAGTCAGATGGACCTGCAGACATTACAGTAGCAGACAGCAGGTTGACTCTTCTTCATTGACGCCATCTCAGCATTGGGAAGTCTTGCCCCATCCCAGCCCATTTGTGTATTTCTGCTCCACACTGATGCCCCTCTCTCCTGCCAGGCAGTCCAGTTGTTCTGTAATCAAGGGATATCTGCCAGAGAAGGCTCCAGAGACTTTTGTTTGATCAGGGTTCTGCAGTTGGCCCACATGGCATTTAACTGCTCGGGAATGGTGGCCTTGCTTCTGTATCCTGACAGTGGAGCTTGGAGCCTATGAGATAAAAGGCTTCACCTAATTCTAGTTGGTTTGTTCTTCCAGTGGAAGCTTTTATGCTCACCCAATGACTTCTTAGTGTCCTTTATATCTTTAGCCATTTTTCCTTCATCTCCTTGAATTGGTTTAGGAGATTTGTTTAAACATCATTGATTAGTTGTTCAAATTCTGCCTCTTCTCTGAAGTTTTAATGTGTCCCTTTAACTGGGACATATCTTTCAGATTTTTAGTATGGCTCGTAATTTTTTGCTGGTTCCTAGGCAACTGCTTATGTTGATGAGTTTACTCTGAAGGTCAGTTTCTTTCTCTTGCCTTGAGTTTTATTGTTGATTGGCTTTGTGTTAAGGCTCGTCTTTGATACTTAGTTCAATTTATTCTAGACCTTTAGAATTGCCTGTGTTTAATTGATCAAAAATTTCCAGCTCTTCTTCATCTGATTCTTGCCCTGGATATGCAATACAATTTTTAAGATTGCAGTATTTATATAGTTGTTTCACCACTAGGTGCATGCTTTCCTTTCCTCTATTTCTTCTCATCTTGATCTGTTCTGTTTTACCTCTATAGTTTTTTGTTTGTTTGATTGATTGTTTTTTTTAACACTCTTTTCATTGCCTCTAGCTGCTTTGAAAAGGGTCACCCTGGAGAGAACTTCCCAAAGTCTGTATTTCCTAGCCAAAACAGGGCCAAGGACCCATGAAGCAAGCACAGACGAGCTCCAACAAGCTTGGAGAATGGGTCAGGAAAGGTGCCAGAAGGCTTTTTGATGATTCAACAAAGCTGCGCTTTCCTGGCTTGGTACTCTTCAGCATACTGTTTCCCACAGCCTTAGGGAGGTATTATGTCTTTAAACCTCTTTTGTGTCCATGTGCTGTCTGGGGCAGGCTGAAACAGTGGCTCAGAGCCAGCACCTAATGATCCAAATTCACCAATCATAAGCCACCACCCTCCCACCCTGAGGCAACCCACCTTGAGGGTGGGGGTAGGTGCTGGCAGCCACACAGAGCAAGCTACTATTCACAGTTCTTTACTGCAGTTTCTCAGCCTCTTCCTCCTACTCTTCCCTGAGTACTATACAGTGTTCCCCTGGCTTCTAGAGTGCCAGAACAGTTGTTTCAGTTTCTGCCTGTCCACTAGCTGTTTTGGAGGAGGAGTGAGTCCTAGAGCTCTCTACTCCATCACCTTCCTGGAACTCTCTCTCCAAGGGAAGCTTTTTATACATGAAAAAGAATACTTATTACTCTTATTTCAATCAGTATTCACATTTAAATGTATTTTTCTTAAGCCTTTAAATTTGGCTGACAGATTTTGTTATTTATAAGCCTAATAATTTTTGCATAAAAATTAAGGACAAACTCTTTCAGTTGTTCCTTGCTTAATGTTCATATAATGCCTAAAATTGACAGATCAAATCCTAACCTATTTTACATTTTAAGTAATCAAGTTTCCTTGGACATCTTAACTATGATTATAAATTTAATATATACAGTTCTTACAAATGTCACAATTTTTCTAGACATTTAATGGCCATAACTCTAATAAATCAGATATTAGTAGCTCAAATACTCTTAAGTATTTCAAATATCTTCAAAAACAACAACAAAAAATACACAGAACAATACTTAACACTGTACCTGTATAAGTACAACTTACACAAAATCTATAGATAAGTAGATAGAATCTACCCAACAAAGGGGGAGACAGTATTATCATTTGGAGCTAGGAGTTTATTAAGGAAAAAAAATAAAAGAACCTCAAAGCCATTTAGAGACATAGAATCTGGTTCAATCTTAGAAGACTAAACCCACTGTTGTTGGGCAGGGAATCCTCACTAAGGTCAGTTTTCATCTGATTCATCAATTCTCTGAACCTCATGCCACTCACTGAGGACCTCACCAGTCATGTGAATTTCATCACCTGTCTCTTAGTGGGAGGTAGGTACTTTCTAGGTCCTGGAATATTGTTCCTTTTTATGTAACTTTTGTGTGAGTTTTTGCATTAAAGCCTGGGGCATACCAAGGGAATGTTTAAGCCCTTGTTCGTGTTGCAGTTGCACATCCTTTCTGTTTTATAAATTTTATGTATCTTGCTGACCACTACTCAGCAGGCATTATATTGACAATTTCCATTTAGCACTGGTGATCCTCTGAAGAAAATTTCATTGCCCTTATGTCCCATGTAGGAGATTAACTAGTTGCCATGAAGACACACTGTCAGTTTATGTTTTTCTTCAATTACATACCCTCTTCACTTGGCACTATTTCTCTTATTTCTCTTTTGGTAATTATCTCAAGGTGATTGGTTTGGGAAATTTACTCCCAGGGGACAAGTTCCTAGCATTTCTTTCCCATCCTTTTCTTCCCAAGGGGACTCAAGGTATAGCATCTCATCTCAAATCTAACAAAATCAGAATAACTGCCTTGAACTTGAGGGCAATGTTATTAGTTTCCAGGACTTCAGTATCTCTTCTCAGTGCAAAGCCCAAACCAAAGGGTGGCAGGCACCAAGAGCCAAATCCATGCTGTGTTTGGGAATATCCAGTGATACCATTCTTTTTGAGCCATGTGTTCAGTACTGTGCTGGCAACATGGGGGATTCAAAGATGTGTAAGTATAACTGTGGGAATGGCCCTCAGTGTTCTGGAGGCAAAATAAAATATCTAGGTGGGTTATTAGGTTGGTGCAAAAGTAATTGCTGTTTTGCATTGTTGAAATGTGCTATTTGATATTGGAATACATTCTTAAATAAATGTGGTTGTTATACATCATTTTAATGTGCATACATTGCTTTTATGTTTTTTTGCTAATGACTTATTACTTGCTGTTTATTTTATATTTATTTTGGACTAAGGAAATGATGTTAGACAAAAAGCAAATTTGAGCAATTTTCTTATTTGAGTTCAAAATGAGTTGTAAAGCAGCAGAGACAACTGCAACATCAACAATGCATTTGGCCCAGGAACTGCTAACAAATGTACAGTGCAGTGGTGGTTCAAGAAGTTTTGCAAAGGAGACAAGAGCCTTGAAGATGAGGAGCATGGTAGCTGGCCATTGGAAGTTGACAACGACCATTTGAGAGCAGTTATCGAAGCTGATCCTCTTACAACTACATGAGAAGTTGCTGAAGACCTCAACATTGATCATTCTAGGGTCGTTCGGAATTTGAAGCAAATTGGAAAGGTGAAAAAACTCAATAAGTGGGTGCCTCATGAGCTGACTGAAAATCAAAAAAATCATTTTGAAGTGTCATCTTGTCTTATTCTGTGCAACAACAACGAACCATTTCTTGATTGGATTGTGATGTGCGATGAAAAGTGGATTTTATACAACAACCAGTTATGACCACCTCAGTGGTTAGAATGAGAAGAAGTTCCAAAGCACTTCCCAGAGCCAAACTTGCACCAAAAAAACGTCATGGTCACTGTTTGGTGGTCTGCTGCTGGTGTGATCCGCTACAGCTTTCTGAATCCTAGCAAAACCATTACATCTGAGAAGTATGCTCAGCAAATTGATGAGATGCACCGAAAACTGCAATGCCTACAGCTGACATTGGTCAACAGAAAGTGCCCGATTCTTCTCCACAACAATGCCCTACTGCACATTGCACAACCACTGCTTCAGAAGCTGAAGAATTGGTCTACGAAGTTTTGCCTCATCTGCCATATTCACCTGACATCTCGCCAACTGACTACCACTTCTTCAAGCATCTCAACAACTTTTTTTTTTTTTTAAGATTTTATTAATTTATTTATTTACCCTCCCTTGCTGCTTGTACTCGCTGTGTCCATCTGCTGCGCGTCTTTCTGTGTCCGCCTGTTTCCCCCTGCTGGGCAGTCCCACTGCGCCAGCTCACTGCGCCGTGCAGGCTGGCCCGCCCTCACCAGGAGGCCCCGGGAATCGAACCCGGGGCCTCCCATATGGTAAACGGGAGCCCTATCGATTGAGCCCCATCCGCTTCCCCTCAACAACTTTTTGCAGGGAAACCGCTTCCATAGCCAGCAGGATGCAGAAAATACTTTCCAAGAGTTCATCGAATCCCAAAGCACAAATTTTTACACTAGGAATAAACAAACTTATTTCTCATTGGCAAAAATGTGTTGATTGTAATCGTTCCTATTTTGATTAATAAAGATGTGTTTGAGCCTAGTTACAATGATTTGAAATTCATGGTCCGAAACCACAATTCCTTTTGCACCAACCTAAGACTAAGAAAAAAGTTATTCCCAGAAACATTCTATGCCATGGTTTCCTGAGAGGCATTTTTGGATCTCTTTTATCTCCTAGATTTTAGGTGCTTTGGGTTTTCAAGTCAGGTGGACCTGCAGAGATTATGGTGGCAGACAGCAGGTTGACCAAGAGACTTCTTTCCATTGAGGACACCTCAGCCTTGTGAAGTCTCTCCCCATCCTGTTTGTGTTACATCTCCTCCAGATTGATGTCCCTTACCTTGCCACATCCCCTACAGTTGATTTCACAAGAAAAATACCAAATAAAGATTATAGAGAGTAAGTTCAGATATGGAAGCAATCGTGGTATGCACACTTTGAGGAGGGCACATGAAGGAGGAGTGATATGTGCTAGGTGACTCAGTTGTACGAGTTCTTTATATATTCTAGATACAAGTCCTTTGTTGGATATATATTTTGAATTTTTTTTTCTCTGAGTAGTATTCTGTTGTATAAATATGACATACTTTGTTTATCCATTTGCTAGTTGGATTGTTTTCAGTTTGGGCTTAATATAAATAATGCTCCTATGAACATTTGCTTACAGGTCTTTTTGTGGACAAGTGTTTTTATTTCTCTTAAGTAAATACCTAGGAGTGAGAAAACTGAGTTGTATGATATGTATATGCTTGACTTTATAAGAAACTGCTGAACTGTTTTCCAAAGTGACTGAACCATTTTGCATTCCACCAGCAATATATAAGGTTAGTCCTGGCCAATACCTGGTTTTGTCAATTCTCTTAATTCTATCAATTCTAGTGGGTGTGGAGTGGCATCTTACTGTTTTAATTTGTATTTTCCTAATGATTACTAATGATTTTGAGCATCTTTTCAAGTGCTTATTGGCTGTTTATATTTATTCTTTGGTAAAAATCTATTTAAATCTTTTACTAATTTTTAAAATTATGTTGAGTTGCAAGAGTTTTTTTAAATATATTCTGTCTATGAATCTGTTATCATATATATAGTTTGCAAATATTTTCTCCCAGTTTCTTGTTGTGTTTTTTTTTTTTTCCTTCATTTTAATAGTGTATTTTGAAGAAGCCTAATTTATCAATTTGTTCTTAATGGATCATGATTTCGGGGTCAGATCTTAAGAAATATTTGTCTAACCCAAGGTCACAAGTATTTTTTCCTATATGTTCTTCCAGAAGTTGTATAGTTTTAGGCCTTGTATTTAGATCTGTGATCCATTTGAGTTAATGTTTGTGTATGGTGTGAGGTAAGAGTCTAGATTCATTTTATTTGTTTATTTGCATATGGATATCCAGTTGTTTCAGCACAATTTCTTGAAAAAAATTGTCATTTCCCCACTGAATTGCCTTGGCACCTTTGTCAAAAATCAATCAACCATAAATGTAAGATTTTATTTCTGGAGTCTATATTCTTTTCTGTTGATCTTTATATTTATCCTTATACCAATACTACATTGTCTTGATTACTGTAGCTTTTTAGTAAATTTTGAAGTATCATAATATTATTATTCCAACTTTGTTCTTCACTTCTAAAATCGTTTTAGTTCTAGGCCCTTTGCATTTCCGTATAAATTTTATGATCAGCTTGTCATATCTCAACAGCGATTGAGATATGGTAGGGATTACAATGTATTTATAGATGAATTTGAGGAAATTGCCACCTTAATGATATTGAGTCTTCCAAACCATGAATATGGTATATGTGTCTCTATTCATTTAGATCTTTCGTTCATCTCAGCGGTGTTTTGTAGTTTCTATTTTGCACTGCTTTTAAATTTTATTTCTCAGTTTTTAAATTCTTTTTAATGCTATTGTGAATGGAATTATTTTCTTAATTTCATTTTCAGATTGGTCATTGTGGATAAGTGACTTTGATCTGTCTCCTGAGCTTCAGACACCTTACTGTCTCTTGGACATATCACCTGGCTTGCCAAAAGGCAGTGTGTCCAAAACCAAACTCCATGTACCCTAATTTTTTTTACTTCCACTGTTATCCTCTTTGTGGCCCTGGTCATTCTTGCTGAAGCTTCATAAGTGAAGCTCAACTAGTGTCTTTACCAGTGATCATTTGTGGCAGAGTACACTGTTTTTACATGGCAAAATGGATAAAATCATATAGAAAATATTTTAATTACAATTTGAAAAGCTATATGAAGGATTCTTTCCTAAATCTACTCCTGAATTGTTATTCTTCTGGCAATGAAGTCAGCAAAAGAGCTTTGTAGTTACCAGACCATAGTCCTGAGTGAGTTACTTAACTTCTCTGAGCCTTAGTTTCCTCATCTAAAATTGGAAAACCTATAGCCTAACTTGCTGAATTGCTGTAAGGATTAAATGAGAGAATGTCTACAATCATCATAGTGCAGCACTGGGCACATATTAGTTACTCCAAAAATGTGGTTCCTTTTTCCTTCTTGAGTTATTAAGTCTGTCAAAATTAAACTGCAGAGGGGAGGTGTTAAGAGTCCATAGAAGCTGTTTTCTCTTAATATTCTGAACTTCTATAAAGCCATGTGGACAGCTCGTTTGCAGGTCTACCTAACATTGGGTATTTTAGAAATGCACATTGTATAGGTCTTCAAAAATTTGATTTCCAAGTTATTATTTCTGTATCTATATAAGAAAAGAATAGAAAATACCAGGTGAAACAGTGGTTTTCTCTGCTAAGAGATCTTAAATATGATAAATATACTTAGACCTAAAAATGCTTTGTACTTTTAAAAAATGTTTCCAAGATCATGTTTCACACCAGAACATGTTTTTTTTTTTTGTTTTTGTTTGTTTTTATTTTGCTTTTCCATAGAAAGAAGGAAGTGAGGAAGAAATAAAAGGGAGGCTTTTCTCTCTCTCTCTCTTTTATGTTAGCAATACAATGGAGATAAATGAAGTACTCACTTAAAAAAAGAAATTCCAAACTTTCCATTTTTTGTTTGCCATAGCTCTTATCAGAGTTTGATATATGGTATCCACTAAACTTTAAGCTTCTTGAAAACGGGGACTGTGACTTTCTGGGTTTTACTATATACCTAGTTCTCAGGCTTACAGTAAGTGGGTAATAAATGTTCAATGAAAGACTAAATAAATTAATATTAATAGTCATCACAGGGAAGAGGATGTGGCTCAAATGGTTGGGCTCCCGTTTACCATATGGGCGGTCCCGGGTTCGATTCCCAGGGCCTCCTAGGGAAGACAAGCCGGCCCACACGGCGTGGTAAGCTGGCGCAGCAAGATAACATAACAAAGGGAGACAAGCAGACACAGAAAAACTCACAGCAAATGAACACAGCGAGCACAAGCAGCAAGGGGGGGGGTGGGGGATAAATAAATAAAATAAATCTTTTTTAAAAAATTAAGTATTTTACTAAAAAATAGTCATCACATATTCAGGTAGTAATTTTGTTTTTCTCTCATACCTTTGACAATTACTTTGACATAGTCAATGTCAAGAATTGTTTTAAAATTTGAGTCCAAATTTATATTGTAAATTTCATGTCCTTTTTAGGGAGAGTATTTTGTCCTTAGAGCAAAACACCTTTACCAAAATGCCTTGCCTGGGACAGGGCCCATCTCAGCAGGGTACAGCTGAGTGAGGAGTTGCTGCTGAGGCCAACTGAGATGGCAGGTACTCCAGGTGCAGGGACCTGGGCCATCCTGGGTCTTGCTGCAGGGGCTGCCAGATGAGGGGCAGCCCAGCATGGATCCACGGAGCCCTCTGTGGAGCCCTCGGTCAGCCAGGACCCTCCACACTCACACAGCCCCATCTTTGAGCTGCCCCACTAAGCCTGTCCCTTTGTTACCATTGGGGTCATAGATAGGACCATCCCATGTTTCTAGGAGCTCTGAGGCGGTGGCAGGAGGCACAGAACTGGCTCCCCAGCTCCCATCTCAGGAAATTCTGTGTCTCAGTAAGTGGTCTCTAGGGCTACCCAGGCTCTTTGCATTTTGGCATCCACATAGGATTTCTTTAAAACAAGAAGGTCTCTATTTCTAAAAAAGATTTAAAACCACCATTCATATGAAGTGAATTATGTACTGTTCCACTGCTATGAGGATGAAAAATCTGTCATAAAGCAAGAACTAAGGAACCTCTGATATTAATGCAGCTGCTGGCACTTGTGTTCTCCCAAGAGCAGGACTGTTGGGAAACGTCTTCAGTGGTCTGAGCAGGCTCCCCCTGAATATCCAGCACAAAACTATGACTAACAGTGGCATAGTTTGAAATCTCAGGGTAGGGCTGAATCAACTTTTTGATAGAAAATATAAACATAATGAGAACTCTTATTTGGTAAATAAATGGCCAGGTGTCTCTGTCATTTTACATTATAATATCAGAATTCCAGTGCTCATGATTGACCCTTCTTTTCCTCTTTAAATTAAAATGATACATTAGCTGTATATGATATAGTTTCAAACTTTTCAATCTTTCCCTCCTCTGACTTCTTTTTCTTTTTTTTTAAAGGAGGTACTGGGCATTGAACCCAGGAAGCCAGTGCTCATACACTGAGCTACATCTACTCCCCTCCTCTGACTTCTTTTTTATCTCAAATTTAGTACTGTGGCTACTGATTGTGGCATAATCAGGTTCCTATATGTGTGTTTCATGCATTAAATTTTCGAGCGTTTATTCTTCCTTTAGAACATTTTGTAAGCATGACGTTCATACAGTTTCTGAAACTGTATGAACAGTTTCATGCTGTCAGACAGATTTCATACTGTCAGTATGAACTTCCTGAGGCAAACAGTCAAAAGGGAGCTGCCTGTTTACAAGCCATTTTACATTCTCTTTCACCTCCATCCAACCCCAGGTGCTAACACACCAGGATATAGCACATAAATTTGTGACATTTTGCAGAAGATATAGGGCCCATAAGTCAATGAAGAGTTTATAGTCCTATTTGTCCATGGGGTTTAAATTATTTTGGTAATAGAATGAACTTAGATTATTGTTTGATAAGTATACCTAGTAGAAGTCAGTACTATCTACCTATTGATGAGTGGCATGGCTTTCATTTTATTTCCTTTCTGTACCTTGTTTGAAAGAGGTTAACTGATTTTCATGAGTGCCAGGGAACCATTAATAAAACTTGCCTTTCATATTACTAAATAAATTATATTTTGATGTCAGTATGTGAGTAAAGAGAGAAGAATGATATGGAGGGAGAATGGAGTAAGTGGATTTTTCCCTTTAATTTCTGATCTTTTGTACAGTCAGAGTGTTCTGTTCTAAGAAGTTAAGTGAAAAACTTGGAAGCTGTCACCTGCTATAATATTTGTTGATTGTTTATGTTTCTGCAAATCAATTACGCTACATCAGCTGATTTTTACACCTTCTATATAAAGTGGAGGATATTATGTTTGAAAGTCTGCTATGCTTTGGATATTTTATCCAGTCCCATTAGAAAAATTTATGCTTATTCTTATAGAATATTTAACTTGATCTAAATGAGATATTATTGAACAAGTATGTTGAATAAATATTATATACATGGTTTTTCAGATCAGAGTGGGATGTTCAACCAATTATTAAAGTTGGTATAATTTGTGCCTGAAAAAGATGTCTTTTACAGATTTGCGACTAACAACTTAGTAAAAAGGAGGATGGGAGCTAAAAGTATGTGTATTTCCAACAGTATAGATATTAAGATATATTTCTTTTGTTATTATTTCTAAAATATACCTGATATTTACTCTTTCTAACCTTTAATTAAGAATAATATGATCCAATGATTACTTTATTATTATTTCCTCATTTCTGAGAGAAAAGGATACAATTAAATCTTCTAAAGCAAGTTATCTGATTCATACCATTAAAAAAAAAATGACTGTCTAAAAACCAACAAGAGTTTACTCCTTCCATTCTAATTAGCCACTATCTGGAGCCCTGTGAAATGGGACTATAAGAGAACTGTTGAAAGAATGTGGATGTGAGCACCATTGACATTGGTGAGCTATTATAATGAGATATGATTATAATGAGACTATCTTGATGTGTGAGCAGTCTTAGGCTGAGGCTGCACGTGGCTACATTAAGCCCTATAGCTTTGCTTCTTCTAAGTGTTTTTTCCGCACCATGGTCGAGGAATTTTAAATGATTTATGTATTATGTGTGAAATTTTCTTACAGTTTTAAAATATTTTAATACTAATAAAACCTCCTTCCCTATATTATTTATGCTAAGACTCCAACCTGTGCTATTTATTATATTTCTATAGGGTTTTGTGTTTGGTCATTTTGATTTGAGTTGTGTTTTGCTTTTAATATGCATGAAGTTGGAAGAGGAAATATCTAACTAATGTCTAAGAGTGGGTTCCCTCCAGAAGAAGTCTAATGAGGATGGAGAAACAGCGCATGATGCTCAAATCCTCTTTCTTCTCTAAAAGTGAGGGGCTTTTATGAATGTGTAAGGTGTTACTTTTCCAGAAGGCCCTTCTCTTGTAGACAAGAAATTCCCTCAGGGCCAGACCTTTGATAAACTTCATCTGGTTACCTGTATATAGTGATATATGGATTCTCTAGTCAAAGGATATCTTATTCCTCTATAAGTGGTATCCTTGCCAAAAATTTTATACAGTGAGCACGTACTACAGGCAAACATTGTGCTGGGCCTTGGGGATATGATGCTGATAAATAAAATTGAAATGGTTTCTACTCTCATGGATTCTGTAGTCTAGTGGGTGAGAGACAGTACAATCTTATATGAGCTTGTAATTTAAGAAAAAAACTCTTATCTACATGGGTAACCAGTGCAACTTGAGCCAAGATCTGCAGAATGAGTTAACTAGACAAAGAGCAGAGGGAGAGTAGTCCAGGGAAAGCATTGTACAGAGGCACTTGGCTTGCTCAGTTGCTGAAAGAAGGCAAGCATATCTGTTGGAGGAGGTGGAGGATGATGAGCCTAGAGAAGAAGAAAAGTACCAGACCAATGGGGTCATCTAGGCCATGTTATAGGTCAGGTCTTTATTCTAAGAACATGGGCAAGACATTAATGATCTTAAGTAGAAGCTATCATGAACAGATTTGTTATAAGGCATTTTCTTTGGCTATAGTGAAGAAAATGAATTGGAGAATGGGCCATAGTGATGCTAAGAGGCCACTTAGGAGAGCATTGCAATAGATCAGAGGAAAAATGGTTGTAGCTTGGTGTTTTAGTTTGCCAAAAGACTGTGTATGCAAAGTATCAGAAATGGGTTGGCTTTTAAAATGGGGATTTATTTGGTATAAAAGCTTAAAGTTCCAAGGCCATGAAAAGTCCACACTGAGGCACCATTAGAGATGCTTTCTCACCAAAGTCAGCTGCCATGTGGTGAAGCAAGATGGCCTTCAATCTCTGCCTAGGTCCCTGCCTTCCCCTCTAGAATCTACCTTCTCCCAAAGCTCAGCTGTGAGCACCAAGAATAAGACTTGTCTCTTTCCGGGCCTCCTCTATCAATCTAGGCTGCTCTGCTTTCTTCCAAAGTTCAACTGCAAGCTATCAGGCATATGGCTCATCTCCTCGTGAGCTGCTCTATGGGCCCAGCCTCTTGGGGGCTTTGTGCTTAAGCAAACCTCTAGTCCTCTCTCACATGGTTGGATCAGAAATGGCGGAGCTCTCTTTTCCTTTGTCTTTCTCTTTCTCTATGTGTCTTCATTTTTATCAGACCCAGCAAAAGGGCAGAGACTCAACCTGAGTCACACCTCACTGACATAGTCCAGTTGAAAGGGTTTCAAACCCACAGGAATGGATTAGTTAAAAACATAATTTTTTCCTTTTTGAGATTTATAAAAGAACTTTAGGTTGTTACACTTGGACTAAGACAGGAGCAGTGGAAGGATCTGAAAGACATTTGGGGGTAGAATTAAGATGACCTGGTGATGGATTGATACGGGGGCTGAGGAAGAAGGTGTCAATGACGACCTCCAGGGTTCTGGCTTGCTCGGCCCCAAATGGAAGGTGGTATCATCATTGAGATCAGGAACATTGGAAGGACCCTGGGTTTTCAGGACCAAGTTTATAGAGTTCAGAATTGGCCATGATAGGTTTTCTTCCCTTTGATCGGCTTTTCCCACCTAGGGACATTGCTGCTATTTTGGGTCACCCCAAGACCCTCATTTGCGTAGCATAGGTAGGTGACCCCTTTGTTTTCTCTCACAGAATGGAAGAGACCCTGAGTGGAAGGCGCCATGCCATAGTGTGAGAATAAACATCCCATATTTCAGAATGTGCATGGTCAGTGATAATCAGGCACTTCATCTTCATCTTTAAATGGATACGTCCTGCACCTACCCCCAACCCTTGCACATACACATCCCATTACTTAATTCTGACTCACTTGATAAGATAGTGTATGTTTGCCTTAGAATTACTTCAACATGACAATATGGCCACCAATATTAATGAGTCATATTTACCCTTCAGGCGGCTCATGTCTCAACCCACAAACATTTAAATTGAGCCTAATTGCAAATGCAGACCTGACATCACAGTTGTAGCTCATCCTAACACCCCTCAATCCTCAGGTTTCTTTAGCACTCATTTATTCAGTTTGGCTTTTCTTCTTGTCTTGTGTACACATAAGCCTGTGTGCTCTCCCACCCTATCCTACCCCATCGCAGAACCTTTCATTTCCCTTTCCCTTCAGTGGCTGTGCCTTCCCTCCCTTGGGCTGCCTCATCATGAACCAGCATAGAGGTTGGTACATCTTCTGTATTGTCCTTGGAAGAGGCCTCATTTTCCCAGTGAGATAGACTATGACTTTACATAGTCTTGTATATCCTCGTTTTTGAGATTTATTTTAAAGGGAAAGGATCAGTGATTTACGTGATAAAACAAAATGTGTATGGTTAGCAGTAATAAGAATTAGCATGTTTGTTATGTTTTGCATAACACACCCCTGGCTGGATGAAGTTTAAGAAATAAAAAAGATACAAGACCATAATTTCAAATCCTTTGCACCATCCCACACCTGGAAACCACATTCCCATCTATTTATTGTCTATCCTCCCAGGGTTTTTTTTTTTTTAATATACATGCAAGCTTTAAGTGTACGTGCATGCCTTGATTGTTTGTTTGAGAACACATGGCAGCATATTGACTTGCCAAAAAATAGAAACCACATCTTATGTATCATTAATTTATTGTTAGTGACAAATGTTTACAACTGCTGGCAAGGCCATCTTTTATTTTTTATCTTCCTCTTTTCACAATGTCATCCCTGAAGTGCTACTTCTTCCTCTCTCGGTTTAACTTATAAATAGCTTAGCTTTTCTGGCTCCAGCATCACTTACATGGATTTCCACTTTCAGATGCATAAACACTGAGATACCCCTTCTTTGGCATGATTTTGGTTCCCAAGTACCATTACACAAATCTACATCAGTTCAAAACTGGGTGTCTGTTTCAAGGAAAGTAAATGAGAGAATGCTAACAAACCTTGTAACATTTTTGGTAAATTATAAAAAAAATCGTATCACCATTGAAATATTAATTGACATAAGCATTTATTAACCAAGTCAGATGTTAGCAAGAATCAAGCTCCAAAGAAAGAGTAATATCCAGCGTGAAAAGAACAGAGAGATTCCTACTTCAGTGGTTCATTAACTATCAGAAAAAAAGGCAAGATATAATCCTCAATGTAATTCTGAGCCAGGCACTCTAAGCATGAATATGATCAGTAAAGTTAAATTCACCACCCTTCTTTAATGTGTTTTCAAGCCTTTATGGATTAAAAGCTCTTGTTTGGATAAAAGCTTATTGTCTGGGAAACTACAAACAGCAAAAATTCTCCTTAATTTCACCTTAAGATAATTTCAATTTGACAGTCTTTTGACAACACAAGAATCATCTAGGGAGTTTATAAAATTTCTGGCTTCCCTTTAAAGGGAAATAATGTTGGGCACATAGATTAATTCATTATACTCTCCTCAACCATCTTATTTATCTGTCTAACATTTGTGACAGACTAGTCTTCATTGAAATATGCTGGTAGTAATTACATCTTCTTCTTCCTAAAACAGTCTGTTATGAATATGATTGCTTAAACTTAGACATTCACATTAAATCTGAAAGAAAGGACATGTTAAGCTAACAGAAATAGAAGCGGTAGCTTACACAAAGAGTATTTATAGAATGGAGTTGCTTGCATTTTATTGCTATGCTTAGGAACACATTTTCAACTTTGAGGAAATTCTGGATTACTTCATTTGTACATGTATACTTCAGTAACCCCTCTGCTTCTGAATTTAACATATTAACTGACACTGTTTGACAAATCATATTCTCACAAATTCTTTGGTTTGTCTTCACTCCTTCCTGGTTGTCCTTTTTAATCCCCTATTTTATAATCCTCTTCAGGTATTATTCATTTGCTCAAAATCTTGCACTGCTGGATTATGAAATGCAAAATTAATTATAGCCAACTCTTGATGAGTTGTGACTTTGTGGAAGTCATTTCATTGTTCAGGGTCAGTTTCCTTCTCTTTAAAATGGGACAGTGGCCTAGGTGATCACTCAAGTCGCTTCTGACTTGGACAAGGGAGAAAACAATGGATGATCCTTCGTCTTCTCTGACTATTAGCATTGGAACGTGACCCTGGCCCAGCTGCACAGTCACTTGCACACACACATTCTGTTCTCCAGATCCCCTGCTTTCCTGACCACCTCTGTGGTTGGTGTGAGGGAGTACATGCAAAGCCAACTTGGGTAAGGCCAAGAGCTGACAATACACAGACCCACACTACAAGACATGACATGTCATCTGTATATTGCAATATCATTTA
>JAKSZT010053764.1:14639619-14690301 GCA_026826555.1 Tolypeutes matacus | reverse complement strand
TGGCAGTTTTTCTTCTTATTTTATTTCCTTACTTCTTTCTATGTTCCGAATCTCCGCCGTTCGGTCCACGCCGCCGATCCGTGCAGATAGATGTCCCAAGCCTCTCACTCCAGGCGTGCACCGCACAGACCCCCGGGCAGGACCCCGTCTCCAATCCGCCTTGCTCTGGGAGCTTGCAGTGTGCGCCCTCCTACACCAACGCCATCTTGCCTCCAACCCTCTCGTTCTTTCTTTATATGCAGAATGTATTGTTCAGATTTTTGCACCCTTTGTGATAATCTTCTAGAGCCTCAGTTTTCAACCTGGCTGAGCACCAGATTCCTGGGGAGAGCAGTTAGCCCGGACCCCACCTCAGACGGACTGAATCAGAATTTCTGAGGTGCTTAAGATAAGATTTACTATACTAAAGAAAATAAGTTTGATGTTGAATTTTTCAATAGTAAAGAAATTAACTTCATAGTTTACATCTAGGTTTTACCTTTTTATCAAGTAATTCTTGTTCTAGGAATCTTTTCTAAGGATATAGTCAGTAACTGGGATAAAGAATTATGGAGAAAATATTCAATAACACTTTATATGATAGGGGAAAATTGGATTAACCTAAATATTTAACAAAAGGAAAATAGTTAAATTAGTTGTGGAATATCCATAATATTGCATGTATTCAGACAGTAAAATAAGAGTTTTTAAGGGATAATTAATAACTAAGAAAGTGCTCATAATGTAATACTAGGTGATAAATAGCAAAGTACAATATATATGTATATGTGTAAGCATGTATATTTGTCCTACATTAAAAAAAAAAATGCTTAGGAACATAGAGAAAAATTCAAATGGTAACAGTAATTACTTTTAAATGATGGAAATATGGGGTTGTTTTTATTTTGTTTTTCTACCTTTTAAAAAAATTCTACAATTTCCTCTAATGGATATATATTAGAAGCTTAAAACAAAAGGTTATTTTTAAGAAAAATAATTTAAAATAATTCTGTCTTTGCTAATCTCTACATGAAGATGATAGTAAAATGTTATGGCTCGGGGATGGATGTGGCTCAAATCGTTGGGCGTCTGTCTCCCATATGGAGGGACCTGGGTTCGATCCCTGGGACTTCCCGGTTTAAAAAAAAAAAAAAAAAGTTATAGCTCATATTTAAGAGTCAAGAACTTCATCCATCTAAACATGGTGTGTCTCCTTCAAATTCATCTCCTTGAGAGGCCATTCTTAAGAGCCTGCCATTGTTCAACATGCTTGGTGACATCTTTGTAGCCTGGTTATGTTTTTGCAGACGTCCTTAGAGAGAGGGTACATTTTTTAATTCTCTGGTTTATTGAGAATTTGGAGACCATCACAAGTGAGCTGGGGCCAAGCCTTGTGAACAGGTAAGTGGTTCCATTTGTGGCCTGGCATTAGGAGATTAGAAGGATAAAATCAGAGGTCAGGCCTGGTGGCCTTTGGTCTGCATCAAACTCTCTTATGAATTTTATTTGGCTAACTCATTATTACCCAAAATTTAAAAATCAGGAGGCTTCACATAAAATCCAGATTACTGACTTCTCTTGGAAAGTTGATGTATCTACATTTAATGGACTGAGGCCTCTGCCTGTATTTAATGGAGACTTCCCGCCTTCCTCACGTATCTGCTTCTCTGTGTGTTTATTTCCTGGGCTCCAGGATCAAAACTCCATTCTCTGCCATGTCTTTTCTCTGTGAGTCCCCACCCCCTTGATGCAATGTCCTATTGACGTGGCCCAATCAAAGCCTTAATCATTATTTAATCAGGTAAAAGTGAAACTTCTGAATCCAATGTAATCTAATAGTCCCTGAGGGACAGACCAGTTTATAAACATAATCCAATATCTATTTTTGGAATCCATAAACAATATCAAACTGCCACAGGAGGAGAAAAAGATGAGACAGAATGTACATGAATCTACGAAGCCTAAAATATTTACTATCTGGCCCTTAAAATTTTATTTCCAACCTCTGCTCCAAAACAAGTGCTTTTCAATTTCTCTCTTTTCTTTTCATTTATTTATTTATTTATTTATTTATTTATAATTGTGGGTAAAAATCAAAATTTTCACAATACATACCAACATTTGCAAAATGATGTTTAAATATATATGCATATATGTGCATTTTCTTACAAAAATGTTATTTATGTATATATATAAATGTATTTTAAGAGGTGCTTAGATTACCCAAAATATTACACGGAACCCACTGGGATTCCCGTGTTGCCCACCTCCCACACCTCCCACCACATCCCACACAAATATCTCCCACAAGTGTGGCCCACCACCCTCAATGGACTTACACATCCTGGGGCCTTGCCACCAACCATAGACCACAGTTCACACTGTAGACAACACTCTCTCCCACACAGTTCTGAGTGGTGTGTGCTGATTTAAAATGGCCTACATCCGTTGCCACAAAGGTACTCAGGACAACCTCCAAATCCCAAAGAAGCCCCTGTATTTCAACTGCTCGTCCCCTCCCTGCCCCAAAAGTGTCTAGTGGCCACTGGCTCCATCTCATTGTTATAATTTCTCCCATTGCTAGAATCACCATATGTGAACAACCGAATACCATCAAGTTCCCAACTTAAAAAAAAAAAAAAAAAAAAAAAAGCCATACTAGATTGAATAGCCATGCTATATATTGTCATACTAAACTTTGGGTTTTATCTAATATCTTCTACAATGATTTAGATTCTTTTGATCCTATGGGCCTATTATCATTGATAAATATTCAAAATTTTATTCAGCATATTAGCTAAATTTAAAAATATATCTGTGCAGAACTGTGTGGGAGAGAGTGTGGTCTACAATGTGAACTATGGGGGAAAAAAAAAAAATATATATATATATAAATATATATGGTGGGTTAAAAATGGTCTATAATATCAACTTTTCTTAAGTATTTATGGGATTTTTTTTAAAGATAGGATTAGACTTTTACACGTTTCATAAAGAAATGGTAAATGCGTATCGTCACTTTATAACAAAAACCTTTGCATTTTTTAAACTAACCTATGGGAGGATTTTACATACACTGTATGGATCATTAGGAGGAGATACATCAGTGGAGGTTCAGTGGGAACAGCCAGCAAAGAAGGGAAGAAGTTGGCCTTTGTAATTTGTACCCCTTGATCTCTGGCCCATGAATATGCTTTCTTCTTTTGAGGGAGATAGTTTTGCTTAGGGCCCTTTGAATGAGGATTAGGTGTCTGTGAAGCCCTTCATGTTTATATTCTATTGTTAAGTGTGAAAGGATTCTTTTTCACTTTGGAGAGGAGGAACCTGCCATCTCCCAAATCAGTGGTTACTTTATCAGTCAGGGCCTTTAGTTGCAAGGAACAGAAACTGACTCTAGCTGTTTTGAAATGGAACTACATACATTTAATGGAAGGTTATTGCAGAGCCCACAGAATCTCCAGTGATGGTGAAGAACAGCTGCTGACATCATTTTGCTCCGGGTTGCTTATATATTTTTCCCAAGGGTGAGTGTCAGAGGTTTTATGCTGATTTAACTATTGGGAATTCATGTACCATGTTTTCATCTGGTGCATCTGGGCTGATAGGCAGGACAGCTTGCTGTGTGGCTTATACTTGTCTGGAGTGGAGGTGAGGTTGGGAGGGAGGGGACTGGTCCCAAGGCAGGCCGCACTTAAGGACAGGAACTTCTGGAAGTCCTTTTCCAAGGGCCCCAGTGAGAATTCAAGAACACAGAGATTTAAAAATCCAAATAATCACACTAGCAGTTGGACTTTTAAGTTGGTGAAGCAAGTGTAGGATTTAGGCCCTGACTTTGGCAGGAATGGAATGACACAGTCCTATTGCCTGGACTGACCCTGTAGAGCTCAGCATTAATTGTTGAGCTCAAGATTTTACCTGGGTTCATGATCCATCTTAGTCCTTCAAATGACTGATCATTGCCAAAAGTTTATTCTTGACTGATTATTATTTCTGTCTTTAATTGCCATATCATCTACTTAGTTCTCTGGCTACAGCTTACTGGCAGCTCCAGACATCAATATCCCTGGAGGCAGTACAGCAAATAGTAAACAGCTGTTTATGTCAGGTGAAGGCAAACTGCTTCTCAGGGTCTAGTCAGCAACTGAGAAAAATGCATTAGTCAAGGTGTTTAATGCATATACTTTTCTAGCAAAGGTGTTTCCTTGCTCCAATAACACCGTAAGTACTGCATTAGGAAAGACCTCTTTAGCATTTTACGTCCTTTAATATAATAGATGTCAAATTCTACAATGGTTTAAAAAAAATCCCCCAGGATACATAGAGCTATGGGGGCCCTGAGATCTTTATTTTTAATATGTGGCCTAATGGTTGGGACCACATTTGGAGGCACTGTGCTCTAGTGCCTAATCATGCATGCACAGTTCAGAGAGGTATGAGCCCAGTGAAAATCTGTAGGAGGGCTGATTGGTCAAGCTGTTGCTCTCCATGAACTAAATCCCATCATTTTCATGCCATTTATTATTTATTTATTTTACTTATTTATTTAGAATCTAAAATTGGATTTTGTTGCTTTTTAAACTTTTAATGCTTTTTTGTTTACTTTAAATTTTATTGTCGCTATATATAACATAAATTTACCATTTTAAATGTACCATTTTTAAATGTACAATTCAGTGGCATTAATTATATTCACATGGTGTGCTGCCATCACCACCATCCATTTTTCATCACTCCTAACAGAAACTCTGTACCCATTAAGCAATAATTCCCCATTCTCCCCTTCCCCCAATTCCCAGCAACTTGTACTTCTTGTCTCTATGCATCTGCCTATTTTAGACATTGCATATAAATAGAATCATACAATATTTGTTCTTTTGAGTCTGGTTTATTTCATTAATCATAATGTTTTCAAGGTTCATCCATGCTGTAGCATGTATCAGAACTGCATTCTTTTTTATGGCTGAATAATATTCCATTGTATTTATACCATATTTTGTCTATCTCTTCATCTGTTGATGAACATTTGGTTTGTTTCTACCTTTTGGTACAATAACCAAATAATGTTGCTATGAACATTGGTGTACATATTTGAGTTCCTGTTTTCCAATCTTTGGGGTATCCATGGATATAAGCCCACTCTCACTTGGAGGTGGAGTGGACGTCACCTTCCCAGTCCCCTCAGGATTGGGGGAAGAACTATGGACTAGAGTGGACTTAATGGTATTCTGTTGTAGACATATTGTGATTCAAGCAATGGAGGAAATTATAACAGTGGGGTGGAGCAGGTGAGTCCCTAGCTTGGATTGCTGGGTATTATTACTTCCTTTAGTGTTTCACACAGTGGGTGGTCAATAAATAGGTACTAAATTAATGATAGTGACAATTTGGAAAATGCTCAGTGGCTTTTGTTATGGAGGCATCAAGGAAGCCTAAATATCAAACCTTTTTACCTCTTTTCATTTGCCCATGTGCTCCTAGATTCATATCTGTTTAAATGCTTTATACCCCATGTATAGTCATAAAGTTCCTGGCAAACTCAAAATTTTAGACAGCTGATGTACCAAAACCATTTCTTTATGGAGGAAACTAGATGTAGCAGAAATAAACTTTTTTTGTTTTACTATGAGCTGTCTTCAATCCATTTGGAAAGTAACTGGGATGCAAATAATGAATAAATAATGCTTACTAAATAAAGCTACAGGCAAATAAAAATATATCCACTTCCAGCTACACTTACAGACCTGGCTAAGGGTGAGGAGGTACCCATCATAGCTAAGAATAATGCCTCCTGGTTGGGGGAGGGGGGAGAAATTCAATAAGATTGAAAAAGCAAACTTACGCGTCCTCTCTATACTTTGAGATGAGCAAATCAATTGATCTTTGTGGCAGATAAAGAACAAAGTTAGATGAAGACTGAGCTGTAAGGAACTTTTTGAGGTCAGGTACTTTAAATGCCAAATTCATATTTCTTGTGAGTTAAAAAGATTGACAGTAAGAAAAAGATCAAACTATCTTAGATATTTCGTTGTTTAAAAACTTTTTTTCTAAAGAATTGCTTGTCACTTAGTAAAGTTGCATACATTTATTAATAAAGCTGTATTTTTAATCATAAATCTCTCACCTGTAGTTTACTGTGTTTAGGCCACATTTCTATGGCCCATTGCTTTGCTTTGGTGATCTGGTACCTAAAATTGCAGGTCAGGATTTCTTTTGGGGAGTTATATTTTAGCAGATAATATAGATTGATGGTCACATCTGTAAAACTGAGAACCTAAGATATAACGAATGCCACAGCTCTCCCTCTAGGAGGTTGTTTGTGGTAGATGAGTAAATGGCAGTATAGCCCCATATTCCCTGAGACCTTGGCTTGCCTCTGTTGGGATTAAGAAGGGCCCAGTAAATAGCACTTTTCATCCTGCCTGAGGAAAAGCAATATAGAGAGACAAAGGAGCCAGAATCTGGAGATTAAAAATATCACCTCTATTACTAATAAAGCAGATATTGGAGGGTCGTAGCTTTCATCTGTGGACAAATGGGTTTCCTCTTACTGAGTCCCGGAACTAGGCAGACCCACCTCGTCACAGGCAGTACAAGAAATTGCAGGCTTCTCTCCTTGGAGGAAGCCGACAGAGCTTCTCTACCAGCAGGTGGCTCCACAGGGGAAGGGAGTTTGGGGGACAAGATAGAGGTTACCAAACTTGCTAGGCTCAGGGTACCCTTAGTATCTCAGTGCTTTTTTCATGGCACTGCTAGGCCAAAAGAAATACCTGGCAGATCCATCTATTAAGTAAGCTAGATCCAAACAATTTAATAGTTTAAGCTGGGTGTCTGACAAGAGTCATTAAGTTTCCCCTGAAAATAACCACAGAGCCCCTGTGCATTTGCTGCTGTGCCCTAGGCACCTAAGCACACAGTTTGGGAAAGTCAGTCCCTTTCCAAACTCAACAACAAAATTAAGTCATCCGTCATCATCCTGGAAGAGTGAGTGAGAGAATGGACAACGGCCAGGAGCATTACCTTCGTGGCACGCCCTCCACGTGGAAGAAAACTCCATAAGTGTGAAGAGACACACTCCACCCCTCACCCCACCCCACCCCACTACCGTGACCAGTCATCTGCGTTTCAGCTCCTGAGTCCCAGGACTGATAGGGGCTTCCTAATCTAGGAGACTGGGCACATGTAGTCAAAATGTATTTAGAAGCTATGTTGTCCAGTGTTCTTAGTACCATATAAATTTTTCAAAGGGAAATGGAAAGTGAGGTGATAATCCCATGGGCATACACAGAATACATTTCTGCAGCCTACCCTTTCAATTCTGCATGACCCAAAGTCAAATATTATGAAGGCCAAGAATAAACTTATTTTCGTTTGACTAAGGTAGATGCAGACTGTCAATTCTACAGAGCCTCTGAACACACATTTTTTTCTTTGCCCATAGCTTTAATGAAAGCTTAGTCTGCTGTTAGAAAAATGAACCACTGAGCCTTTCATATATACCCTGAACCAAACAATAAAATGGTTACTCCTTTATGATGCAAAATTTCTGTTAATACTAAAAAGTAATACATGGTGGATTTCTAGCCATAAACCACTAAATATTTCCTGTGTGCCTCTCATTTAAATCATAGAACCAGTGCAGTCTCTATAATAATGACTTGATTGGTCAAGTGTGCATTTCTGTTAGTCAAATTGGCCTCATTAGTAAAATACCAGTATTAGCAAAACATGAATTGCTAAATGTGCAAAAAATGTACCAAAGTAATCAAGTATTTAATTCCCTTGTATTATAGTTTTATCATATCACACTCAATATATATGAATTTAAGAGTTGGCAATTTGTGTCTGTGAAAACGCTTTACTATTTTACCTGCCCCCATTCCCCCAAAGAAAACACCTTCCAGGATGAACTCCTAGGGTGTTTGGTCTGAACTACCAGCACCTTAGAAGGAGGCAGTATAGGGTAGAGAATCCGAAGTGAGAAGACTCTAGTTACAGGCTCTTAAGGGTGTTTTCATCTTCCTTCCTCTAGTATTGATGCTGACAGTGTAAAGTAGCCTCTCAGAGGCACAGTTTCCTTGTCAGTAAAATGGGGATAATTAATAATCTCTGCCTACTTCACAGGGTGATTATGAGGATCAAATGAGATGTATGTTGAAGCATTTTGTTAACTGCAATGCAATATATATATGTCAGGTGTTATAAATCATTAGCTGGTCTCTTCCTAAGCTAAAGCAGTTTTATGCATATTTTAGTTACCTCCAAACAATTCTTTGTCAAATAATAAATGTAAATACTGCTGTTTTTTCCTCTTGGGTTATAGTGGTTCCTTTCCAACTTTATGATGTAGCCTGAATCTTTAAGTACTCCTTTGGATCATATCTCTTCCCTGAATACCCATGCAAGATCATAATCCATAAAACACAGAGGCAATAACGCCTTTTAATTGGCAGGATTTCGTCATTTGCTCAGTTCTAAATGCAGTCACTTGGACACTTGCCTTGAAATGCCTGTCCCTGTTTATTTGACAGAGTCGAGACTGTGTGAAGCTGGGTCCTCCTGCCGAGGGAGAAGTCGTCCAAGTCAAGTGGCCTGATGGCAAACTCTATGGGGCAAAATATCTTGGATTAAATGTTGCCCACATGTACCAGGTGGGTGCTGTCCTCCATATTACAGGTGCTGAGGTGGACATGAGAAGGCAGAGGGCACAAAAGTATTTTGAACATGCTGCTGATCAATAAGCTGCATGAATTTGAGGCATCTCTTATTTTAGGGAGGCAAAGAGTCAATGTCTAATGGTTCAGATTGGAGCCCTGGAGTGTTTTTGTTTATGTTTTTGTTTTTTTACCAAGTGGGACACTGGGAAACACCAATAATATTTGATGAATGGCTTAATTGCAAGGACTATGGTTATGTTAAAAAGAGAAGCAACTAGATGGTAGGCTGCTTTCCTCTTTATCCATTATGTGGAGAGGGACTGAGTGGTTGGTTGATCTCACCTTAAGCCAAGTCACTGATGGCTGTTCATCATCCAGCAGCCCCTGCACTGGTGGCTTGTGCCTGAAAGACATAACCCCATTGGGCTTCTAAGGCAACCCAAACCCATAGTGCATTGGCACAGATGTGGCAACTTAACATAACCAGGAGCTTGAGGGAACACTTGTTTAATAAAACCTATGCCTATTAGTTGGACATCCTATTCATAGGGAACTGTGCATATTATTAAAGAGTATATATTGCAATTTAAAAAATGATATTATTTTATTCCTGCCAGAAATGAGAGTTAAACTCTCTAACAAGGGAACCCACATGGACAGTATATATGCATTTATATTCCTTCAGAAAGGCTTTAAAAAGGACACATTTATTAGAATCAATAGACTGTAGTATTTTCAGTAACACTGTGACAGAAATCAACATTCTCAGCTAAGCAGTAGAGTGAACACAGGAAGACTGAAGTAAAAGGAGAAAAGGCAAGAAGGTCCAGGCCTGTTAAGTAGAAAAACAGCTTAAGAATGATAAGACGGCCAGTTTCAGCAGAGAAATTGTTCAAAGACTGATAAGAGGCAAGGGCTTAAATGGAAGAGTACATTATAACACACTGCATCAGAAACGGGAGCACAGTGTAATTAAAGATGTTCAGAGAAGTTTAAAAAACTTAAGGGAGAACTTTTCTCATGGTCTGGAGTAGGGGTGGAGGGATGTTCCATATCTATACACACACACACGTGTGGGCATGTGTGTGTGTGGGGGGGTGGGCATTTTACCCTGTGCATGTGGTTGCTGGTGACAGTTCTAAATTACAGATGCATGTCATTTACCTTAAGGCAGGTGCTGGTGCATCTTTGCCATAGAATATTCTGAATTAGGCAGAAATCATAAGACAGGTTGATAATACTGGAAACTATGGGAAAGGAAAGCATTACTACATCATTCAGGAGAAAATAATTGCATTTAATTGAACAATAAGTGCAAAAATGAAGCTTCTTACAGCAAAGCTATTTGTTACATTGAAAGTATCACATAATGAGAACATGTTGAAATTCAGGCTAATTAGTAATCAGTGTGTTGACTTAAGTTGAATTTATGATGGCCTATCAGCATGAAACGATGGGCTTATTTATAGACTCAATGAAAAAGTTAAGACTAATATTAAAATTGTCTCTCAAGCACAAGTAGTTTAAAATTCCTCATTAAACCAAGTGGCCTTTTGAGATCATATTGGCTTTGTGTCTAATTATTTGTGTCTAATTATTCAAACTCACTGTTGAATAAGTGAGTTGAATAAGCAAAGACATTTCTAAAAATAGGTATAACTTACATGCCTACTACATGCCTACTACACAATGCTGAATATGCTAAACATGTTTTATTTTGACCCTCATAGTAGCCTTGCAAGATAGGAGTTATTGGCTCCTATTTCACAAACGAGAGACCAAGGGTTATAGAATTTTGAATTTGTTCCAGGGCACACAGATGGTAAAGAGCAGGGCCAACTAGGGTGACCAAATATCCTTCGCCTGGGACTGTCCCTGATTTTAGCACAGAAAGCCCTGCGTTCCAGGAAACCCCTCAGGCCCAGGCAAACGCCAATGCTTGGTCCCCTTCATTGTAGCATACCACACTCCCTTTGGGTTTTATAATTGCCCTTTTCTCTTTTAGAATTTTCAAATGATGTAAAACAGAAGAAAGGTATGCAAAGGTAGTTCTAGTTATGCTATGAAGTTGTATAATGAGATGACACCTTGGCCTAATTAAATATTAAAGAAACCATTCTGCTAAAAAAAAGGCCACAAAGAAAACTTCCCATCAGTGACAGGGAGAGTTTTCTTGTGACTGAGATCTAACTCCACTCCATTGCTTTAGCTTAGTCAAATGTTAGCAGTACATGGATAACAAGACGCTTAAGTATACACATTATCTTTATTTTAGTGTATTTTTGAAAACCCAGCAGATTTTTTTTTTTATTATTAGCATAGCACAGCAGCCTGGTTTGACTTACCTTTTAACTGGATGTGTTAACAGAACTTCATTTCTTAAAAGTAAAGATTTCAGTCAAACAAAAAAGTTAGGAACTTCAAAAAAGTCATAAATGGCTCAGAATTAGAACATAGAATCAAGCTTTGTACTTTGAACAGGGTATTTAATGAGTTTCTACCAGATGCTCTAGGTTTCTCTTAGCCAGTAGAACTTAGCTTTTGTTGGACAAAATCTCCTAAAACATTGAAACAAGTGGTTTTGAAATTATTTTCTGCCATTTAGTTAGCTTGAGGAAGGAAAAACAGTTTTAAACATCTTCATTTTAGATGACAATGTATTGTCACACATCAATGTGGTATACATTTTATGAAGTTGAGAAATTAAGATTGTTATGGCCTGATTGAATTTGAATTTGACAAAAGTGAGCTTTGAAAGCCAAAGTTTCATAGGAATTTGAGAATGTGTTTTATCTGGGAGGATTATTATACATTGGTAAATGTATCATCCTTTCTTTCTCAAAAAAAAACAATCTCCCCTGTTATGTTGTCACTTATTTTCAAGAAGTTCAGCCTATTTTTAAGAAGTATTTTGTTCTTAGTTTGATAAGAGAAAGAACTCATCTTACTTCCTGGGCTGGTTTCCTTGTTTTTTTGTGCTTGAATCCTTTTTTAAAAAAATTTATGCAGTTAAGTAGAACCCTTAAAAGTGGTCAATCTTTGTTTTTGTTGTTATTTAATATATATCTTGATGTCTTATTTTTCATAAGGTTGAATTTGAAGATGGATCCCAGATAGCAATGAAGAGAGAGGACATCTACACCTTGGATGAAGAGTTACCCAAGAGGGTAAAAGCCCGTTTTGTAAGTGCTGGCAGTTGTTCCTTAGGGAACAGCCAGTGTAATTCCTCATCCTCTCCCTGTGTTTCCCAAGCCCAGCTGGAGACATCCTTGGATCTTTGCATTGATTTTGAAAAAAAACCTACTGAATGCAAACCTCAAATTTTTCCAAAAACAGAGAGTCTGATATGCCTTCCTCGTTTTTCATTCTAACGAAGCCACATGATGTTTCTTTGTATTAACATTTCTTGGCGTTAAAAAAAAAGTTCATGATTATGTACCCTGTGCAAGTTGCTGGGAGCATACAAAGATACCATCAAGGCATTTATAATCTGATTAGTAGAATATTAGGTGAATATTAAAAGAAAATATTCAGTAGTAAATTAAAGGGAACTCTGCATAAGTGAGTCTCCTATTTACTATAACCTTATTCTCTCTTGATAACTTCTGTCACAGAACCTCGCTAATATTTGTGTCGGTCCATAATCAAACTAAGATCTCAGTTTCATAATAAAAGGGAATAGACAAAACCCAATTAATAGTTGTAGGAATGCTAGAATAGTTTTTGTGTGGGTTTTTTTTGGGGGGGTGGGGGGGTGGGGGTAAGATTATAGTTTGTGATACTCTCTGTGTTAGTCAGCCAAAAGGGGTGCTGATGCAAAGTACCAGAAATCTGTTGGTTTTTATAAAGGGTATTTATTTGGGGTAGAAGCTTACAGTCACAATGTCCTAAAGAGACCAACTCAAGGTACCATAAGAGGTACTTTCTCACCAAAAGTCTTTTGCCATGTGTCGAAGCAAGATGTCAGGCAATGTCTGTGAGGATTCAGCCTTCCTCTTCTCTTTAAGGCTCCATTGGTCCAGTTTCTTCCTGTTTCAGCTGTAGGCTGGTACAGGGCTGGTCTCTCTTCCTGTCACTCATTTCTTTCCAGGCTCAGCTGTTCTCTTCACAAGGTCAGCTGTAGACAGTTTGGCTCATCTCTCTTCCCAGGGCTGCAGGATCCTCTGTGTATCTTCTCTGTGTGTCTTCTTCCATATAAGAGTCTGTTTTATCAGCCCACCAAGGGGGCTGGGATTCAGCACTGAGTTGCACTCTAATGACATGGTTGAATCAAAACCCTAATTTTAACATAATTTAATCAGACATCTCAGCTGAATCTAATACAGTCAAAGGTTTATCATGCCCAGAGGAAGAGACCAGTTTACAAACATAATTAATATCTCTTTTTGGAATTCATAAATATCAAACTGCCACACAATCTATACATTCTCTCCCCTGCGATGGGGTTGTTAACCTTTAACTTATGTCTAGGTCACACAGGCAGCTATGTGCTAAGGACTTCGAGGGTAGGGACGCTGGGTCCCCACAATCCACCCCCACATAGAAGCCTATGTTGACCATAGGACAAGCATTGCATCCACATTCTACAGAATATTATGGGAATGATCAGGAGTATATACACAACACTGAGCATTAATGAGGGCACAAGTCCCACCTTGTGATATAGTAAGAATATCTAAAGCTACCCTATTTTGTAAAACTACTTTTGTAGTTGAGTAGTTTCTTCGTTTAGTAAGGAAATTGCTACTTTGGAGTCATTAAGGGCTTGTGTGATTGGCTAAAGCCGTTCATGTGTTTTTCAGTGACAATTGCAGTTCCATATGGCACAAAAAAGCCCAACGGGTGGAATCCACAGGGGTGCATTTTACTCTATATCTAGCCTTGATAGTAAAATTATACAACTCAGGGAGTAACCACCCCACATCAAGGATTCTTTCTTGTTGTTCCATGCAGACAGGGGCAATGTGATCTAGGGTGACAGACTCAGCTGTTAACCATCCTAAATAATCATATACAGCATATGCAAATAAAGGCCTGGGCTGTCACCTGTTCCCTTACAAGGGAAAAATAGAATTACAAGTCTCATTGAAAGATGGCAGCTGAATTTCAGTCTTAAATAAGTTCTTGTTCCAAACTTGTTGATGGATCATATTCTGCCATGCCAGCAAGGTGTCCACGCTGTCCAATGTGCAGGAGTTATGGTCCAAGGAAGGTCAGTAGCATCTGAGGATGGATGGTCTGTGCAAACCCAATTTGGGGTTTGATTGTGGGCCTGGGTTCCTGCCAAAACCCACTGTAGAAAGGTATTGGCTAGGGCAGTACAGGTGAAAAGAAAGATGTTTATGGGGAACACTAAGGGGCAGATGGTGCTGATATAACAGTGTACAAGCAACATTTCTATTAGTAAGTAACAAAGTATCAGGGAAGTCCTATGAGGATGCTTCTAATACCATACATTTTCTCCTTCTAAATTCTCTGAGTTTTCTACGGTGACCTCAAAAACTAGTTTAGGCATAAGGAGAGTCCACATAGACAAACATAGAGCCTCAGCTATTTGCTGTCCTTTCTACCTTCACCCGTCAGCTTTTGGGGAACCAATGGGGAGGCCTTTCTGTTTGGAGTTATCCAGGACTTCTTTTGAGTCTGGAACTTTCAGACTGGACCTCGTGACCTGGGTCTTTAGCTGGCTTTATTCTGAGAAGCTGCATTTCCCTGTTTCTTCTACTAGCCTGCCTCAACTCCCCCATCAGAGAGTTTACACATTCTTAAGGGGGAGCTGAAGATCGTGATCATTCTTCTGTAGCTGCTTCCTGCTGGTTAGGGGCAGTAGTCCCTGCCTGAGGAGGTGTTAAATTCTCTGGCTAGTCTATTGCAGTTGAGGGAAGGCAGTTCCACCACTGTGGTTGGAACTGGATGAAATCCCCCCATGACTAATACCTTGTTCTGGAAGGCACTGATTTGAGGTCATTAAAAAGAAAATGTTATTAGTTTCAAGCCTCATATACACCATTAAAAGATGAATAAATGTGGACTAATAATCAAAACTAAATTTGTTGAAAAATATAATTCACAATAACTTAGGTTTCATGTTATTGTATCATCAAATATCTAGTGGACCCTGAAATGAAGTCAATTTAACTCATTTAGAATTACATCTATTGCATCTGAGAAATGATAACTCCTTAACAGAGAAATGTGAATAAATGGGATTTTTCTGAATAAAATAAGAATTTTTTTCTGAATAAATGGCACCCTTAGTTTTTCAGTGCTTACTTTTCATATATTTCTCTGCAGTGATAGATCTATCATAAATTATGTTGGAAAAGAACATTGATTTCCTTAACCATTCAGTTGTACATGTATCTCCTTCCTATCATGTAGAATCCTGAGAACAAGGTAACTACTCAGGTGTGAACTGATTTTTCTTCCCAACTGCATCCTTGAGAGGACGATCCTTCCAAGTGAAATAGTTGAGAAAATAGTGGTAATAACAGTACTGCTACTCACCCAATCAAAAATGGGGCATGTAAGGAACTCATGTGACTGGAAAGGGTTTGACCACCACATAATAAAAAGAGAAAATCAAATAATACTATTGTAATGACATCAGCTAAACTTTGGCAAAAATGTAGGAAACCTGGCTGACTTGTCAGTGTTTTAAGATCTTGAAATCTATCGAGAATAACTTTCCTTTTTAAGATGCTAGAGATGGCAGCCTCCCATTCCCTGCTCCTGCCTTCTAAGAACCATGCTCACTCCCTCTTATCCACCCCCTCCCTTCCTTCTTTCCTTTCTTTTTTGACACCTAGAGATTTAAAGGATGGGGGTGGAGTAGCTCTTTCATTTTCTAATCTATATATAGGTAAGCATCCCACCAGCTGGGTTTTATAGATATCACATACTATTTCCTAATCGCATTAGAAGATAGCTCTTTGCTTTCTGCTCTGATCACAGTTTCTTTGTTCCATAATAGATTTGGCTCAAATAACAGGATGCCCTCAAAAAATGGCTTTATCTGAACACAGCTCTTGTTTTATAACCGTCAACTTTTCTCAACAATTAAGACCAACCTTTTTTTAAATTCTCAGAGAAAAATGTTAACTGGAAAAAAAAAAGAGCAGTGAAAAAATATAGAAATCATATAATGACTCTCTGAATGCACCCAGTTATGTCATACAGCTAAGCCTAGTGAAAAATAAATGCAAGAACAAAAGCTTACAGTCACTAAATCCTGTCTGCCACCTCTGTTTAGATTGAATCAAAGACTTACATGCTCCTGTTGTAGCAACCCTGGTTTGCTTTTAGGTTAGTATTTAACCCTCTGGCTCTTGCTTAGTCTGTCTGTGACTATTTTTTTTTTTCCCAGTCGGCAAGACAAATCTAATTGGAAAACTCATTGTTGGGGGATATTTTACAAATAGAGAAATCTTTTTTTTTTAATGTGGTTAGGTTAGCAACCTTCATTGGGAGGCCTTCACATTTTAATGACCGCTGTACACTTTGCTCACAAAGCTGACTTGGGGAGAAATTTTTCAAAAGAGTCAGCAGTCCACCTCAGTGACTGTGCTGGGTTCTCCCCCACTAACTTCAGAAACAGCCCCATTACCTTTATTGTCTCACAGAATAACCATAGCAACGGTGCATAATTAACTAGAGTAACTGGTATATCGGTTTTATTATTGTATTTGAGAGGCTGACTTGCTGTTCTCGCACAGTGGTGACACTTTTATAGATGTTTTATTTTCTCCTTTGATAACTTTAGCACTTATAAAAGTAAAAGATTACTCAGAGGAAGTGCTTTGCCAAGAATGAATTAAACAGAAATATTTTCTCCTAATGGCAGGGGGAGCCCAGGCCCCTAGTCTCTTAATTTACTTCTCAAGTGAATAGGTAAAGTTTGGTAGTGTCTGGGGAATCCATGGGAAGTGGCCAATTATCCTGGATAACTGTCTCATGAACTGTCTCATGAATGGGCAGCTTTATGCTTTAGACCTTTTTTTTTTTTTTTTTTTTTTTTTTTTAAGTTTTCAAGCTTCTTTGTAACTGTTCTAGCGTTTTTCTTTTTCATGATTGACTATGCATTTACAAGTCCTAAAACCTGGACTCTGCCTCAGTTATCAACTAGGGGAGGTAGTCTTAGTGATATGGTGAGGTGCATCATGTATTGGTGTAATGAGAAGTCATCTGTTTGAGTTTGAGGCTTCTGTGGACCCCAGAAAATGATGTTCTTAAAGTAATCCGTTCCTGTAGATGTGAACCTATTGTGGTGGAACCTTTTGATTAGATTCAGTTAAGGGTCATTTGATTAGATTATTTCAGTAAGGCATAGTCCAGGGTGAGTCCTTTATAAACAGGATGAATACAGAAAGAGCCACAGAAACGGAGAGAAACCCCCAGAAACTGAGAGAAAATGTCCTAGAAGCCAGAAGCTGAAATCCCACGAGAGGAACCCATAGAAACAGAGAGAAAACTTGTAAGAGCAAGAAACTACAATCAACAGAACCTGTAAGGGAGAAAGCCACAGAAGGAGCAGCCAGGAGTTGAAAGCCACAGAGCCTGGAGGAGAATGTAGAAATCAGTAGGCGCCACCATTGTGTCTTGCCATGTGATGGGAGTCCAGGATCACTGGCAGTCATTTCTTGGGGGAGAGAGTTTTGCTTGATACCTTGTTATGGGCATTTTTCTCAGCCTTGAAACTGGAAACGTATAAGTTAATAAATCCCCATTGTAAAAGCCAACCCATTTATGGTATATTGCCTTGGCAGGCTTTAGCAAACTAAGACATGGTCCACCTAAGTGAAAACCAGTTGAGAATGCATTTTAGGAGACAAAGTAGTAAGGAAGTAGGTGGCAAAAGTCAGGCTTTAATGTAGACTGAGCTTTGCCTGAGCATAACAGTAAAAGCAGACATGCCTTCACTCAGCAAACAGCTATTGAGCACTGACTTGATGTGGGCTCCTCGCCTGGTGCTGGGAATACAGATATAAAATTTAGTACACAGTCCCTAATATTCACATCCTAAGCTTACCTGCCCCTTATCCCTGTCACCGTTTCATTTACACTGCATTGAAGCATAGAGTTTTATAAGAAGGCATCAGAAGAGCCCCCGATTTTTCCTATGGCAAAGAAGATAGACTATATCTATGCAAAGGAAACAGGATGTCCCAAGACAGAGGCATGAGGCCTTGAGATGGCCATGTGCTTTCCAGGAGCTACAAATTCAGTCTGGCTAGAATATGAGGTACCTTTTGAGGAGACAAGGCCAAGGTTATACCAATTATGAAGGGCAAGCCTAAGGAACTTGGCTGTCCTCTTGAAGGTGTAGGGATATTGAAAGATTGTAAGCAGGGGCCTTGTATATTCAGAATTTTTTTAGTGACCTTTTCTCTAGTGGTTCTGTGAAAAATAGAATAGGAGTACAGCACTTGTTACAGTGGTTTTGGAGAGGATGTATGAGGGCCTGCACCATGGTATTGGTAGGGATAAAAAAGAAAGGATAATTGGCCCTGAATCAAGGCCTGCAGTTTTGATGGAGCTGTTGGTTTCAAACAGGAGCCTAAAGAAATGTCTTCCTACGGTCTGTTGGCCATTTCAGAACTTTGGAAATGTTCTGGTCAATTCATTAGAAAGAAACATCTTTAAAAAAAAAAAGAAAAAGAAAGGATGGACAACTCTGAGGCATGTGTAGGAGGGTGCCTGACTGGGTTGGGATGAGAAGACTGCAATGGCTTTTAGGTTTTTGACTAGTGTAACTGGGTGGGTGGGGGTGGTGGAGCCATTTATGAAATATAGGAAGGACAACAATAAGGAAGGAAAACTTTGAGTTCATTTTTGGACAGGCTGGATTTGAAGTGCCTCTGGGACAAACGCTCTGATGACTCTAGGCAGTTGGACGTACAGAGCACAGGAGGAGATCTGAACTGGAGTGAGAGACATGAGCATACTTGGAGTAGGTGCTCGTATTAAAGCCAAGAATATGGATAGTGTAGCAGTTTGGTATTGTTTATGAATTCCAAAAATAGATATTGGATTATGTTTGTAAACTGGTCTGTTCCTCTGGGCATATTATATTATATCTAATAGGAATTCAGAGGTTTTGCTTTTACTTGATTAAATAATGATTAAGACTTTGATTGGGCCACGTCAGTAGGATATTGAGTCCCTGCCCCCTTGGTGGACGGGGACTCACAGAAAAACCACACTGCAGAGAAGGGAGGTTAGAGTTTTGATATTACAGTCCTGAGAAATAAACACACAGAGAAGCAGATATGTGAGGAAGGAGAGAAGCCTCCATAGACATGGCAGAGGCCCCAGGAAGAGAGATGAACCGTTAGCCTGGTAGTGTAGAGAAACAAGCCCCAGGAAGAGAGGAACCCAGGAAGCCTGAACCTTTGCAGATGTCGGCAGCCATCTTGCTCCAACACATGGCAACAGACTTTGGTGAGGAAAGTAACTTATGCTTTATGGCCTGGTAACTGTAAGCTTCCACCCCAAATAAATACCCTTTATAAAAGCCAACAGATTTCTGGTATTTTGCATCAGTACCCCTTTGGCTGACTAGTACAGGTGGGAAGACTGGAGAGCAGTTGCTAAGTGAGAGGAGAAGGCCAAATCCAAACCCTGGAGCATCAGAGTTGAGAAAACAGTTAAGAAAGGAGAACCCTTAAAACATCAAATATAAGCAGCCAGAGAAGAGGGATGAGAAAGGGTTTATAAAAATGAAGGAGAGGCCCCACCCTGATCAAAATGGTGGAGAGAGATGCTTCAGACTCTGTCCCTCTCACAGAAGCTTTGAACAACCAGCAAGAACTGGCAGAAACGTTTTTCTCAAAGTTCCAGAAAACAGTTAAAGGCTTGCAGAAACAGGGTGAGTGCCGAATCAAGAAAAGACTACTTAAAAGTGGTAGGATCTCACGGTGCCCTGGCTGGCCCCTCCCCCACCCCCACATCAGCTCAGTTCAGAGCTGGCCAGCACTTCCAATGGGGGTCCCTGATCTCTGGGAGCATGTATGTCTGGCTCAGTCTTTCTGGTGGTGGCCTGAGGGATTCACCGTCCCAGAACTTGCCCTTCATGTAGAAGGCAATTTACAAGGCACTCCTGTGGAACACTGTGGGAGAGCAGTCGAGTGGCTGCCTGGGGCAAGAGCTTCCTAGCTGTAGGACATACAGCACAGTGCCAAGGACCATGAGGAAACTATTTTCTAGGGAAAAGGAGACATTTGTATCTCCGTACACAGGGGAATTCCAAGGGCCACAAGCACATGTCCAAGACCAGGCACATAGGCACAAAGGACCAGGGAGATCTCTAATGCTTTGGCCTGGAGCTAGTCTCTAAACTCATTGAATTGATAAGTTCTGAAGGAGAACACTTGCACAGGTCAATCTGCAAAGACTGGGAATGGTAGCTTCTTTTTTTCCTGTCTTTAATTTTTTTTTTTTGGTCAGCTCCTGGCATTCAAGGAAAGCTCTATCATAATAACACTAGCTGCATATAAGCTTAAGGAACAGATGCCTCGGAGTATAAATTCCAGCAATAACAGATTAAAGTATCAGATTGTCCAGGTTTCAACAAAAGATTATAAAACATACAAAGAAACATGATTTGATGGCTCAGGAAAAGGAGAAGAGTATACCATTAGAAACCATCAATGAGAAGGACCAGACCTGGGACGTTCCAGACAAAGACTCTTATATATGCTGAGAGAGCTACCAGAAAACATGGACAAAGAACTAAAGGTAATCAGGAAAATAATGGCTGAACACAAAGAGAATATCAAAAAAGAGATGGAAATTACTAAAAGGAACCAAACAGAGCTGAAGACCAGAGTAACAGAAATTTAAAATTCCCTAGAGAGGTTCAACAGAAGATTGGACCTGGCAGAATAAAAAATCCATGAACTTGAAATTAAGACTATTGAAATCATCTGCTCTGAGAAGCAGAGAAGAAGGACTGAAGAAAAGTGAACAGAGCCTGTGGAATACCATCAGACATACCAATATACACATTGCGGGACCCCCCAGAAGAAGAGAGAAAGGGGCAGAAAGAATATGCAAAGAAATAATGGCTGCAAATTTCCCAAATTTAATGAAAGACAGGAATATACATATCCAAGATATTCCACAAACTCCAAACAGGATAAACTCAAATAGGCTAAAACCGTGACATACGATAATCAAGCTGTTAAATGCCAAAGATAAAGAGAATATACTGAAAGCCTCAAGAGAGAAGCGATGTGTCATATACCGGGGATAAGATTAAGTGCCAATTTCTCATCAGAAACCACGGAGGCAAGAAGGCAGTGGGATGATGTATTTAAAGTGCTGAAAGCAAAAAATACCAACCAAGAATTCTATGTCCAGCAAAAGTGTCTTTCAAAAATGAAAGAGAGGTTAAGACATTCCCAGGTAAAGAAAAACTGAGGGACTTTGTCACCATTAGACTAGCCCTGCAAGAGATGTTAAACAGTTTTGCAGGTTGAAAGGAATAGAACAATAGATCAAAGCTGCATGAAGAAATAAAGATAATGACTATGGGTAAATATAAATGCCAGTACTATTGTATTTTTTAATTGAAGTCCACTTTTTACTTCCTATGGGATCTAAAAGGGAAATGATTAAAGTGTAATGATAAATCAGTGATTTTGGACTCATAACATATAAACATGTAGTTGTGACAAGAACTCTGTAAAGATGGGGGTCAAAAGGGTATAGGAACATAGTTTGTATATATTATTGAAGTTAAGTTGGTATCAAAGCAAACAAGATCGTTATAGATTAGGATGTTAAATTTAAGCCTGGTGGTAACTATAAAGAAAATATTAGAGAATATGCAAGCTCACTAGGACAGAAATTAGAGTACAGGTTGTCAGGGGTGGGGAGCAGGGAGAATGGAGATTTAATGCATAATGGGTGTATTAGTCAGTCATCTGATGCAAAATACCAGAAATCTGTTGACTTTTATGAAGGGTATTTATTTGGGGTAGAAGCTTAACAGTTACCAGGCCATAAAGCATAAGTTACTTCCCTCACCAAAGTCTGTTGCCACATATTGGGGCAAGATGGCTGCAGACATCTGCAAAGGTTCAGGTTTCCTGGGTTCTTGTCTTCCTGGGGCTCATTTCTCTTCGGACTCAGCTGCTGTGCTCTCTCCACAAGGCCAGCTGTAGACTATAGGCAAACAGCTCTCTCTCTCTCCCTGGGGCTTCTGCCATGTCTAAGGAGCCATTTCTATTCTTCTTTGTTCTCCTGTGTGTTCTCTTCCTGGGCTGCAGCTCAAAACTCAGCATCAGAACTCCAACTCTGCCTTTTGCCATGTCTTTTATCTGTGAGTCCCCACCCACCAAGGGTGGGGACTCAATGCCCTACTGATGTGTCCCAATCAAAGTCCTAATCATAATTTAATCAGTTAAAAATGATACCTCTGAAAGACCAGTTTACAAACATAATCCAATAACTATTTTTGGAATTCATAGGCAATGCCAGACTGCTACAATGGGTTTTAGGTTCTATTTGGGGAGATAGGATAGTTTTAATAATGGATGGTGGTGAGGATACTGCAATATTGTAATAGTGATTAATTTCACTGAACGATGTGCTTCTGAGTGGTTGAGTCAGGAAAGTTTATGTTGTATATATTTCCCACAATAAAAAAAAAAAAAGGAAGAGCTACTATAGAGACAATGACAATTAAATGCAATACATGATCCTGGATGGGATCTAACAAGGGAGGAGAAAAGGCTCAAAGGACATTACTAGAACATATGAAAAAATTGGAATACAGACTGTAAGCTTCATATCAATGTTAAATTTCTTGAACTGGATAACTACTCCAGATAAGTGAATATTTTTTCTTTGGATGTGTACGTGGTAGTATTAAGTATTCAAGGAGCATGGCATATACAACCTACACTCAAGTATTCAGAAAATGGATTGATACATAGTTAGATAGATGGATTGATGGGTGGATAGAATGATTTGGCAGGTGTGGCAAAATGTTAAAATTGGTGGATCTGGGGGGGATGTAGGGGTATGTTGGAGTTCTCTGTATGGGGTTTGTATTAATTTTGTAACTGTTCTGTACGTTTGAAGGTAGTTCAAAATGGAGGCTTTTTTGTTTTGTTTTTTTTAATAAAGGAGAAGAGAGCTTCAAGCAATAGGTGACAGAGTAGTCAAGTAAATTAAGGATAGAAAAGTGTCACAGGAATTAGCAACTGGGACCTTTTTTTAGCAAGAACAGTTTGAGAGAAGTGGTAGGGCAGAGGCCCAAGTAAATAGGAATAGGCATGAATTAGAGATGACTGTTGACAAATTTGTCAAGAAGCTGGTTGGGCAGAAGCCAGGGGCACAATGAAGAGTGAGGAAGGTTTAAAATGAGAAGACTTTATACCTTTTTTTGCTTTGGAGAAAGTCCCTGGATGGGGATGTTGGAGTTCCTGGAGAAAGTGGGACTAGATGGCGCCGAGTCTGAGGAGATGAGCGAGTGAGGAAGAGCAGCAAGAACCTCACTTATCCCCTGCTCCCTTGAGCCTGTGACCCTGGCCTCTTTACCCCACCCCAGCTGACAAATCTTTCCCCATTCTTGTAGTAATCAAATGCCATGCCCTTCTGCAACTTAATCTTTGGCCGTTTCAGTCCACAGCCTCTGATATGCGATTCGAAGACACATTCTATGGAGCAGACATAATCGAAGGGGAGAAAAAGAGACAAAGAGTGCTCAGCTCCAGGTTTAAGAACGAGTATGTGGATGACCCTGTGTACCGTACTTTTTTGAAGAGCTCTTTCCAGAAGAAGTGCCAGAAGAGACAGTAGTCTATGCATTCCACTGCAGACAACAGAGCAGCTTGGGCCCGAAGAGGAAAGGTGACGAGGCCGTGTCTTTCACCGGGGTAGGTGACATGACGAATGTGTCTCTGACAGTGATAAACCAGGCTTCCGGATTTGGGTCACCAAAAACACTAAATACACAATAATTGGATACAATAGTCTGAAGACATCCCCTAGTCTTGCTTTCACTTGTAAGCCATTGTCTTCTATGATCCCAAAGAATTTTTCTAAGTGACTAAGTGAAAGGAAATAATAGTGAATCATCTACCAGAGAAAAAAAAAATTAAAAAAAAAAAAAAAAAAAAAAGCCAGGGCCAAAAACTAGGCCCCTGTCAGGAAACACACAGAGACTTAGCTGCCCCAACCCAGCAAGTGGGAGCCTTGTTCCCCAAATGGGAGGGTGATCATTTATATATTTTCCACAGTCAGGGAAGGACTCTTATTTACTTGTTTTAAATGGCAGTTTTTATAAAACATTTTTAAACCACAAATGGCATGTATGGTAATGAAATTTACCTATGTGCTATCTGTATTTCCCTTGTACAGAACTTTACATTTTTTTATATCCCTATTACTTTTGATTGTGTCTGATGAGAACTGTGTTGTTGGCCTTTGTGAAATTTTGGCTCTTGAGGAATAATTCTTATGAACTGTATGGGAATTTTATATATTTAAAGAGGGAGATCTGGGGCTGTTATTTTTAAACACTTTTTTTTATAATACATATTCTGAGTAGATATTTATAAAATATTATGTTTCTTTCATTATGTGTTTGTAAAATTATAGTTTAAATAACTATGCTTCAATGAATAGTTTTGAACTAATGTAATATGATTCGTCCTTTTTAAAACAGCCTGAAAATGTACTAGTGTTTAAAAATAAAGATTTCCATTTTCTCCAATTCTGTCTTCTGAACTGATTATTTGTCTGCATTTAAATCAATAGAAAGACAAGCTTTATCGGGGAGTTGGCTGTCATGACCATTTGGGACACAGGTTTTTCAGACCCTCCTCATCTCTCTGACTGTTCACATAACTTTGGACACATTGCCAGGCACTTATGGCAGTATTACAGGAATAAAAATTAATGTGCCTGTCCATTATACCAGCCTGAAGTGTTTACTTCAGCTCCTTCTAGGCCTTAAGTAAATCTGAGAACCTGGAGTCTGGTGCACTTTTCATCCCAGATTTCTAGGTCCCCAGTTATCATTAAAAGTTTCTGTAGGGATCCTCCAATTCCCCTGCTTTGACTAACTATGGCCACAATTATGCAGCATAACAGGCAACCACCAAATCTCAGTGGCCTGCCACGAGAGGGTTTATTTGGCTCATGAGGCTGCAGTGGGCTGACCTAGCCTGGGTTTGGCTGGGAGCTGTGCTGACCTCAGCTTGGGCTAGCTCACCATAGCTGCTGCAGTGTGTCCCATCATCATGCTGGGCCCAGTGGGCTGGCCCCCACGTAGGCTCTTCTCATGCCAGTGGCAGCCGTGAAAGGGCAAGCAAGTCCAGCTGTGTAATACCTCTTAGTCCTCTGTCCGTGTAATGTTAGTCAACATCCCATGGGCCAAAACAAGTGGCATGACAAAGCCCAGAGGTGGAGTTTGGGAGAGCATTTCAAAGTTATATCAAGAAGGGCTTGGATATATCATCCTGTTTCTGGGGTGAGAGTGAGGAGTAACAGAGCCACAGTTAAAACTCACTTCTCTAGACCACTGATGGAGTGCTGATTTTCCAGAGTGCCTCATGGCTGAACTCTGAGCTGGGGAAGAGCCCACCAGCCTGATTTTTACGTGGACTGAGGCCCTTTATTCTCTATCAGTATAGGCATGTATTTTATAGCAAGGAATCAGGTTTCAATTTTTTATCTCTGGATTTTGAATGGAACTGACTTGCTCTCTCCATAATATGCCAGAAAAGTAGGCCTGTGTAAAGCATTAAGAGGAATTAATCTAAATAGGCTCATTCGTTCTGTACAAGTTTGCCTGTCAGCAAGATTTCTGATTGACCGCCAAAGGGAGAAAATGTACAGATTCCTCTGTGATCTCAAATACAGCTGTTTTTTGTGGTCTCACTTAACTAATGTTTCTATAACCAAGTACAGCTGCATATGGCCTTAGCAAAATAGTGCCAGCCACAAATGCTCCCTTGCTATTGTGTTAAAGATGCCTTTGTTTCACTGCATTCTGCATAAAGTGGTTTTTAGCTCTGTGACTAGGCATACTGTTAAAGCTTTCACTTACTGTATGACACCTCAATTGTAATTTTAATTTCTTTGCATTGTACTAACTGCGATTTCAATGTGTATGTATACCCTGAAATCATTTGAAGTTCCTCTAGTATTAAAACAAAACAAAACAAAACAAAAAAACTTAGCTATAACAATTCTAATGTAACTCTAATTACAAACCCTTTCTCTGGAGGTTAGAGGATTAGTAAAAACTGCCTGACATATTTCACAACATTTTAATTTCTTTATGTATGTTTGAAATAAGGAAAAGGTGATCCTTATCAGTCTGCTTTTATTACGGGACTTTTTTTTTTAAGCTCCACTAGAGATAAATTGAGGAATAGCATCCACTAAAATATCACGTGGCTTCTCAGAGTATATTATAAATTGCCATTGGTTTATAATATATGAAAATGTGAAGACACGGAATACAAAAATGTATAGGCATGACTAGGTCTGCTGCTTCTCCCCATACCCATCCCGTGTGAAGTAAGCCCATAATGCACGTGTTACTGTGAATATCCCAGAGGTCTCAGGAATAATCGTTGGAGTAGTATCTGCCACAAGATAACATTGTGCTTTAATATTTCTCTTTAAGTAAAAGGGATATGAAATGAAACAGTCTTCATTTCAGATATAAATCAGCCCCATAAACTTGAAGCTAACCAGAGATCCCGAGGCATTCTCATTACGTGAAGTAATTGGTTAGTGGCAAGAGTCAACTGTACCCCAACCTCTGAGAATTCAGATGTGCAGTCATCAGAAGTGTTACGCATTCTCTCACCCAGCATCTTGTGGAAATACATAGCATAACTGGTGGACAGAACAATGTCTGGTCTCTGAGGAGGCCTGAGCTTTTAGCAAGTGGGCTGACAACTCATATATCAATGCTCTGCTCTGAACAGGGGCAGGTCACCTTGAGGAAATGAAACTTAATCTAGAGCAATTAAATTAATGATAATAACCATGTATTGAGACTCTATAGGGTATACCCAGCCTTAAAGGCTTCTTATGGGCCCTTACCTTATTTAACCTCTCTGAGAAATCGACAAAGTAAATATCATTTCCTTCTTTTATGGAGGGAAACTAAGGCTCAGAGAGGTTAAGGAACTTGTCCAGGTTACAACTTTCTCAAGGCATGAAGAAAAGGAGGATCCTAAATCTGACCCAAATAAAAGACATTGGATATATGAGTCTGAAGCTGAGAAGAAAGATTAGCACTAGAGATATAAAGGTAGAAAGCATCGGCCTTACTGGTAGATGTTAATAAATACATGAGAATGACATTCTGATAAAGGGAAATAAATGCATTGTTGCCAAGGGCCGGAAGTGGTAGAAGGAGATTGACAACAGAGGGGTATGCAGGAACTTTTTAAGGTGATAGAAATATTCTTTTGATTTTGTTTGGACAAACAGGACTGTTTATGTTTGTCAAAATTCATAGAACTGTACCCTAAGATTGATGAATTTTATTATATTTAAATTGTACCTCATGAACCTGATTTTTTTAAATGCAAATAAAAATCCAGGGGAATGGATGAGAGGTTATTTAGGTAGAAAGCATGTTGCATGAGAAGTGGGCAGAGATCAGAATCCTAGGGAACAACTGATGTTTAACAGTTGTGTAGGAAAAGAAGAGCCCATGAATTGGAGCATAAAGGGCAGAGAGTTGGGAAAACCAGGATGCTGTTATGTCACAGGATGTCAAGGGAAGAGAGTATTTTTAAAAAGTAGGAGTGATTAACAGACAAAATGCCACAGAGTCCAAGGAAGATCATGTAGTTGGCAATTAGGAAGACAATACTGACCTTGGTGAGTGCATTTCAAGTGGTTTCAGATGTGAAATTTGCTGTCATTCAAATTGGTGTTCCTCTATAGGTAATGTGCTTCTCTAGCTGCTTTCAAGATTTTTTTTTCTTTGTTGTTAGTTTTCAGGAGCTTGATTATGATGTGTCTTCACTTTGTTTTCTCTGGGTTTATACTGATTGAAAATTGCCCAGCTTCTTGGATCTTAGGTTTATGCCTTTCACCAAATTTGGGAAAATTATTTCTTTGAACATATATTTTTACTTGCACATTCTTTTCTTCTCTCCTGGGACTTCAATAATATGAATGTTAGATGTTTTTCTATCATTCCACAAGTCCCTGAGTATCTGCTTTTGTGTGTGTGTGTGGTCTATTTTCTCTCTGTTCAGAGAGAAATTCCATTGGTCTTTAAGTTCACTAATTCTGTCCTCTCTCATCTCCAATCTATTCTTGAGCCCATTAGGTGAGTTTTTTATTTCATTTATTTTTCAGATCCTGTAATTTCCATTTGGTTCTTTTTTATATCTTCTATTTTTTATTTGTTTCAAAAATATTTATAATTGTTCGATGAAGCATTTTTTTTATGACTTCTTTAAAATTTCTTTCAGATTAATTCCAACACCTGATTCATCTCAATGTTGGTGTCTGTTGATTATCTTTTCTTATTCAGGTTGTAATTTTCCTCATTCTTGGTATGACAAGTGATTCAACTGTAACCTGGACATTTTAGTATTATGTTAGAAGGCTAAATCCTGTTTAAATATTTTATTTTAGCAGGCAGTCACCCATTTAGATTTAGTGCTCAGTTTGTGTTGTAGTTCCAATGACAATTTAGTTTTTGAAGCCCTTAAAGCGCTATTTTGGTCTGTCTTTTTGCATGCTACAGGAGGCCAGTCTCATTACCTGGATGATATTCCATACTTCCGTTCTCAAACCTTTTGGCAAATTAATTTAGGTCAGTTTCATATATTGCTTAGTCAGGGATTTGCCCAGAAGTTCTTGTGTAAGTTTAAAGAATCCCTTTCTCTAGCTCCCTCCTCTCCAAGATCCTCCTTCCACGCTAGTTGAGAGGGTTAGAGTGCTGCCTAACCCTTGGAAAATCAAGACTTCATGCTGAGTCCCCACTAACAAAATACTGGGAGGTGGTGGTGGGGCAGAAATCCCAGCTCCCCTTGTTATGGATTGGATCTTGTCCCCCATAAAGACATGTTCGAGTTCTAAGCCCTGGTCCTTAGGATATGAACTTACTTATATATATAATCTTTGAAGATGTTATTAGTTAATCTTTGAAGATGCTGAATCAGCATAGGCCTTAATCCAATATGACTAGAATCCTTACCAATATGACTAGAGTCCTTACAAGCAAAGGAAATTTGGACACAGTTGGAGGAGACAAAAGGGGAGAGATGGTCACGTGACAGAGACAGAAATTGTTACAAATGGCCAGCAAACCACCATCAGATTGCTACAGACTTCAGAGAAAGCATGATCCTGCCAACATCTTGGTTTTGGACTTCTAGCCTCCAAAACTGTGACATAAATTCTTGTTTAAGCCAACTAGTCTGAGGTACTTTGGGTATGGAAGAGGATGAAGTATTCTCAAAAAGTTTTTGTCCTTTTCTGGTCCTTTGACTAGAGACAGCAGGCTTTTCTTGGAGGTTTTTATTTTGTCTGTATCTGTCTGTATTTCTGGTTTGTAGGCTTCTCCAGTTCCAAGTCCAGGATGTATGGGAAATAAAAAGAAAACCCAGAGAACTCACCGCTATGTAGTTCTTCAGTTCTTAAGTCCCTAGCCAGTCTGATTTCCTCTTACAACCTTTGATAGTCCTCTCATGATTGTCTCTTGTAGTATGTCCAGGGGTTTTTATCATATTTATCTGGGAAGAGCAGGGAGAAATTAGTCTATCTTGTACAGAATGAGATGTCCTTGCTTTTTCTTTTAGGTGAGAGAAATAATTTATTGCCAAGGGCAAGAATCCAGTGAAAAGTCAGAGACTACAGATCTAAAGAGAATAACTGATGGAAGAATCCTGAGTGGGGAAAGAGTACTGAGAGCAGAGTTGGATTGGTTGGCCTTAGACAGGAGAAGGGAGATTTTATCCATGGAAACTGAATTCATAGTGTAAGAGCACAGAAGGCAGATTATAGAATTGTTCCAGGAAGGGAGGTTTCCAGGTGGGCTTAGTGTAAGGAAAAGAATGGGAGAATCAAAGATGCTAGAGAAAGAATACTCTCAACCCATTGGTATGGGTTGAATAAGGAAGATGATGTGAAGAATAGGCTGACTTGGAAAAATAGGTCTAGGAACTGGATGGCTGTAGAAAACTGCTATAGTAAGCTGAATAATGCCCCCCACCCCATAGATGTCCACTTCTTAGACCCCAGAAACTGTGGGATCACCCACATATGAAACTGACCTTACAGGGCCAGGGGCACTTCTACAGATGTGACTAAGGATCTTGAGATGGGGAGCATACCCTGGATTATCCAGGTGGATCCAAGGGGATGATCAAAGAGAGAAGGTGATGGATGATGAAAGCAGAGATTGGATGATGCATTTTGAAGACAGAGTAAAGTGTCATAAGCCAAGGAATGTAGAAGGCCTCTAGAAGCTGGAAAGGGCAAAGAAACAGATTCACCTTTAGTTCCTTCAGAAGGAACTAGCCCTGCCCACACCTTGGCTTTAGCCCATTGAAACTGATGTCAAACTTCTGGCCTCCAGAACTATAAGAGACTAATAACTTTGTGGTGTTGGAAGCCACTAAGTTTGTGGCAATTTGTCACAGCAGCAATGGGAAACTGGTACTACTGCTAAACAGATACAGCAGGAGGAAGGGTGAGAGAAAGCTTTAAAGATAAGAATTTGTGGTCCAAGGGAGGAATTTTTTTTTTTCTTAAAAGACATTTAGATTACATAAATGTTACATACAAAATATAGGGATTCCTATACGCCCCACCTCCCACACCTCCCATACTTCCCACAACCTCCCACATAAACATCCTTTATTAGTGTGGCACATTAATTGCAATTGATAAACACATCCTGGGGCTTTGCCATTAAGCATGGACCATAGTTCACATTGTAGTCTACACTCTCTCCCACACAGTTCTGCATGTTATATGCTGATGTAAAATGGCCTATATCTGTCGTTGCAGTGTCACTCACGACAATTCCCAAGTCCCAAAAAACCCCCATATTACAACTTCTTTTCCTTCTCCCTGCCCCCAGAGCCTCTAGTGGCCCCTGGCTCCACATCAATGTTGTAATTTCCAAGGAAGGGATATTAATTTAAGATTTCTACAGTTGAGATTCAGGTGCTGATAATGGTTCAGTTTGTGGCCATGCGAGTGGAGTATTGCTGAAGATCATTCCTCAGAATTTACTTGTTTCTTTGGACTATTTAGGTGTTTCATTTTTTTTTTTTTTTTTAATTAAGATAAAGCCCACGAAAGACACCATTTTAAAGTGTACTAGCCAGTGGTTTTTAGTATATCCACAATGGTATGTAGCCATCACCACTATCTAATTCCAGAATTAACTATTCAGCTTTGATGAATAGTCTTCATTCTGTCTTCATATATTTCAGCATTCTAAAAAAATTTCAATTTCTTTCTGCCCCGGCTCCCAGAGACTGAAAGGCATAAGGAAAATATCTTCATAAAAATATATTCTCATATATAAAGAACTTTCTGCTTATATTATTCAATATACTCACACTCACCTATTTTAGAAAAATATACAATTGGCCAAATGGAGACTTGCCTCCTGTTGATTTGGCCTGGTTTGTGATTGTGGTGGTAGTCCAGGTGGTCTTTTCAGAGGAAGACTACTATAAAGTAGGAAGTCATGCTCTAACCACAGAGCTGCCCTTGAAGTTTGGGCCCAGTAGACAGTGGGGAGTCTGGTCCTCAACACAGAAGCCACCAGGGACTCAGTAACACAGCCCTTGGACATCAGCACTTTAGAGGAAAATGAGTCCCTTGGCCACACCCTCAGCAAAGGGCTACTCACCCCTTCCAGGTAGGAGTTGGGAGGTTCCAGTATTAAGTAAGTTCTTTCAGTTCACTGCCCAAGCCCCTTCCAGGGTACAAGGTGACCCTAGAAATAATATCCCAGATTAGAACCTCTTCCCTTTTCTCCTGGGGTCCTCAACTCTCCTGGGTAGGGCCTTACTTTTTTCTCAGAAGTTTTTTTAGAACTATTTTGGAAGCAAGACCTGAACTGATGTGAGGCAATGTATATTCTTTATTTATCCCATTTACTATGAATATCCAAAAATCACTACAGAACATTTATGTGGGGTGTTAGTAAATACATATGATACTATATTTGGAATTACCATTATAACAGCCTAAAAATTCTGAATTCACACAAAACACATCTAGCCTCAAGGGTCTTGGATTCTTATTTCACACCCTACCATTAACCCCTACACAAAGCCTTATTCATCTCCATATTCCCTGCAAAACTCTGCACATAACAGACCCTTAGTGAGCTTGGTTAAATGCCAGCCACTAACGTGGCTGAATGCTACTCAGCCTGACTTAGGCTCTCATTGGGCTAGAGACTGACGGCATTTATCTTAGCTGCAAGCACCAAATACTATCACCAGGTTTGAGAGCCACCATACTGCTAACAAGGGGCACAAACTCTACCAAATGAGGTTAACTATGAACACAGCAGAGCCTGAAGAAGGAACTGGTAACATGGTGCCATTGTAATGGATGCCCATGGAAAGATCCAGAGGTCTCCAGAGAATAGGAATACTTGCACCAACACATACTGCCACTACCTAGTCAGATTGCTTCTTGCTTCCCTGACCTCCTAAAGAGCAAACAGGTTCTTACTTGCGGCTACAAAAAGGCAATAATGCGGGCCGCGTGGGTGGGAAGAAGTATATCTTGTTAGCTTTGAAACAAAGATTTAGACTTTCAGAGGCCTGCAAAGGTGGCAATCGAAATGTCTACTTAGACCCTAAAATGCCCTGAACCAAAGTTTTGAGGCCACCTGCTGTAATTCTAAATGTGTGACTTCACTGTGATATGATTATGAAGCTATTTATTTCATGTCCCTCCCCCACCCAATCAAAGACCATAATGAGAAAAAAGACCCCATAATCATTTCTGTGTGTTTTGGTAACAAAGGGAATGGCTGTTGATGATGATAAAAAACTGCTGTTCATAAATTTGCACTCTTTGTTGCCATTTATAAAAGCAGCTTTGTATGGCAAGCTCATTAGTAGCTGAACTTTATTTTGTCAAAGGAAATGGAGTCAAAAGAGATTATGTTTCATCTTTAATATGGCTGTTCAACAAGAATGCTATTATTCTGAGTTTCAGATGAATTTAATTGAACCCTAATGAACAAAATTAGTTGTTTTATGCTGTTAGAATCCCATTTAATGGGTTAGAAAATGAATAGGATGGTAAATGTGGTTGACCTGATTTTCATCAAGACTGACTCTTTAGGCCTCTTTCTGCCCCTAGGTTTTTCTCTCCCCACTGAATAAAAACCTAATATTTTTTAGAATTTAAGAAGATATTGGACTTGCCAGTTTCCCCCCCACCCCAGATTACAGGAGATGGGGAACAAAGGGCACTGCCAGTGGAAACCAGTCACAGAGAACTAAGATAGAAATGCTTTTCCAGCCCAGTGTGACTGAGCTTCTTGCACACCTGACCTCTCCATCCCTCCTGCGAAGTGGACAATGAGCAGCATTAACAAATGGTAAGTGTATTAGTCAGGGTTCTCTCCGGAAACAGAATCAACAGGAGATATCTGTCAATAATATGAGATTTTAAAAGAGTCTCTCATGCGACCGTGGGGGTGCACAAGTCCAGGTTCCACAGGCAGGCTGCAAACCAGGGGCTCCGATGAAAGTCTGATGAAAGGTCCTTGATGAGTTTCTGGGAGAAGTTGCCTGTCCAACGATGAGCTGGGAAATTCTCTCTGAATGTTGAAATCACTTCCCCTTTTACGGCATTCAACTGATTGGATAAAAGCGTCACCCATTGATGATGCAATCTCCCTGATTGATGCAGATGTAATCAGCCATCCACGCAGTAAACTCATTGGTGATTGAAGTCCATAAATGCTCTTGTATTACAATTAGCCCAGTGCTTGCTGGAACAAACACCTGGACACAATTACCTGGCCGAGTTGACACATTAGCCTAACCATCACAAAAAGGAAGGATGGGCTTTGTAGTCAAGCAGATCTGGGTTCAAAGCTCCCCTCTACCCTTACTTACCGTCTTGGGATGCACCTATTAACATTTGAACCTGTTTCTCCAACAGTATGATGAAATAATAATGCCTCCTTCTCAGGAGTGGTGCTGAACATTCAGAGAATGTATATAAAGTATTTGGCATATTGTCCAGCTCAAAATTTGGGAGCTGCTACTGTTATTATTATTGCTATTACTGTTCATCATCATCATCATCATCATTGATCTTGCAATTTCTTGGGAACTTGACATGCTGATGGCATACAACTCAGCTAACTTAAGCCAGTATTTCTGTTTAATGTTAAGTCTTCCTAAGTATTGCCTTAAACATTCAACTGGAGGAAAGGGCTGAAATGAATAGGCCAGAGTAGAGGAGCAAGAGCTGGCAAGCCTTGGTTTGGGGAAGGGCATGGTCACGTGAAATTCTGGCAGAGAGTCACATAAAATTCTCATCAGTTCCCTCACCTGTGATGTGAGAGAATTAGAGAGGCCATCCCTATGGACCTTTCCAGCTCTGAAGTACTTATGATTCTATAACTGCTGCCAACTCTCCTGCCTAATGGACCAGCCCTTGCCAAGAAAACCTTCTGACTTGCATCAGAATTGCCAAAGCTTCCTGCGGAGTGTTCCCTACCAGCAGTGTTGACTCAGTTCTCAGGAATGTGGTTTCCTGAGACACAGCAGAGGTGAGAAGGGGGACCATAGTGATTTGGCACAGCCTTACTAAATGTAGCCTTTCCTATGCAGCACAGCCTCCACAGAGGGCAAACAAAGGAAAGTCAAAACATGTTCCCCTAGGGCACATCAGCCTGGAGGTTCACATGGGTTCTCAGTGAACATAAAAAGACAGTATTACTTTTGTTTTAACTATAAGATAAATTGCAATATGCCCAGTCCCCTGTCAAATACCACCCCCCCCCATTTTTTTCTGAGAGTTCCCAACAGGCATCACAGGTATGCTTGTAAATAAATCCTCCTACCTTCCACATGGGGACCACTATTTTTCCGTTTCTTCTTCACCATAACTTCAGGGATGTTAGCTTCCTTGGCTGCCACTGCCCTCCAGGCTGAGGAAGGGGGCCTTTCTTCTGTTCCCTGTTGATTCTGCTGGAGCTACCCCACCATTGTGCCCAGACACTAAAGCGCTTGATGCCTAAGCTGCAGTGATATTGTGCTGCTGGTCCTGCCACTGTTGGCTCAAAGTGGGGATTGCTGTGCTAAGGCTGCCGCCACTGTTATTACCAGAACTAGTGTTAGCTGAGGTTGATGCCCCACCGAAGTTACCCTGTGCCAGCCCTGTGCCAGCCCTGCACTTCTCTAAAACAGGAAGAAATGTCATCCTACCTTTGTGCCTCTCTTAGTGGCTGAGCTTGTCCCAAAGCATGCAACTTCATGCCCTTATCCTCTCAAGGATACTCTGTGCATGCTGCCCTTTTTGGGTTTTGTTTCTTGCTGTCCTTGCTTTCATGAAGAATTAAGGCTCCACAGGGCTGAATATTGGAGGTTCTTAAGGATGTGAAGAACAGAAATTCACTCAGATTACTTCAGTCCTGGTGGTCTTGTTGTAAGGATAAAAGGATGGAAAACTCAGCCACATGGTTGGGCCTCACAGAGCGCCTAGAAGTTTGGCTTCATGGAAATGAACATAGCTGGCCACAGGGAGGTCCCTATGTGACCTCTTTATCTTGTTGCACCCTCGCCCTTGGTTCACTGACCTTTAATTTTTTTCTGTCACTTACCTCACCTATCTTATAAAGCCTCTGCTGCCAGACTTCACCACTGAATTTGTTTTTCAGCTTCTGCTCAACTGACTCCAAATGTCCAGATCAAAGTCATAAACAGAAAATAAATTTGATGAGTGTGTCTCTTTTGTCTCTTTTGTTATCCCTAATACTTAGGAGAGCAGCTCCACTGCTTAATAAATGTGAACCTGGGACAAGCTACTTAGGTTCTCTGTGCCTTCGGTTTTTTTACCTTCAAAATGGGGATAATGATAGTAGTTAACTTACAAGGTTGCTATGAGAATTAAATTAGTTAATATTTTTAAAGCACTTAGATTAGTGTCCTGCAATAAAAGCATTTGTTAATTAAAATTTAAAAGTAAAATGCCTATGTATACTTGGTGCTCAATAAATATTTGTTGAATGAATTAAATTTCTTGGGGAATCATCTTGGCCTACTCAGTTGCCCTTTCCTCATTTGAGAACTCTTGTTCTAGGTTACCTCACATTCCCCTTTAGCCTCAACTGACTGCCCTTGGGTCAAGTTCCCCTCTTCAGGATGTGTGCTGGGCTAAGGAGTTGAGGTCTTGTGTTACCTGCAAGATGATTTCTGTAGAAGGAACCCCTTAAAAGAGGGTGCTGGAAGTGGTAGGTACCCTGGGCCATGTCTGTCTGGTCCACAGGGTAAGGATATCATATCATACTCAAAATCATCCTTCTCCTTCAATGGCTAAGGTACTGTCTTATTTTCTAAGGCTACTACAACAAAGCACCACAAATTAGGTGGCTTAAAACAACAGAAATTTATTGTCTCACAATTGTGGAGGCTGGAAATTTGAAACTAAAGTGTTAGCTCCCTCTGAAACCTATAGGGGAGAATCCTTCCATGGCTCTTCTAGCTTCTGGTATTTGCCGGCAATCCTTGGTGTTCCTTGGCTTGCAGCTACAGCTCTTCAATCTCTGCCTCCATTGTCACATGACATTCTCCCCTCTCTTGACTGTATATGTTGTCCAAATTTTCCTCTTCTTACAAGGGCATCAGTTGTATTGAAGTAGGGCCCACCCTAATCCAGTTTGGTCTCATCTTAACTAATTACATCTTCAAAGATCCTATTTCCAAATAAGGTCACAGTCCCAGGACCAGGGGTTAGGGCTTGAACATACCTTTTTGGGGGACACAATTCAATCCATAATAGGTACTGTTGACAAATGTATGCACCAGACTCCATCTTTAGAGCATTTCCTTCCCTGAAGGATCCTCTGTCTCCCAAGCTAAGGATCTCCCTCTGGTCCTCCAAATAGACTCAGTTTTCTCTTACTCTTGTGGGTTAATAAAAAGCTGAGACTTTTGTTAAATTATACAGCTCTCTTCTTTGTCCCTATCACTCTCTGACCCTCTTCAGCTCAGGGACCTTCGGGTTCTAGAAGAGATGCCTCCATTGTGCATGACAGTGCATTCCTATGCATACACCTGCGTTTAGATGCCAAGCTACTCACTCACTGACCTAAACATATTTAGATTTTATATTCACCAGCTGGGAGGCCCCCTGAGAGCAGGGGATAAAATTTCTGGGGCCATTTCAGAGAAAGAGCAGAGTTCCTTATTATTCTTTCCCTCTACGTCCTCAGAGAGCTAAGTTCCATGATAGGCCCTAAGTTATCAGGGAGGAAGTTTTTCAATTTAATCTGTTCAGGAAGGGGAATCCCTGAAGTCCCACAAATTGAAATGGAGCAGTGGCGGGAGCTGGCAAGGAAGTCTCCATCATGTGGGTGGGCAGGACCAGCTAATGAGGGCAAAAGTGAGGTCTGTGGAGGAGCATGGGAAGAAGCAGTAGGGCTGAAGCTCTTAGCTGAGACTGGCTGGCTGAGATGGCTGTTGATTGGATTGTTAAATTGTTCCATTCTGGGAAATGTCATTTGATTGTCTATATTGAAGCCTGGGGGACTCCTCCAGACCACTTCCAGGCCTTTTAGGCAATAGTTCTTAATCATCCTACATGCCAGTACCACCCAGGGAGCTGTTTAAAAATACAAATTCCTGGCCCACACTCCATATCTTATCAATCAGAATCTATTGGAATTGGGGTCCATTCATCTTATGGTTCTTCAAACCTCCAAAGATAACCTGATGCAGTCATGGGTCAAACTGGGCACTATGTGGGAAATGGGTCCAATCCCATTGGGTTGAATGCCATTCAGGGTGAATTCTAAAATTAGAAATATTGCCGATTGGAGAAAGGATGGAGCACTAGCTTTGGTGTTCCAAAACCTGCATTTGAGTCCTGTCGCTGCAACCAAGCTCGACCACTCTGGATAAGTCATTCAAACTCTTTTAGCTTCAGTTTCTTCATTTGTAAAATGGAGAGAGAAACACCTGCCTTGTTTACTTTAGAGAGTTGTTTTGAGGACCAAAGATGATGTGGCAGTTTGAAGCTTTTGTGGACCGCAGAAAATCCTGTTCTTAAAGCTAATCCATTCCTATGCATGTTAACATATTGTAGGTGGAACCATTTGATTAAATTACTCCATTTAAGGATCTTTGATTAGATGCGTGACCCAGGATGGATCTTAATTTTCTTACTGGAGTCCTTTATAAAAGGCCACAGACACAGAAAAAAACTGCAGAGACAGAGAGGAACACAGAAGCTGAGAGGAAGCCACTTTAGCTAGAAACAGAAAGCAAGGGGTCCTGGAGGAGAGGGGAGAGACTAGCAGATGCTGCCATGTGCCTGATCATCCACAGCTGCAGCTCAGGGAGAAAGGATCTCCTGATGATGCCTTGATTTGTACACTTTTACAGCCTCAGAAATGTAAACTTTTAACCTTATAAATCCCCATTGTAAAAGCCAACCCATTCCTGTTGTATTGCTTTTTTGTTTTAGCAAACTAAAACAGAGGATAAATATGTGGAAATGTATTGAGAACTAAACAAAAACAGTATCAAAAATATGATATAAAGCTCTATGGAGAATAGTGCTATTTGTGCTGTATTTATGAGTTAGTAAAGGAGTCCATGAAACAAATAACCCTGTGTGAATGCCTCCTTTGGGTCTGCTCCATGTACAGAAAGTGCCAAGTGAAACAAGTTTATTTATTCTCTACAGTTCTTTTGTCTCACCATCAAGAAGCCATTACTGGACTTCAGATGAAAATGGGAAATTGAACACATGCATCTTCCTCTTTTCCACTCTAAAAATTAGTAAAATTAGAGTAAAATGAATTTTTAATGATATAAAACACAAAGAGAAAGAGAATGGCAGAAAAAATGATATTTTATAAATGGAAGCTAGAAAGTCAGGGGGTGGCAAAATATTTGGTAGACTTGAGGAAGTTGAGTTCTAAGCTGGCAGTGGGGAAAGCCAACGAACAATGCAACTGACCACACAGAACTCCTCATCTCCTGGGCTTAGGAATTAGTGATTCCATGTATATCTAGAAGTGGGGGTGAAGTTAGGGCTGGAAAAAAAATAGATTGTTGAAAGTTTAAGTGAAAGTTAAGAAACAATGCAACAGAAACTCCAGAATTCCCCCAAATGCTCTGGAATTGGTTATTTCATGTATATCTAGAAGTGAGAGTGAAGATAAAACTGAAAATAAGGAATTTTTCAAAGGTTATTTAAGGAGACTCTTCCCCAATTCCTGCATCAGGGAGACTACCCCTTTTTGCCCCAGGAGAAGATTGGAAATGTGGTTTCTGAAAAGGGTAAGAGAGAGAACTCTGGAAAGCAGACACTACTGAGAACAGGAACCACACTGGAAACAAGGGGATGAAATAAAAATTTCACTAAGTGACTGAGATTTTCTGCTTTCTTCCCTCACTTAGTTCTCAGAATGCTGGCAACCAGGTTTATATTCTACAGGCAGGAGAGTGGACTCTAAGTAGTCCAAGAGAAAAGATATTAAGATTCTGACATTGGACATTTCCCAACAAAACAACCTAGACAGTTTACCCAACAGGAAAGCCCAGAATTGCCAATCCCTATACTTGTACACTGAGCTTCCAAATTGCTTTTTAGTGACAGATCACCAGACATTTGACTAGAGCATCTAATATGAAAGATGGAGACAAAGCAAAACAAAAAACTCAACTTGGAGTTAAGAAAAGGAGAGAGAAACTTCAACAACAAACAACCTACCATTAATAGCCTCAGGAAACAAGAGAAGATATTGCATCAATGAAACAAGAATAAAATGCTACAAAAAAGATTTCAGAGAACCAAAATGAGTTTTCAATATTCTATAAAGTTAAGTAAATTTCTAAAAAGAGAGAACAAAAAAGATAAATGAAAAAGGGAACAAAAAGATAGAGAACCATTGCAGGAAGTTAAACATCCCAATAATTGAAGTCCCAGGGAAAAAATTATATCACTAGTGAAATAATTCAAGAAAATTCCCCAAAATTTTGGACAGGAATTTTAAATTGTAAGAATCCACTGAGAACCCATTACTCAGTGAAGAAAAAGCCTTACAATGTCATCATTTTGTAATTTCAGAATTATATAAAGGGAGTCAAGTGGAAAACTTATTTTCAACCTTGAATTCTACAACCAGTCAAACTATCAGTTTATCATGAGAGAATAAGACAAGTTTCAGACTTGTAAGGACTGAAGTATTTAACCTCTTATGTGCCCTTTCTCGGAAAGTTACAGGCAGAAGAGTTAGTAAGCAGATAATGTGTTCTACCAAAATAGTGGAGTAAACCAAAAAGAGACATATGGCTCTCTAGATATTCTTGTTTGTCCCTTCAGATCCATTCTCCAACATTCTCTGTGCTCCTCAGAGACTGATATCTATGGAGTACATTGCCTGGGTTCCCTTGCTGAATGATTTACAATTAGGTTTGGCCATTGGAGATGCTGGCAGGAGATTAGCAGGAAGAAATTGAGTTTGTAATCTTGTCCCCATTCTCCCTACTAGCTGGGCTTCAGTTTGACAGTGGCTGTTTGCTACCTAAGACCATGACTCCCATTAGGTGACCCCTCTCCCATGGCTATAGCTCTTACCATGTTCAGATAACAGCTCCCTCCCTTTGCTGTATGGCTTTCTGCTGCTGCTGTGTAGCAGACCTACAGACCAACCAATCCAGACTCAAACAGGTCAAAAGTCTTCTTTAGAATACATTATGTGCTTTAAGGTATTGAGGGGAGAGATACAATTGGAAGGAAGACTTGGGATTGAGTTAGTGATACAAACATAATAAGCAAGCAAATGAAAAAACAAACACTACAAATATTAAATTCTGGAGCAACAAAAAGTTGTGCTGGAAAAGAAAAGTAATTGTAGTATACTATATGGCTCATATATAGCATATATGCAGTCATAATAGTGTACAAATGTTGATATATCCAAAATTACCTTATTCCTTACTAGGTATAGAGAGAAATGAGAAACGGTGTGTTTGCTGGTGAGAGCTGGTGATTATGGTGGTGGTAAATAACATTTACATCATCATTTTCCACAGTGAGAAGTCAGTAGGTAATTCCTAAAACTAAAAACCATAGAAATAGGAGTAAAAGAAAATTATTTAAAGTAATACCAAAAAAATCAACTGAAAGAGGTAGAAATAATGACCTTCGAAGAAAGGGAAATGGTGAGGTGCATAATGGCTGGGTTTTGTTTTTGTTTTGTTTTACAAGACATATAGAACTATTGTCTGGTAAACTGTGGATAGTGTACAAGTGATAAAAAAATAAAACCTACTTTTCTTTAAAAAGGGGGAAAAGCAACTGAATTCTGATTCTCTCTTTAGTCTCACCTCAAATACTAGAACTCTACAAACCCCATGCTGCCTTCCAGAGTCAAAACCCAAGACAAAAAGATCCAGGTGCAGAGAGGTATAGAAGATGGGAATGGTTTGTGTGTGGTCCCATCCTACTGGAATGGCTGAAGACCTGCCATTGACAGAGGGAGGAAGCATATGGAACCTGCACCCAAGAAAGCCCCAAACGAGAAATAATCAAAGGACCCAGGCAGAACAGGCTGGACCATTTTAAACATTAAGAGGTGACCCTAGAGGAAGGAGTACTGGAATTAGACAGAAAGCCAAGTTCATTTAGCTGGGCCTCAAATCTTCTGCCAACCTCTTGGCAACTAAAAAACAAAACTAGGGCATGAACTGTTATATAATTCTCTTGATCAGAGAGAATTATGGAAATTTCCTCAGGGGAGGATCAGGAGCTTTTCTTAGCAGTAAATTCTCAAAGAAATATCTCATGTGGGACTTTTTATAGGAGATATTTTGTGATGTAGGTGCAAAGGCCCTCAATAATGTTCCTACAGCAAGTCTAGGGATGAGTTACCTGTGGTTTCCTTTGATAAAAGCCCAAGGCTGAGGGCTTTGCAGGAGTTAACTAAGAGCTAGTGGCTTTTTTGTGGGGCATGGTCAGAGAAGTGCCTTAGGATGTCTGGCTATGGAGTTGGTTGAATATCAAAGACAAGAATATGTTCAAAATATCTGAGAAATATGGAGACTGTGGTGTGAACAGCAAAATGAACCAGATATTGGAAGCCGATGCAAAGTCAGGAACGTGAGAAGAGCATTCTGTGGGCATGAGAATAATCAGGATGTCTCAAGGCTGCCAGGAGAGGAATTGGTCTAAGGTTCAAACAGAAAGGCTCTGCTTCCCCAGGGACTGAGACAGGATAGAGAAAGCCACAAGTTCCCTGGGCCCAGCCGCTGCAAGCTTGAGCCTGCTATCTTGGGAATGAGGCCAGCGGCCTGGGCATTCTGAGTCTGACGACTAAGCAGATATGGCTTACTTGTATCCTGGGTCCTCTCTCTGTGTATTTACTATACCCAGAACATTCTAAACTTGATGGAAAAGCCAAACTAATTTCAAAGGGAGACTTGAGATAACAGAGAGCCTTTTGGATTCATTCACCCTGAAGGTACAGTAGAGGCTAAGAAGAGAGCAAGTTTGTCCCAATTTGAAGAGGCTTCCCGGAGGAGGTGGCTTTTGGTTTTAGGCTTAAATGATTGGGGGATGTTGACAATGGTGGCAGCACAGTCAGCCAAGGACTTGAGATCAGGAAAGATACCAGCAGGGGAAGTGGGCAGTAGGACTAGAGAGTCAGCTGCTTGAGGGAATTGGAGAGAGGTGAAGACTGAAAGCAAGACCAGGCCATGCTTTGGAGGGTCTTGAATGCCAGGCCAGAAGAGCAGCAAAGCATTCAGGGCTGGTACCAGCTCTCATGGGCAATGGAAGGGCTACAGATCCCAAGTTAGGGTGGTGGTGGTACCTGTGTGTTAGGAATGTTACTTCTCTCTCCTCTGTCCATTTATAATATGTCAGGTAGTGGTCCAGGTGCTAGAGGAGTTATTTAGGCAATTTATTCATGACTCCTTCTCTCAAAGAGTTTCTAGTCTGGAGGTGGTGATGGTGGGGAGAAGTAGGATAGAGATAAGATATGTGGGAAGCGGCTGTGGCTCAATCAGTGGGGCTCCCGTTTACCATATGGGAGGCCCCGGGTTCGGTTCCCGGGGCCTCCTGGTGAAGGCAGGCCCGCCCGCACGGCGTGGTTGGCTGACCCGGTGAGCGCAGGCAGCAAGGGGGGGATAAATGAATAAATAAATAAAAATCTTTAAAAAAAAAAAAAAAAAAAAAGAGATAAGATATGTGTAAAAATGACCTCCAAACAAGGTAATAAGTATTAAGGCCTATAGGGACAGATAAAGTTCTGTGTATTATGAAGTGGGAGGGCCTGATGACACTGGGTTATATGTTATGGAGGGGGTGGCACCAGAGCTGGGCCTTGAAACATTGATAGAATCCCACCACATGGAACATCTGGACATAGGAAAGTCATACGAAAAGAAAAGAGAGGGAAATGCAGGATATATTTGGTGATGAGGAAGTGGCTGGCAGAGATTGAGATGGAGAGGTTGAGAGATGATGCTGGAAAGAGCCTCAGCCTTGCCTGAACTGGGTGCTGAGTCTTGGCTCAAGGTGGTCTCTGTTCCCAGGAGGGTGGTTGCTTTGCTGTTACACCTTGGTCAGCATGGGAGGCTCGTGACAGTGGGCAGGGCTTTGTGAAACATCAGAGAGCAATGGAAGAGTGTTTTGGAGTCAGACAGACCTACATGTGATTTCAGCTTTTCTTTTCCTTGACAAAATTAGAAGAAGCTATTTAGCCTTCCTGTGCCCTCACTTTTTCCATCTCTAAAAATCTGTTTCTTAAAGGAAAACATTTATCATAACTTGGCCTAAATTCTTTTCAAATTCAGGCTATGGCCCCAGGGTACTCTCCAAATTTTTTTAACATTTGTGAATTCCAAAAGTGGTAGAAGCACAATCTGCTTCAACTCTCCTTTGCCTTGCCTGGCACTTGGGGCATGTCCCTCTGGCTGATGGAGGCTGAGGTTAGAGAAAGTGACATGAGACAGTGACATCTTAAACATGGAGCAGGGCTCCAGTCTTAGAGGATGGGTTGATGAGGCTTGGGGGTGGCAGTGCTGCCCACATTGAAGACTGGCTCAGGATGACATGTCTATAAGAAGCACGCAGTCAGTGCACCAGAGGATAAGAGCCCGGGCTTTTCATTGTTTATAACTAAAAACCTGGAAACAACCGAGATATCTCACTTCTCTGTTCTTTCTTAGATGAGTTTTGCTGGATTCTCCTCATTTTCCTTTCTTTCTAATGTTGCTAAGCTGCAGGACTTAGTTTTTTCTGTACTCTCTGTAGGTGACTGTATCCGAGACCTTGGTTTTAAATGCCATCTGTGATGGTTAGGCTAATGTGTCAACTTGGCCAGGTAATTGTGTCCAGGTGTTAGGTTCAGCAAGCACTGGGCTAATTGTAATACAAGAGCATTTATGGACTTCAATCACCAGGGAGTTTACTGAGTAGATGGCTGATTACATCTGCATCAATCAGGGAGATTATATCATCAATGGGTGATGCTTTTATCCAATCAGTTGAATGCCTTAAAGGGGGAAGTGATTTCAACATTCTTCCCAGCTCATCATTGGACAGGCAACTTCTCCCAGAAACTCATCAAGGACCTTTCATCGGAGCCCCTGGTTTGCAGCCTGCCTGAGGACCCTGGACTTGTGCATCCCCATGGTCGCGTGAGAGACTCTTTTAAAATCTCATATTATTGACAGATATCTCCTGTTGATTCTGTTTCCCAAAGAGAACCTTGACTATACACCAAAGATTCCAAAATTATGTCTCCAGTCTCACTCCAGGCTCTTTCTCCTACGTTCAGGTGTTCCCACGTTCCTCTAGGGTGAAGCCCCAGGGCAATCTCAATCCCACAAAGCACAATTTTCATTTGGTAATAGAGTCCCCAGGGATTGTGTGTGAAAGGATGCCACAGAGATCAAATTTCCTCAGACAATGCTTTACATTGCATCTTGGTTTTTGCCTTAGCCCCTCTACAGCTAGATTTCTGTCCATAGAATAACCCTAGAGGTTGCAACCAAGGAAGAGATCAAGAGAATAATTGGAGGTCCCTTTATTACCCAGGAGAGCCATAGCCCTAAAAGATAGAAGATAGAAAGATTGCAGGATTCTCTCCAGATCAAAGGCTTTTAGGGATAGACAGAGAAACAATTTAAATCTTTAAAAGCCAAAGAAATGTAAAATTTAATCAGTTCGTGTGGCAGCATGGGTAGGACTGGGCAATTTCCCTGAAGAAATGAAAGAACTGAGAAATGGTCTCTGCCACACACACGTCCCATCAGCATTGTGGTAAAAATGGAGTCAACATCCCACAAGGAGCCTCTCTGATGGTTCATCAGTCATAGTAAGAGGGGAAGCAACTCCAAAAATATCTGGGAAGATAATCCCAAAACTGTTTGGGATATGTGGTTATTTACTTAGTGGATAAGCATCTTTAAAACTCAGATTTAGAATTGAGTAGAATTTTTAAAGAAATAAAATATTATTAATATTTTTGCATTTAAAAATCTGTGCATGTTTAGCATTTTATCATTTCTAGCAGAGCATAAGTTGGTCCAATAGAATAAATATTTATCTTTTAATTCTAATTTCAGATATATAATTCAGTATTTTGTTTAAACCTGTGACTTTAAGTTGAAATCACTTTATAAATCGTATTGGAATACTTAAAAATTAAAAATCCTTGAACTTACAAATTTATTTTATAGTTTTACAAGGGTTAAGTACTTAGATTTATATGCTAAATCAGGCAATTGAAGTACATAAAAGTCAATAGGATGGTAAAGATGGTGGATTTAACACAAATAAAAATTCTCCTCTATCCTAAAACCCTACTAAAACTATGGCAAGGGGATTCTTTTTCAGAAGACAGGAATTTATAAAGATGGGGAGAATAAGCAGTGAGACAATGGCAATAAACTTTGGAAACTGAAAAACAGATGGACAAGTGTTAACCTACTTAGCAGATGCAAGAAACCTGTCTTAAGCCTGAAAGGGAGAAATCCAAGAATATCCTGATCTAAACCACAGAACCCTCAAAGGCTCAGAATAGAATCTGGGAATGAAGAATGGGGGTAGTGGCCAAAAAAAGGAGATCTAGTTAAAACAGTTAGATCTCTAGATGTAACCCACCCCCACCCCTACCCCGCCACACTGCCCATTGCAAGCCTCTAAGTGAGCGCCTCATCCCAGTCCTAGCAGAATAAATGTGGAGGGTTCTTCTCTGAACAAAGAGAAGTTCTCTGTATAGTGTGTGCTCTATGCTGAGAAAAGGAGAGTAAATGAATATGTGCACATGGCATGCTCTGCTGAGGCCTCCCTACCCTCCCAACCCCACTCCCCAACCTTCTTTGCCCATTCAGTTCCAAGCACCACTGATGGCTTAGCCTTTATTCCTTAGGAAGGAGAATGGAAAAGTATACCCTGGGAAATCTGGCCAGCTCAGGGTTTGATATTTGTTTTAGTTACCTAGACTGCTCAAAGCAGATATCCTGAAATGATTTTGGCATGAAGAATGGGAATTTATTAGCTTACAAGCTTACAGTTTTAAGGCTATGAAAATGTCTAAGGCCTCATCAGAAATACTTTTAGCAACCATATTTTCACCAACAGTCTCTTCTAAGCAATCTAAGCCTTTTCTATCAAACAGCTCACAATTCTTCCAGCTCTACCCATTATCCAATTCCAAAGTTGTTTCCACATTTTTGTTATTTGCAATAGCAGCACTTCACTCTCCTGGTACCAAAATCTGTTTTAGTTTCCCAGGCTACTCAAAGCAGATACCATGAAATGATTTTGGCTTAAACAATGGGCATTTATTAGCTTACAAGCTTACAGCTTTGAGGCCGTGAAAATGAACAAATCCAGGTGATGCTTTCTTCCTGAAGACCAGCTGCCAGCAATCCATGGCTCCTCTTCCACATGGCAAGGTACATGGTGATGTCTATTCATCTCTCCCTTCTCTTCTGGGTTCTGTTGATTTCAGCTTCTTGTTCCCATGGCTTTCTCTTTCTCCATCTCTGCATTCATTCCATTTATAAAGGATTCCAGTAAGAGGATTAAGACCCATCCTGCGGAAAACTACAAGTGTTGGAGCGGATGTAGAGAGATAGGAATGCTTATTCACTGTTGGTGGGAATGTAAAATGGTACAGGTCTTCTAGAGTTTAGGACACCAGGCAAAGGCTGGACACCGCCCAGAGAAGAGAAGGACAAAAGAGGGAAATCATGACTACAGAACTGTTAGTTGAAACCAGCAGCTGCTGCTGCTGGCACCATCCCCCACACTAAAGACACTTTAGAATTCTCGGGCCTCTGGGCCTGCAGCTATAGACAAAGGGGGCTCCAGGGATCTACCACCCCAGGAAAAGAGAGGGAGAGGGACACAACCTAAGGCTGACTCAGCTTCTGATCCACAAATCTGGTCTGCTGTGTCCCAGGAGCCCTACCAGGCCAGGTGGGACCACACCTGGGAGCCGGCACAGGACTAGAGGAATCCAACCCCTCACAATCTCCCTCCCTTCTAGCTGGGACTGACTGTTGAGGACCCACCTCCCCAGGAAAGGGGAGAGAGAGGGACACAGCCTAAGGCTGACTTGCTTTTTTTTTTTTTTTTTTAAACTTTATTTTGTACTTTTAATAATTGAAAACATAAACAATTAAAAACTAAAAAGTACCTCCAGTGATGACCCTCTGAGGAGGCTGCTCTTACTGTACCCCTCCTGGTTCTCAGGCACAGAATCAGGTATCCTACTTCCAGTTCCTCATTTACCTTCTCCAATCTTGTGGCAGCTAAAGACAGAGCAATGCCAAGATGAAACCTGTTGGTGACAGGAAGGAAATGTCAAAATTCACATTACAGCATTGGCTACAGCAATAACATCAACAGAATGAGCAACATTCTAGGCCAGTGACCCTAATGAATAGTACAGAAATCCCAGAAAGTTCTGGGACCTAAGGCTGACAAGAATAGAAATGAGGTTATGAGAGAGGGCAATGTGTGCAGAAAAGCTCAGAGGGTGCCAATGCCAGACATTTTTCAGACTAATTAAATATTAAGTTTTCAACAGATTTTTAACAGTGTTGAAATGATGTAGACTTCTTCAATCCCAGAAGAGAACAGAGGGGTTGGATGGCAAGAAACTCATGAACAACTGAAGTAGCTGGAATGTAACACGTGTTCACTGCAGTTCCCCCAATCCAGAGAGGGAATGTCTTTTCTGGATGTAAACTCTCAGAGCCCCAATGAAAACCATCATCATAGGCTCTGGATCCACAAAGGAGGAAGGGGAAAAGCCCTGCTCAGCACTCATAGTCTCAGTTAGTGATGTGAGTCACTCTGGCCGGTCTTCACTGTGGAGTAAGCATCAGGAAGTCCATCTTCTCCTGTGGTGCTAACAGCCCTCTAACTGGACACATGTAGAGAGCAGTGTGGTCTTCACACAATCGCCTCCATGCCTCTCATTCTCCATGCTCACTCTTGCCGAGGGTGGCCTCCACCCATCCAGGCAGAGTGGGAGAGTGCCCAGCGGAGAAAGCAGTTTTCCTTTATGGCTGATTGTATTTGCAAAGGGTGAGGGGAAGTGCCCCCTTCCAGTAATGTTGCAGATACAAATCACTATCTTCAAATCAACCACTTTGTATGATTTCATTGTGTACTATTTTCATAATTTCTTTTAAATTATAACCAAATTATCCGTGCAAAAAAAAAAAAAACAAAAAAACTAAAAAGTAAACACAGATGAATAAATATATACATTTCTCAATTAAATGTAATGGATACATGTACATTTTTTTTTTTTTAATCAAACAATATATCACACAATATATTTGGTTCATAGTAATGCATTCATACAATATTTGTCTTTTTGTGTCTGGCTTGCTTCACTCAACATAATGTCTTCCAGGTTCATCCATGTTGCCATATGCTTTATGACTTCATTTCTTCTTACAGCTGCATAATATTCCATCGTGTGAATAGACCACAGTTTGTTTATCCATTCATCTGTTGATGGACACCTGGGTTGTTTCCAACTTTTGGCAATGGTGAATAATGTGGCTATGAACATCGGTGTGCAGATGTCTGTTGGTGTCACTGCTCTCAGTTCTTCTGGGTATATACCCAGTAGTGGTATTGCAGGGTCACATGGCAAGTCTATATTCAACTTCTTTAGGAACTGCCAAACAGTCCTCCATAGTGGTTGTACCATCCTGCATTTCCACCAACAGCGAAGAAATGTTCCTATCTCTCCACATCCTCTCCAACACTTGTAGTTCTCTGTCTTTTTAATAGTGGCCATTCTGATAGGTGTGAAATGATATCTCATTGTAGTTTTGATTTGCATTTCCCTAATCATGAGTGTTGTTGAGCATTTCTTCATGTGTTTTTTTGCCATTTGTATTTCTTCTTCGGAGAAATGTCTATTCAAGTCTTTGGCCCATTTTTTAATTGGGTCATTTGTCTTTTTATTGTTGAGTTGTAACATCTCTTTATATATCCTGGATATTAAACCCTTATCAGATATGTGATTTCCAAATATTTTTTCCCATTGAGTTGGCTGCCTTTTCACCCTTCTGACAAAGTCCTGTGAGGTGCCAAAGTGTTTTAATTTTGAGGAGGTCCCATTTATCTACTTTTTCTTTTGTTGCACATGCTTTGGGTGTGAGGTCCAAGAAACCACCACCTACTACAAGGTCTTGAAGATGTTTCCCTACATTTTCTTCTAGTAGTTTTATGGTCCTGGCTTTTATATTTAGATCTTTGATCCATTTTGAGTTGATACTTGTATAGGGGGTGAGATAGGGGTCCTCTTTCATTCTTTTGGTTATAGATATCCAGTTCTCCCAAAACCATTTGTTGAAGAGACTGTTTTTTCCCATCAGCGTGGGCTTGGTAGGTTTGTCAAAAACCAGTTGACTTTATAGGTGAGGGTATATTTCTGGGTTATCAATTCTATTCCACTGATCGATGTGTCTATCTTTATGCCAGTACCATGCTGTTTTGACCACTGTAGCTTTGTAATATGTTTCAAGGTCAGGCAGTGAAATTCCTCCCACATTGCTCTTTTTTTTAAGAATACTTTTGGCTATTCGGGTGCACTTACCCTTCCAGATGAATTTGGTAATTGCCTTCTCTAATTCTGTAAAGTAAGCTGTTGGGATTTTGATTGGTATTGCATTGAATCTATAAATCAGTTTGGGCAAGATTGACATCTTCACGATATTTATTCTTCCAATCCATGAACACAGAATGTCTTTCCATTTGTTTAGGTCTTTTTAAATTTCTTTTAGCATTGTTTAGTAATTTTCTGCATATAGGTCCGGTACTTCCTTGGTTAAATTAACTCCTAGGTATTTGAGTCTTTCTGTTGCTATTGAAAATGGAATTTTCCTCCTGATTTCCTCCTCAGGTTGTTCAGTACTAGTGTACAAAAACATTACTGATTTTTGCGTGTTGATCTTATATCCTGCCACTTTGCTGAACTCATTTATTAGTTCAAGTAGCTTTGTTGTGGATACTTCAGGATTTTCTAAATACAGGATCATGTCATCCACAAACAGTGAGAGTTTTACTTCCTCTTTTCCTATTTGGACGCCTTTGATTTTTTTGTCTTGTCTAATTGCGCTAGCTAGAATTTCTAGTTCAATGTTGAAAAACAATGCTGACAGTGGGCATCTTTGTCTTGTTCCTGATCTTAGGGGGAAAGCTTTCAAACTTTCCCCATTGAGTATGATGTTGGCTATGGGTTTTTCATATATGCCTTTTATCATATTGGGGAATTTTCCTTTTATTCTTATCTTTTGAAGTATTTTTATCAAAAAAGGATGTTGGATTTTGTCGA
>JAKSZT010053764.1:14596890-14624619 GCA_026826555.1 Tolypeutes matacus | reverse complement strand
TCGACAAAATCCAACATCCTTTTTTGATAAAAATACTTCAAAAGATAGGAATAAAAGGAAAATTCCCCAATATGATAAAAGGCATATATGAAAAACCCACAGCCAACATCATACTCAATGGGGAAAGTTTGAAAGCTTTCCCCCTAAGATCAGGAACAAGACAAGGATGCCCACTGTCAGCATTGTTATTCAACATTGAACTAGAAATTCTAGCTAGCGCAATTAGACAAGACAAAAAAATCAAAGGCGTCCAAATAGGAAAAGAGGAAGTAAAACTCTCACTGTTTGCGGATGACATGATCCTGTATTTAGAAAATCCTGAAGTATCCACAACAAAGCTACTTGAACTAATAAATGAATTCAGCAAAGTGGCAGGATACGAGATCAACACACAACAATCAATAATGTTTTTATACACTAGTACTGAACAACCTGAGGAGGAAATCAGGAGGAAAATTCCATTTTCAATAGCAACAAAAAGACTCAAATACCTAGGAGTTAATTTAACAAAGAAGTACAGGACCTATATGCAGAAAACTACAAAATAATGCTAAAAGAAATTTAAAAAGACCTAACCAAATGGAAAGACATTCTGTGTTCATGAATTGGAAGAATAAATATCGTGAAGATGTCAATCTTGCCCAAATTGATTTATAGATTCAATGCAATATCAATCAAAATCCCAACAGCTTACTTTACAGAATTAGAGAAGGCAATTACCAAATTCATCTGGAAGGGTAAGTGCACCCGAATAGCCAAAAGTATTCTAAAAAAGAAGAGCAATGTGGGAGGAATTTCACTGCCTGACCTTGAAACATATTACAAAGCTACAGTGGTCAAAACAGCATGGTACTGGCATAAAGATAGACACATCGATCAGTGGAATAGAATTGATAACCCAGAAATATACCCTCACCTATAAAGTCAACTGGTTTTTGACAAACCTACCAAGCCCACGCTGATGGGAAAAAACTGTCTCTTCAACAAATGGTGTTGGGAGAACTGGATATCTATAACCAAAAGAATGAAAGAGGACCCCTATCTCACCCCCTATACAAGAATCAACTCAAAATGGATCAAAGATCTAAATATAAAAGCCAGGACCATAAAACTACTAGAAGAAAATGTAGGGAAACATCTTCAAGACCTTGTAGTAGGTGGTGGTTTCTTGGACCTTACACTCTAAGCACGTGCAACAAAAGAAAAAATAGATAAATGGGACCTCCTCAAAATTAAACACTTTTAGCACCTCACAGGACTTTGTCAGAAGGGTGAAAAGGCAGCCAATTCAATGGGAAAAAAATATTTGGAAATCACATATCTGATAAGCGTTTAATATCCAGGATATATAAAGAGATGTTACAACTCAACAATAAAAAGACATATGACCCAATTAAAAAATGGGCCAAAGAGTTGAATAGACATTTCTCCAAAGAAGGAATACAAATGGCAAAAAAAACACTTGAAGAAATGCTCAATATCACTCATGATTAGGGAAATGCAAATCATAACTACAATGAGATATCATTTCACACCTATCAGAATGGCCACTTTTAAAAAGACAGAGAACTACAAGTGTTGGAGAGAATGTGGAGAGATAGGAACATTTCTTCACTGTTGGTGGGAATGCAGGATGGTACAACCACTATGGAGGACTGTTTGGCAGTTCCTAAAGAAGTTGAATATAGACTTGCCATGTGACCCTGCAATACCACTACTGGGTATATACCCAGAAGAACTGAGAGCAGTGACAAGAACAGACATCTGCACACCAATGTTCATAGCAACATTATTCACCATTGCCAAAAGTTGGAAACAACCTAGGTGTCCATCAACAGATGAATGGATAAACAAACTGTGGTCTATTCACACGATGGATTATTATGCAGCTGTAAAAAAAATGAAGTCATAAATCATATGGCAACATGGATGAACCCGGAGGACATTATGTTGAGTGAAGCAAGCCAGACTCAAAAGGACAAATACTGTATGAATGTGTTACTATGAACCAAATATATTGTGTAACATATTGTTTGATTAAAAAAATTTTTTATATGTATCCAGTACATTTAATTGAGAAATGTATATATTTATTCTTCTGTGTTTACTTTTTAGTTTTTAATTGTTTATATTTTCAATTATTAAATGTACAAAATAAAGTTAAAAAACGTTAAAAAAACTCATTGAATTATACACTTCAAATGGGTAATTTTATTGTATGTAAATTATACCTCAATAAAACTGATATGAAAGAAAAAAAAAAGGCATGGCAAAGGAGAGAGTTGGAGTAGTTTTGATGCTGGAGTTTTGATGTTGTTGCCCGTGGAGGCGAGCAGACAGAGGAGCTTAGTCGTGAGGAAGGAGAGAAGGCCCCAGGATAGAGACAAGTCATTCTCCTGATAGACTACAGCTGGCCTTGTGGAGCGAGGCAGGGCCTAGAGAGCTTCAGAGTCTACTGCTGAACTTGTGGAAGAAACAAAGGAGCTGAGCCTGGAGAGAAACGGAACCTCGGGAAGAGAGGAACCCAAGAAGCCTGAACCCTGGCAAATATCGGCAGCTGTCTTGCTCTAACACATGGCAACAGACTTTGGTGAAGGAAGAAACTTATGCTTTATGGCCTGTTAACTGTAAGCTTCAACCCCAAATAAATACCTTTTATAAAGACTAACAGATTTGTGGTATTTTGCATCAGCACCCCTTTTGGCTGACTAATACAGGGTGAGAATGTGTATTACTCAGCTCTGTGTTAGAAGGTTGGGTTTTTGAGAATGACTAGGATTTAAGTAGTCAGAGATATTTCTAAAGTATTCTATTACATAAAGTATTACAAGATAAGAAAACCAGATATCTAGCACAACAGAGAGGTGCCAGGATGATGGCAAATGAAAATGAAAGGAAGATAGCTGAGCCCCAGGCAGGCAGGAGCACAGCCATCCAGACGGAGCAGTGACACTCCAGAGGTAGACTGGCTGAGGTCGTCATCACCATGTCCTTGGTCATTGTACCCTCTCTCTAAACCACCTAAACTCCTGGAGGATGTGCTCCAACAAAATAGGGGAGAAAACCAAGAAAGAGGAAGACGTGAGATCCAGGAAACGGGCAATCCTATTTATGAGAAAGACAAAGGGAATGCCTGGATGACAGTGAAAAGCAACCATAGGGTGACAGAACAGCAGGCCTGGACCAGCCCAGATAGAAGGAGAACAAAATTCTCTGGGAGGAAGATCTCTAGGGGCGAAAAAGTGGCAGTATTAGATCCCAATATAAAATTTAAGGAATATTACACTGAGAGATTATTGTGTGGGAAGAATTACCAATGTGCATCAAAAACAAAACAACAACAAAAACCCCAAAAACAAGAAAACAAAGAAAAAACAAGCATTTGCCAACTTCAGGAAAAGCAAAAAATAAGAAAGAAAATATAATCATGTGTTCTACCATCCTCAGCTTTGAATAACATTTACATATAATAAATAATGTGACTATAACTCTAGTGAGACACTGGGATGGAGAAGCAGAGGGGATGGTGTTATGAACAAACTGAATCCTTCCTCATCTGTTTATGTAGGTCAGGAGACCATGACTCAAACTGAGCAACCAAAATTAACAGCATATGCATATTATTTAGAAATATGGGAAAGTGTAAAACCCACAGGAAACAGTTAAAAGGGTCAAAAGTAGCTGTGTCTGGAACAGGGGAGAGAGTATAGGGAGCAGTGGAGCAAGGAAATTATTTTTTTTGTTATAAGGCTTTTTTGTATTTGGTTGTAAATTATGTGCATATGTTACTTTGACAAAACTTAAAATTAATTTAACAAAATAGAGTATATTAAATTTACAATACTCAGTGTTCAAAGTCTCTTTGTAAATGTGACCAAGTTAAACCAAAGACCCCTGAAATTGATTGCCCTATTTGCTGAAATTATATGTAAAATAATAAAGGTTGTAATCTGAATTTAAAAACTTAGGGACTGGTGTGGGCATGGCAGTGCCTCACCTCCGAGCAGTTCTGGGTCAACTGCCCACACATCGTGTGCTCCCTTGCCTGGTAAAGCTCCGTCCTCTGGTTCTGAGTCAGCTGTTGTGCTGAGCATCTTTCTCCAGGGCACTTGGCAATTCCTAGCAGGATAGATAGTAAGGCTGACAAATTGCCTTCTCCATCCTGTTAGTGACCTTCTGTCATTAGGCTTTAGGCAAATGAGCAGTAGCTGCTAATCAGGAATAGATTGGGATGGAGGTGGGAAGGCAGCAGGGAATGAGTGGTGATCCAGGGACACGGTTCATTAACTTTTGTCTAAAGAAGGCCAACCTGCAAGGATGTGTAATTGTTGAATTAGCCCAGCTCTGAGGATGGGCACTCACTCTTAAAGATTACAAAAGAGGATGTTTCCACAGCCACCTTCAGGAACCAATTCTTTCCCATGTTTGTTACTCCTCCAGCTCTTCTCTAGCATGCTAGATTGGAGAAGACTAAATATAAATAGGCAAGACCATTCTAAATTACTACACTAAACAGTTCTTCAGGACTCCTTAGACCAGGGGTCTGCAAACTTTTTTCTTACAGGACAGATAGTACTGTAAATACTTTACACTGGCCAGATAGTCTGTCACAACTGCTCAACTCTGCAATCATAGTGCTAAAGCAGACATCATCAGTGTGCAAATGAACAAGTATGGCTCTATTCCAATAAAACTTTATTGACAAAAGCAGGTGGTGAGCCTGATTTGGTCCACAGATTGTAGTTTGCTGAGTCTTGTCTTAGGCAAAAGTGTGAGGAGTTAGAAATGTAAAGGAATGAGTCTCTAATGGTGGAATTTCAGGCTGTTGGACAAGTGGGCAAATAGTCAGAATCTTATCTGTTGCAAATATTGGAAGACTATCCAAACTTGCTTAAGCCAAAGGAGAACTTATAACTGAAAATCCTGTGGGTGGCTAGGGAAACATCTTCTCTTGTAATCTTTAAAAATGAGTGCCCATTCTCAGATCTGGGCTAATTCAACAGTTGTCCTTTATTTCAGGGTTTTTAAAATGGCTGCCTGCAGCCACCAAGGCTTTCTCCTTCCAGGTTCACATTCAGTAAAAAGAGCATGGAATTGCTGACAGAAGACCCGAGATGCACTCAAATTATACTGGCTTTGGCCAGGTGCTGATTCAGTCTTTATATCTACTAGGTCAAGCCTCTCTTCTCTGCACTTCTTCAGAAAGGTTCTGATTACTCTTGTGCTTGTTCTTCCATATAAACTTTATACCAAGCCCCATAAAGAGCCTTGCTGGGCTTTTGATTGGAACTGCACTAAGTCTATAGACCAATTTAGGGAGAATCAATATCTTGACCATATTAAGTCTTTGTCTTCATGTATGTGGTATATATTTCTCCATTTATAATTTTTCCCTGTAGAATTCTTGGATATGTTTTGTTAGCTTTATTCCTAGATTCTTGACATCAAGAAGTTGTAGTCAAGCTGTCAGCCAGGGCTACAGTCTTCTGAAGGCATCTGAAGGCTGGGTGAGAGGATCCATTTCCAAGGGACCCATTCACATCGCTGGCAAATTGCTGCTGGTTGTTGTAGGGAAGCCTTGATTTCCATGGACATTTGCTTTCCCTGCTTTTACAATGCTTTTCCACCAGATATTTGGGTGAGTCTTATTAGAAGGGGAAGGTATTGTATCCTTAACTCCATTCTCATTCTTTTCCCAAGGCTTCAGACCTGGTTAATGCCCTATTAAAATTTCAATCTTTTCTAAGCTAAACCTCAAGAATAATTCATTTATTCAACAAGTGTTTGTTGAATGGCTACTACATAGCAGACACTATGATAGGTTAAGAACTTGAAATTCATATAAACTCAAAGTCGACTACTAGTGACTTGGTTTTCAACTCAGGGTGATTTTGCACTTTGCAGGATATTTGGTAATGTCTAAAGACATTTTTGGTTGCTACAACTCAGGCTGGAGTTAGTGCTACCGGCACCTAGGATACAGAGGCCAGGGATGCTGCTAAACATCCTGCGATGTATATAGGACACCCCACAACAAAGAATTATCCAGTGCTGAATGTCAATAGTGCTGCTGTTGAGACAAGAGGAGGGGCTAAGAAATTGTTTAGCTTTTACATTGTATTTGGGGTGCCAAGACTCTTTGACAGAGTTAATATAACATAGTAGGAAGAGCACAGAATTTAGAATTTGAAAACTTGTATTAGGATCCTCTCTTCATCATTTGACAGTCATGTGACCTTGGGCAATTACCTAACTTTTCTGAGCTTTAATTTTCTCATCAGTAAAATGAAGATGATGGTAATAATACTTCTCAGAGGTTTATTATTGGGATTAAATGAGATAATGTCTGTAAAACATGTTTCTAACGGTTGAACTCTATAGGTGATGATTATTATTAGTGCTGTAACTGTGTTCAAGGACTTAGCTAAAATGGGAATAAAAAAGAAAACCGGGGAAGCGGCTGTGGCTCGGTCAGTGGGGCTCCCGTTTGCCATGTGGGGGGCCCCCGGGTTCGGTTCCCGGGGCCTCCTGGTGGGGGCGGGCCCGCCCGCAGGGCGTGGTTGGCTGACCCGGCGAGCGCAGGCAGCAGGGGGGGGGTGAATGAATAAATAAATAAAATCTTTAAAAAAAAAAAAAAAAAAGGAAACCGAAGACATGCTGCTGCTTTAACATTTTGCTTGTTCTTTTTCCTAAAATCTAATCAGTTCTTGGGGTCTAGTCTGGAATAAATTGGTGATTTCTGAATGAGTCAACAAACCAGCCTTTGCATATGGAGACAAGCCTGAAATATTCTCCATGACTTGGAACTTCCATCCAGGAGCGATGATGTGCTAAATAGCACCTTCTACCCTCTCTCCTGGAGGGTCCTTTGAGGCCAAGGGAATACAATGTGATATTAAGCTGGATTATGGGACAGGCCTGGACTGTGGAACAGGCTTTCTCTTTGGATTTAAGCAGCCTATACAAGGGAAGAACCTATACAGGTCAGGTTTGAACTGATTGAAGTAATTGGCCCAGACATCATGGTAGCTCTGAAAGACATTGTTACTCACTGGGGGGATACTTCCGATGGACCCTACCTTTAGCTGGAGAAGCTAGAGCTGTAGACTACACTTCCCAGACTCCCTAACAGCGAGGGTTCTAGTTCCTTATTAGGTTCCATCAATTAGATACATTTATATGAGTTTCCTGAACTTTGATTCATCCATTTTTAAAAACCAAATGTGTCAGGTAGTGTAAGGAATCTATGAAAAATCCATGTCTAAGCCTGGAATTAAAAAAAAAAAATCAAAACATGAAATTGATTTTAATAAAAGTTTGTAATAAAACTTTTTTTTTTTTTTTTTTAAGATTTATGTTTTATTTATTCACACCCTCCCTCATTTACACTCGCTGTGTGCTCTCTGTGTCTGTTCATTGTGTGCTCACCTTGTTTTTAGGAGGCTACTGGGAACCGAACCCAGGACCTCCCATGTGGTAGGAGGGCACCCAACTGCTTGAGCCACATCCGCTTCCCTAAAGCTTGCTTTTAATAAAAGTTCATGATGTACTACTAGTGGTCAGTGTGGCAGTGTTTTACAATTTTTTTCCTTTGTCTGAGACCATCAGTTTGAAACACATTTTACCTGGAAAACCAGTACTTACATAGCTGTATATAACTGATACAATAAGTCTTCCTACAATATGCAATGCACTGTTCTGTTCTATTCTTTAAAAAAAAAAAAAAAAACCCAGTCCTGATGCACTAAATTGATAATTGATTTTACACAGTGAAGAATGGGATGGATTTATTTCTAAAACCAAGGATGCTTTTTTTTTTAGAGGTACGGGGGATTGACTCAGGGACCTCTTACATGCGAAGCAGCCACTTAACCACTGAGCTATACCTGCTCCCTGAGGATGCTTTTAAATAACACTATGTTAATAGACAATTTATACACTGAAATAGTCTTTTGGGCCCACAAGAAACATAGTGCATTGGTTAAGACTTTGAAATCTGTTATTAGGCTTTAAGCTCCTAGAAGGAAGGAGGCTTATATCTCTGTATTTCCAGTGGGGTAGAACATGGCACATAGTAGATCCTTAGAAAATATTTGCTAGAATGGGCTGAGCATTGCAAACAAGTTGTTTTCAAAGTTGCTATGGTAGATTGAGTTATGTACCCCAGAAAAAAAAGTGTTGTTAATCCTATTAAGTAAAATAAAAAGGCATTTGGGAATTGCCTGGAGGGACCACTTTCCAAGAAAGGACTTTCAAGAAAACAAAAACAATTGACTTTGCAGGGGCTTTCAGAGAAATTGGAACAATGGAATGTACCTTACAGAATTACAGTTAAGTAACACCTGGTGATGAGCCAGTTTTATTTCGGTAGAGATAGCTTATAGAATGGGCAAACACACCATGCTAATCACTGCACATCTGTTCCCCACCCTGGAAGTCCCTCCCCTTATGTAAAATGGAACATCAGCCAATCAGAACATCTAATTGCTTCCACATTGGACCTTAAAAGATTCCACTTTCCACTTCCTCAGCAGAGCTCCTTACCACCTTAAGTTTGGCGCTGCCGTTTATAGCCAAATAAACAAAAATTTTAACATGCCTCAGTTTACCTTTGACAATCCCACTTCTGGGGGAGTGAACCCAATGTAAGAAGACCTTTAGAAGATGTTATTTTTAGTTGAGGTGTGGTCAGGTGAATCACGATGGATCTTAATTCTATTACTGGAGACCTTATAGAGTTTCTCTGGGAGGAGCCGGCACCCGGAAGTCAGTGGAACCCAGAGAGAGGCGAGGGCGCTGAAGCAGGCTTCATATAGGCAATGAATAGATAGATCTGGAACCTGGCAGAAAAGGACCATGTGGACATCAATACCCTAAGATGGCTGTTAAGATCCTCCCGTGATTTCCACCACGCAGAATGAGATTCCCAGAGATTCCCAAGAGATTCTCTTACATTCTCCAGGGACTTATCATTGGCTCCACCTGGGGAATTGATGGGTAGGGTAATCAATCAAAACAGCAAACACCTGGGACTCCTCCCATGCCATTAGCAAAGGGGTGGAATAATTAACAGTTTAAAAAGCAGGTACAAAGGTCAAATCACCCCTTTTGCTCCTGTTCCTGACCCCTGCCACTCCCTGCTCCTACTCCCAGCGGCTTCCTCGCCCTGCTACTGTGCTTGGGGCCCTCATGGCTTCTGCACCATGCTCTTGCCATGTGCCCTCTGCACGGATCAACAAACAAGTAAAACCTGGGCATTTATAATCTATAATGGGAAATTGTAGTCTATTAAATCAGCCCCCTCTATCATTCTTCAGCCCCTTACCTTCTACCAGGAACCCGATATCTGTTATTTTCTCCCATTTCTCTTCTCTCCCTACCTTAATAAATTGCTGTCCTCACTCACCTGACGTGCTCTGAAACTCATTTCTGCAGCATAAGTCAAGAACCTAGACTAAATCTGGTAACAGCACTGCCAGGTGATGGGACAGCCTGGGAACTTCAGGGGTCTCCAACAGCCAGGACTGGAACGTTACAGATTTGGGGGAGAAAGCATCCCCTTGCTGATACCTCGATTCTGGACTTCTCCTAGCCTCAAAACTGTGAGTCAATAAATTCCCTTTGTTTAAGTCCAAATCAGTTTGTGGTATTTGTCATAGTGGCCTAGTAAAACTAAGGCAGTTGCTGAGGGTCAAAATATATGCACAATCATTAAAAATTATTAAAAAATATATCTACTATGTTTTTATATGGTCATTTCTAGACAGGACTCTGGAGCCACATAGAAACTTTTTTTTTCTCTTTAAATAAAGCAGAACACTCACTGTAAAGTCCTGGGTTGCCATCTCTGAGGAATGGACTTCCTCTGTGTGGGGGTGGGGTGGGGGTGGGGAGGGGCAACCCTTCCTCCTTCATGTCCAGACTGGCCTTTGTAATGGAATTCCTTTCAACCACTGTCTGTGTCTGGCATGAACTCGGAGGTCATCTGTGTTCTCGAGGATGTGCTGTGGTAGCCTGGGGGGTGAGACGGCTGGTCTCTGATTTCTCCTGAAGGGAATGGATGTTGCTGGTGTCACTCACAGTGAACAGACAGTGGTGAGGGTGCTGCAGGGTGACTGGGGTTGGAGATTGAGTCTGCCACATGGAGCCAGGCAGGAACCTTCCCTTTCATTTCCCCAGATGAAAGTGGGGGTAAGCGAGATCCATATGCCCAATTATCTAAATCAGGGGCCCACAAACCATACATAGCCTGTGGGTCAAAACCAGCCCACTGGCTGTTTTATAAAGTTTTATTGGAACAGTCATGCCCATTCATTGATGTATTGTCTCTAGCTGCTTTAGCACAACAATGGCAGAGTAAGTATTCTGTACTGTTCTGTTGTGGCAGAACCTGTCTGGTCCACAAAGCCTAAAATACTCTGTTTGCCGACCCCTGATCTAGTGGACGGTTTATTTTCCCTTTGGTATCCCTAGCCCTTGGCCCTAGCCTGGGCATGTTGAAGGGATCCAGCCTGATTTCATTTAAAGTGGCTTTAAAAATTTTACTTTAAACTTTTTATTTAGAAATAATTTCAAACACAGAAAAGCTGCAAGAATAAGAATGTTACAAAGAATATCATACACCATTTACCAGGCCAGATTGTTAACATTATACCCCATTTGCTTTATCATTGTGCTTATTCTTTCTTTCTCTCTTTCCATATATTTGAATGTATTTATTTATATTTTATATTCATATTTATTATATTTAATATTTTTAACCATTTGAAGGTTAGTTACACACATCAAAGCCCTGTACTTTCAGCTGCTTAATGCACGTTTCCTAAGAATTGGGATATTCTCTTTCATAACCATGTACAGTTTTCAACTTCAGTAAGGTTAATACTTTTATCTAATTGACCATCCATATTCCAGTGGATGTCCTTTGTAGCATTTTTCCTACTGTGGGACAGGATTCTGGGTCAGGTATTGCATTTAAATCCTATGAACCTTGGCTTTTTCAGGTCTGATTCCATTAAGGAATGAAGCATTTTCTTTATAGCTTTTTTCATCAAAAACTGTAAGGAAAAGATTTCTTTACTTTACTTTGCTCCTTTAGAGCTTACACCTGGGGAGCAGTCTGGGGGAATTTCTGGCTGCAAGTCCATGGAGTGGGGGCCTCTAGAAAGGTAGGTTCCTATAGCTGCCTGCCCCAGCCTCTGAACGTGGTAGCAGTGACACTCATTTGGAGACCATGCAGGTATCCAAATGACTCCCAGGGAGATGGTCCAGGTGCACATTTTCACTGTGGCTGCAATGGGACAGAAAGTCTTTCTCAGCTGCCATCATCCTGAGAATTTGGAAATATGTGACTGAACAAGGATTCAAGAACCAAATGTACAGATGTGGAAGCATAGATCTGGGGAAGATCAGAGCCTGGTAACTTGTAAAGATCAACCTCATAACAATTTAAAATTAATTATATGAATTAAAGCTACCATTTAAAGCCTAATTAGCAATCCTTTTTAAACAAAGAGAAGGACACTTTGTTAGCATAAATTGGTTAAATAAATATTAATTTATACTAGATCCAATAAAGTTTCATTTGGTATATGTGTAACATATATCCATGTAATCTTGTGGAAAAATACATATATGACATTCCATTCATTCAGTCATTTATTCATTTCATCATCCTTGATTTATTGAGGGTCACTTGTATGCTAAGTGCTGGGGAAGAGAAATGAATCACACATTCCCTGGTAAGCTGGGAAGGCTCATTTTAGCTGTGTTAAGAATTTTGGATTTATCTTCAAGAAAATATTATTCTCACTGGCCCTGTCTTGAGTCAAGAGAATGCAGGCTTGAAATTTTGAGCTTTTTAGGGGACAGCCTGGCAACTGTCTGCGGCTGGACTGAAAACATTGGTAAAGGGCTTAAGACGCTAATGATTCTTCCAGAACATCTAGCCTGACAATGAGTGATATGCACTTTGATGTGAAAATTAGAAAACTGGCAGATGAACCTGCAAGAGGTAAATTGCATTTCCAGAGAGACGAATGGGAGGCCATGCAGACGAATAGAGTTCATAGGGTGCAAACACATGCAGGGGAGTTGCAATCCTCCCCTATTCCCAGTGTGCAAAGTAAGTCCCTCTACTGTGTTCCTCTATTTATTTATGGGTGAAAAGCAAGAGTTCCATGGTCCTGGTGTATATTGTCAACATGGATGGATTCCATATTGAACAATGATGTGTTCAACATGAAAGCCACATCACTAAATGTCACAGGTATTTATTAACAGTGTCCTCCTTAGCTGAATAAAACAGGCACTATCCCACCAGGTACCACAAGATTCTCTTGCATTTTTTCTTTTCTTTTCTTTTTTTCCAGTGTGGCCTTGGCAGAGTCTCGGTTTCTGGGAGGCAGTGTGACCCAAAGCAAATCTGGGAAAGGCAGAGACATCCAGGGGCATGTGGTAAGGAGAAATAACTCCCATTCTGGGGACCTGTGACTTCTAACCCGGACATGACAGTGAGAAGGAGGATGTGGGGAGGTGGTTTGCAAATTTCATCTTGGAGAAGCCTCTAAACTGCTCTACGTCTAGAGCACATTTGTGCTAAAGAGGATTGCACAATTTTGACGGCCCATGTTCCCATCAAAAGAAAGTGATTTGGGAGATATAATATAAATCCATTATTATTGCATTGAAACCTCTTTCTGCTCCAGGAAGAGAAGATTAATTACTACCCAAGTAATAGAATGTTAGTTTGATTTTTTCATTGGATCCCATGCTGGAGGATGTCTGAAAATCTCTCTTCTTTTAAGTTGAAATTAAAGAATTATTACCACACCAATAATAGACATTATCATTTGCATACATTTCATCTCAAGAGACTTTTGAAATTATGCAATACTCAAGTGGTTAATTTGTTCTTCACACTCTTGACGTCAAGTTTCAGCCCAGAGCAGTGAAGACCCATTTGTGACTGGTGACTGGAAGAGCCTACAAGGAGAGCTTCTGCTGAGGGTATGGCCAGTAGGGGCACTTAGCAAGTTTATTTAAAGCAGATTTTCCCTATGTTTTGTGTTTCCAAATAACTGGACATTCAAGAATAACAATGTTTTTCCTCCTTAATTGCCCTTTTTCATTATGGTCTATTAAATCCTTTGGAACATCACCCTCTAAAGTAGCCATTAATTCCATTTTCCCCAGAGTCCTTTGAGCCACTGCCTGGTCTAGGAGGTTCTGCTGTGGATGGAATTAATTTTCAACACCCACATGGAATGTGGAAACATTAGTAGACTGATTTTTAAAAAAAGACTTTTATTTTATTTATTTATTCCCCGCCCCACTCCTTATTTTTGTGCTTGCTGTCTGTTCTCTGTTGCCATTTGCCGTGTGCTTTCCATGTCTGCTTTTCTCTTTAGGAGACACTGGGAACCGATCCTGGGACCTCTGGTGTGGGAGAGAGGCACTCAAACACCTGACATCTTCCCGGTCTGCTGCGTCTCTCACTGTCTCTCCTCTGCGTCTCACTTTGTTGTGTCATCCTGCTGCGCCAGCTCTCTGCGGCGCAGGCTGTCAGCTCTCCATGGTGTGTGGGCCAGCTTGCCTTCACCAGGAGGCCCTGGGAATTGAACCCAGGGCCTCCCATATTGTATATGGGAGCCCAATCTCTTGAGCCACAGCTGCTTCCCCAGACTGAGTTTTGAAAGCCTATCCTTTTTTTTTCATAACACTGCATGACTATGGGAGATCCCATCCCATCTATTCTGAACTCCCCAGAGCCTAATGGACCCAGGCGTGGAAGCATGCAATTCTTGCTTAGTAAACAAACGGCTAGAGTGTTTCCCATGGCACCATTCTTCTTGATAGTTCCCAATAGTATCCACACATCTCTTGCGTATACCCAGGTGCTGAGCTGTATCAGCATAGTCACATTAATGCTATGTGTAGAGTCATTTTATTCTTCAAATGAGAAATGCTCCAGATTACCATTTGTAAGGTGGGCTTCCTGCAAAGATATGAGGGAATGTGAAGTAGCATTGAAGGTCCTCTTTTTTGTGCATTCACCTCGGTTGCGCAGACAGTACCATCAAATGTTCTACCCGTAACCCTACACTTTCAAGCCTCCCTTAGGTTAGCACCAGGTATGTGGCCAATAGGCTGTGAGAAAAAGTGGTGAGGTTGTCATTTCCCAGCATAGGCAATTAAGATCCAGCCCCAGCCCACCCACCCCCATCCTAGCCTAGAGCCTTTTCTGGCTCTTCCATGGTGACCTAGGATACCTCAGGTTCTAGATGGTTCTAAGATGGTGGAGACTCCATCAGCTTGTGTTCTGAGTGTGTAACAATTTCTCCACCAATTGCATGAGTCTTATAATGTGAGAGGAAAACAAATTGAGTCATCAGAGTTAACTTGTTACCATAGCATAGCCAATTCTGACAAACATATCCCCAGCAGAGTTCCCTTTCCATCTCATTGACCAAACTTAAGTTATGTGGTCACCCTTAACTGCAAAGAGAGCTGGGAAAGCTGGGAAGAGGATTGCTAATTTGGTTTAGACAATCACAGTCTACCCCCTGAGGCTGTTCTGCCGCAGAAATAAAGTTGGGGTTCTGTTACAAGGAAGAAAGGAGGAAGACATTTGGTAGGCAACTCACTGTATGTGTCAGACTACCAAATACTGTTCAGCCTTAACAAGGAAGACGCTAAAGTCAAAAAGGCATGCGTGGATATCCAGGTACCTCTGAAATTCCATTCCTCAGACTGTGTCCCAGAAACAACTTATCCCAAGTGGCTCGTTCTCCTTCTGAGCTGTCAAAATGCCTGGTTGAGTGACTGTTAATCAGTCTCTGCCTTCTACCTAGTGCCTCCTGTCTTGAGGTAGGGAGGGAAGTGATCCTTCTATCCCTCTGCGAAGAAATCTCTCAGAGAGGTTATGGGGCTGAACAGATTTGTGTTTGAAAAGGGCTTTGAGGCTCTGGCAGGAAAGGTACCACAGAAGTGCAAATGCCTGCAATTCATTGGCCTGCTGAATGGAACAGGAACTGAATTGCTTTAAACTGGAATTTCAGGCCTGTGTCTGGTGTCTAGGACTCACACGATGACAATGAGGTTTTTTTTTTTTTGTTTGAAAGCACTTTCTTCTGTAAAGACTGCTGCTTGTTCCTCAGTGCCTCACCCACCTCCTTCTGGAGAAAGGCCTCTTGCTTAAGGAGGCAAAACTGAAATGTTCAAAGTTGGGTTCTCAGAACTTTTATCAGCTCTTTCCTTTATCTAACATCCATGGTTCAGCAGTCCTCCCTCACCCCTCACCCCTCACCCCAGGCCTTTTCTGTTAGGAGAAAATCGAATGATTAACTAGACCCAGGGATTGGTCTCAAGGGGGCAATTTGAGGCTAGTGACCTGATTTACCTCAACAAACCACCTGGAAGGCTTGTTTTATGTGCGGGTTCGCAGGCTCAGCCCAGAGCCAATGTGTGGGATCTTCAAGGGGGGTCCCTGGATCTGCATTTTTCCAGGCACCTGAGTTTGCCAGAGAGGATGCTCAATAAGGGTCCTTAAGTGATGAGTGAGTTGTGGCACACATGTCGAAAGACAAATTGGAGTCAAGTTTACAGACTACAGCATTTTATTCGGGACACCAAAGTTTTGTGGCAGCAAAGAAATCCAGATCACTTGAAGGAACAGAAGTAGCTTTGGGATTCTAGGGATGTCAAGCAATTTTTACAGGAATGAAAAGGAAATTAGTTTGACTCCTATTGATTGGACAAGGGTTTAGCCATCTTAGGGCAGGTGGGCTTTATTTTGCATTGGGTCAAACTTAATGTTCTAGGGGCTTGATTGGCTCTCTGGGTCAGCTGCTTTGGTAGGGATTTCAAATTTCAAAAGAGATCAAGAGGAAACTCAGGAGGGAATTCAAAGAGGAAGAAGAGCACATTTGTTTTGTTTTTGTTTTTTTTTTTCTGGCTCTGAAGAGTCCCTAGGATATTCTCTATAAAATTTATCACACACATGATGTGCCAGTCTTGTGCTAAATGCCTCCCATATAAGCTCTCATTTTATCTTCCCAGATCCCTAGGAGGCAGCTATTATTCTCAGTATTCTTCTGTTTTCCAAATAAGGAAACTGGCTCTAGTAACTCTGCCAGGACTGGTACCCAGGTTCTATACTAGAACCTTAACATGATTGAGTTGTCTGTTCCCTCTCCTAGGATTACCATTTAAAAAAGATCGAAGGGCAGGAACCCGGGGGAATGGTTCTCCAGTGGTGATGTTTCTGGCAGCAGTACTGGTGGGAGGCTATTATCCAATGCCATGATGTCAGGAAAAGTTAAATCTTTTTGACAATTCAATGGCCCTCTTTGGGTTTACCCAAATGGTACCTGTTGTTGAAGTCAATAGGGCTTACAATTTAATTTAATCTGTCTGCAAACAATTTCTCTCATTATTGGGTGGAATGATGATAGGCTACTCCCAGCTGTGTAGTTTCACTTTCTACAGGGGCAATGCATGAGTACAGTCACTGTTTCTGGAGAGAGAAAGAGAGAGAGAGAGAGAGAGAATCATCCTCCAAACTGCTGGAAGCAAGTGTCTGGGTAGGGAGGGGGGCACGGAAACCGAGGAGGAAGAGAAGGGGTGGGAAGGGACTCAGCTGCTTACAGGATTCCTAGAAGACAGATCAGTCTTTTCCCTATGTGAGCCATCAGCTGTCCACTTGTAGACAAACCATTATGTTTAACAGGATCTGAATGCTTCCATTTTCCAAATGACAAGGAAGTGGTTTCTCCGTCTATTACAGATGAACTTACAGAATGGGCATGAGGGACCCTTCTTTTTGTTCTTCAACTCTGAGGTAGGAGAATCCTTTGGTTCAATATTAATGGTGAAGATGGTAATAATAGCACTAGTAATAGCAGTGCTATAGTAGTATCATTTGCTTGCTAGTGTACTAGGTGCATTGTATACATTCCCTTATTTAATCCTCACAGCAGCTCTGTGATATAGGAATTTTATGCCCATTTTATAGAGGAGGAAACTGAGGCTGAACTAGAGGAAGTAATTCATCCAATGTCACACAACAGACAAAAGGCAGAGCCCAGACTGGGACCCAGCCTGTCTGACTTCAAATGTATATCATTTTGACACCCCCTACATCACTCATCCTCCAGATGAGTTTCTTGGAGAAACTGGCAGGAGATATTTTTGGTGGTTTCTTTGATGAGTTATTGGTGATAGAGTATACGTGTGTGTTTGCAGGTTCTGGCAATCCTGGTGTCGGCCGTGTGGCCTGTGTTTTATTAAAGTTATAGCTTTGGCAGAGCAGGTGTCAAAGTTGGACTCACTCTGGCATGTGGAAAGCGATTTCAGATTCTTTGTTCTGAGATGTACATGCTAATAGGAAAAATGCACTTTCTTCTCTTCAGGCCAAGTTCTGAAAGATTATACTAGCACTGTAGATTGCAAAATTAAAATAAAAGTACCAAAGTCATGGCACTGGGAGGCAGACTTGGGAGGGAAAAAAAAAAGAAGGAAGAGAGCCCTGTCGATGGACAAAGAGAAGGCAGGGTCCCTTTCCGCCGCCCAGTGGAGCACCCAGGTGTGTGGCAAACAAATATCTTGCGTTTGCCCTTTCCACAAGTCCTCCTTGTGGAGGCTCAGTTCCCGGTGCCTCCTTAAAAAAAAGAAGACAAGCAGAAGACACAGAGAGCAGACAGCGAATGCAAACAAGAGGGGTGGGGATAAATAAACCTTCATCTTGTTAGGCCTCAAGGCAGGGCCTTTATGGATAACCTGAGATGGCATGAAGAAAACTTCAACACGAGAGTTAGGCAAACTCATATTTACTACGTCTGCAGAGATAAGGAGCCAAGGTCAGTCTAAAGTGACTCAGACCCAACTCCCCGTGCTGCGGTTTTGCTCTTGCTTAAATACCTAAATTACTATTTAGCATTGGCTTTGATTATGCATTAGCTTTTATGCATATGGATGATCATACATAGCTAGTTATATTATAACTGTATGATTAGTATGTTCAGGAAATCATGCTTGCACATACATTGCATGATCAAAAAAATAGTGCCGATAATTCCACCCCTGGGTAGGAAATTTACTATGTTATTTAAGCACGTTCAAGTGAGGACAGCAAGGGGCTTCATCTGCTTAGGTCCAGTCAACTGGTTGAAGCTGGTTTTCATACTTCATTGCTTCAACAGGATGTTCTTGACCACCAAAAGTGGAATTTGGCAGAAAGAGAGGGTTGCATTTCATTGCCTTCTAATTTACATACAATTCTTTCTTTTGTAGGGTAGCAGAAACAAGTTACTTTCTGGTATTCGGTCATCCTATATCCATCAATCTCACCTGAACACCAAATACCCCTTCCCAAACCTGCTTCCCATGTGTTCTCCTCTGGAAGACTCCTGTCCCCTCAGCCTAATGCCCTCACCCTTGGCCTGAGCTGGGGTTCTCACTTTGTCCTCTGCTGCTTCCAGCACTGGTTCTGCTGCCATGACCCAGCAACTCCTCTTCTCTTGAGAACTCCACATTCTGCCTGTACCCTGGTCTCCCTCCCATTCCTTGCCCAGAACCTTCCAGCTCCCGTGTTCTTGGTCCAGGCCTCCTTTTCCCTCAGTGCCCGCTTTTGTCCTCAGTAACCTCAGTACACAAATTCCTGACCCTTCCAACACCTAAAGGCCTTCCATTTCTTATCTTCCTCAATTTCAAAGACTCTCTCTATGCCTCCAGTCACCTGCAAGCACAGTCTCAGGCTAGGCCTAGCTATCGCTTAAAACTGCTTTAATTCTTATTTTTCCGAATACGAATAAGTTAGGCTGGGACCTAACTTAGCTTGGATTTTCTTATCTTTGTCCCCTGGTCCATCACTGAACACAGTTTTATATCCTGCAAATGCCAGTGTACTTTACTGAGTGGAGGAGTTGTGGTATTGAATCCAACAGGTTACTGAAGCTTAATGCTATGGAAAAATTCAGTCACATATGTACTTCCTTTTCTCTAACTTCATGTTGCGTGTGAACCTTCTGCTAGTAAGATAAGCTAAGCCTGTCCCCAAGTCACACTGTGCAGTGAGCATTCGTTTTAATCATGGCTACCCTACATCTTTTGGACCCTTGTCTTATATTTTGGTGATTTTTTTTCATGTTGAGATTTGCACCTTCCAACAGTGGAGGTCAGAAAACTCACTTTCCAAGCCACCCTTGATACTGAGGACAGGCATGTGAACCAGAGTCCACCAGGGAAATGGGCCACATGAAGAAGATGATGTTCAGAATCCACCTTTCAAGAGAGGTTGGTAGGGAGTGCTTGGGGTGGCAGCAGCAAAGGAGAATCCCCTTTGCAGTGTATCATGCTCGTGTCTAATGCACTGTGTCCACCAGGCAAGCAGTGTCCACAATGACAGTGGGACTGACCTGTGAGTACGCCAGCAGCAGCATTTGGATTTTTCTCTTGCTGTAGGGTCTCTGAGCCTGATCCACTGACTGAGTTTCTAGAAATTCAGGTCATTTTCTAAATTATTTGATTTTGTTTTGTCTGTTTGCTTAAACTAGCTAGAGGGAGTTATTGTTTACAACTAAAATTTCTGACCAGTGTAGATGGACATTTCTGTTTCTTAATGTGAATTAACAAATGGCATTTTGGGAAGTGGATGTGGCTCAAGCAGTTGGGCACCCACCTATCACATGGGAGGTCCCAGGTTTGGTTCCCAGTTCCTCCTAAAAAAGACAAGCAAGACAACGAGCTGACACAAAGATTTGGTGTGGTAAGCTGACTCAATAAAATGATGCAACGAGGAGACACAACAAGCAGGGAGTGGAGGTAGCTCAAGCGATTGAATTCTACCCTCCCACATGGGAGGTCCTGGTGCCTCCTAAAAAAAAAAAAAAGACGACAATGAGCAGACACAGAGAGCAGACAGTGAATGCAACAAGGGGGGGAGGCGGGATAAATAAATAAAATAAATTTTGCTTTTCCTGATTCTAGTTCTTTCTGGGACTAGATCCAAGTTTATGAGTCTTCAAGGCAGAGAGTATTGCATGCTAGACCTTGGCCAGTGGTAGGTTTTCCAAGGTAAATGCCATCGCGGACATATCTACATGATCATCTGGCTTTCTCCAGGTAAAACTCCTATCATTGCCATATTTTATGCATGTTTTCCACGGACAACCTCTTCAGATAGTTGGAATTTAGAGGGTCACACTTTTGTAGCAATCCAACTGGTCTCTGTTTCTGTCTTCTTGACTTTTACACAGCTCTCATGGCTTCATCATCCTACTAAGGAACCCTTAATGGCTTCCTGTTTTCTGTAGGAAAAACTCAGACATCTGACTCTGACATTTGAGGCCTTCCACATTATAGCTTCATTTTCTATCCTTATTTCCTAGCATGTTCCTATATTACTACCACATACAATGCTCCCTTTTCCCTTTGATTTTTTTTTTTTTTAACTCTGGCCTTAGATCATGCTATTCTCTCCACTTGAAGGACTCTGTCCTACATCTCTTTCTAGCAGACTCTTACCCATCCTACAAGAGTCCATTCCAATTCTATTTCCTCAGTGATGCCTGTTCCAATGATCCCCTGCAGAACATATTCTGGAATCTTCTCTGCCATCTGTGTACCTATCCCATCATGCCTTATACAATAATTGGTTTGTCTACTTGGCAACTTCCCAACTATATCGTTGGCACCTTGAAGGGAGGCCTAGATATTATCATTCATTTTGTTTCTTCTTACATCACTGGATATTGAACCTTGGATATAGTAGATGCCAACACAATGAATGAAGGAATGAATTAGTGTGCAACTCACAATAGATACACTGTCAAAACATTAAAAAATGGTTCTTTTTAGAAATAGCTGGCCATTTTTCTAGAGCTTCAGGATTGGGATATTCTTGTGTTGCTTTCAAATATCCATGGGATCATAACTCTTTAGCCACACAATTAGTAAACTTAGAAGCACACACTTATATTCTTGGAGGAATATTATATTCAAGAGCCCTAGTCTACCGCTAAATTGTGGGTGGGAGAAAAGGTTGGCCCATCTTTTAGCGTGTGCCTTTACTGATAGACTCAGTAGTATCTTTAGACATTTAGAAGAATGAGAAGAACAGATGTCTTAAGAATCTGAAGTTCTGGTTTCTCTAGTGTTGATTTTACCACAAATTAGTTGGGTGACATTGGGCAAATCATTTATTCTCTCTGGCCTTGGTTTCCTCATCTAAAAGGTGAATCCTGATATCATTTCTGCCTCATCTGATTGCGCCAAAGGCCAAGTAACGTATGAACACCTTGGAAATAAGGGAGAGGAAGCTGGGGATAAGGTCAGAAAGAAGAAGGGAAAGAGACCAAAAAGTAGGGAGGGAGTAAATATGGTGGGATACAGAATGGTGTAATAGAAAACTGGTACAGAGGCACTCTAGATGGAGGGGTCCCTCTTTCATCTACAGGACATCAGGGAGTATATCTGAAATGCTTTTTCAGGGCTATAGCAGAGACCGCTATTTGCCTACCAAAATTTCATTCTCCCCTCTTCGTCACTAACAGCACCCCTATTTGTCAGGGATGACCATCTTAGAGCAAGTGTTTTTTTTTCTTGTGTTGCTTTTCCCACAAGCCTGTGTCTAGGACCTAGGAAAGCACTTGCATATTTGTAGGCATTCTAAACACTATGTAGAATCAGTGCTGGTGAAAGAGCAACGATGAACTTCCTTGTGAAAAATCATAGCTGGAATAAGACCCAAATAAACAACATGCAACCGAGCTTTATGGCTTAGGGCATGAAAAGGTCTTTTACATTTTATTTCCAAGGAAAGACCAACTTTCCTTCCTTCCTCCCTCCCTCCCTCCCTCTCTCTCTCCCTCCCTCTCTCCCTCCCTCTCTCCCTCCCTCTTCCTCTCTCCTAATACAGTAATGTTGTCAGTGTTGCCAAGTACCAAAGGACAATGCTAGGAATTTCTACGAGACTTGTCCTAAAGAATCTGGGTTTATCCAGAGAGCTCAGGCCAATACATTTTTCCCTATACTCTTACCCATGCTCACTGCTGCTGCAGCTTCTTCCTCTCCCTTTTCATTCTGATGCTGAATTTTCATCAGGCTTCTTCCAAAATGTGGAAAGGTCTTAAAACACCCAGGTACAGTCTCAACCCTGTGGTCCTGCTTTGTACCAGCCAGAACAGGGCAGGCCATTTTCTCCTCATTATCACCTCCCCACTCAGTTTCCCTTGCCTGAGAGGGGTCAGCCTGGTGGGCCTCTGATCTGAGCGCAGGAAACTGAAGTGCTAATGAGGAGAAAGTGTTCAAGCCAGGATCCTGCCCTCTCACTCTGGCCCCATTGAAAATGGTAACACCATGAGCTCCTCTTTCTTACTGCTAAGTTCAAATGGGTTTTAATGCTGCTGTTTTCTGGGGTGAGTAGTACATAGATTGCCTTAGTTCTAAGTAATAAATTGTCTATCCCACCGAGGGGAATGGATCAAATATTAGGTTGTTGCAGAAAGTTCTCATCTCATTACAAAAAGAAGAAGACATAATTTGTGTGTGTGTGTGTGGGGGGGGACGTGAATGTTTTTAGAGAATTAGGAGCTGCAATCAATCTGGTATCTAAATCAGATTTCTGTTTTAAAAAATATCTTTGGAGCACCTGCTTTGTGTTAAACTTTGGGCTGGGTGATAGGAATACAAACAAATTGTAATATTTAAATGTTTCTTTGTGAAGGAACAATGGGCTAAGGGCCTTTGTGATGGTTGTATTCTATGTTGACCTAGCTAAGCTTTCAGCATGTTTCCACGTTTCCCTCTGTCATTGGTTCTGGGCTGGTTCTGGGCGAGGGTTGACCACAGGAGAAATTTATCTGAGATTTAGAAGGCAGAACTGAAGCAGCAGTCACTATGCTCTGAAGGTCAGGGTAGGACTTTAGGCTCGGAGGCCCCTCCTGCATATCATCTCTGAGCCTGCAGGCCTTCCAGCTCTCACCGGATCTCCTCCTTCGGCTTCCTGGACCAGATGCATGTGTATCTTTGTGGTGAGGTAGAGATGATGACAGACAGAGGACGGTTCAGGATTGTCCTCTGGGCTCCACTTTTTCCTTTCTTTCCCCACTTCACACTCAGCATCCCTTTCTAACTGCTGGCCCACCACCAGATATAGATATATATATATATAGATATATATATAGCCTTCCAAGGACTTCATCACAGCTCCCTTTGTGGCTCCTGTTACTGGCATTTTTTTTTTTTTCAAGAAAATACCAGGGATTGAACCCAGGGCCTCGTACATGGGAAGCAGGCACTCAACCACTGAGCTACACCCACTACCCTACAGGCTTTTAGGTCCTCCATCCATCACCTTCTGGAGCTGGGTACAATTAGTATATTTGGAGAGTGATCCCGGGAAGCCTAAGTGAAGGAATGGTGGAAACTGATGCAGTGAAAGAGAAAAGCCAGTAGAGTGGCAATGCATAGGTTGCTACTGTCGGCAATTGTGGCTTATCCCGCTGGGGATCCTCTGAGAAACCATTACAAACATGTTTACAAAGGACCAAATTATAATTCACTCTATTGGGCAAATGCTGTACCCAGAATTCTTTCTGAGGCAGACCCTTTTCTACCTTGTGCCAGGAGTGAGGTTGCAAAGAAAGTCTAAAGGGTCCACTGTTAACATTCTGAGAAGATTTATTGTCTACCTTGAGAAGGTCTATAAGCCATACCCTTGTATCCTTCTGAGTTCTTAACCTAGGGCTTTGCAGCCATATCCTTGACTTCATTTTTACCCCTAAGACAATGTTTTACTGCCCTGAGTTTGCTCTTTTCCCTGAGGCCATTTCTTACTTTGAGGTTCTTTGGCTGGCTTGAAAGACTACCTTGGGCTTTCTATATTTCCTCTAAATTTTGCCTGAAAACTTAATAGTTCCCCTTTAAGCTTTTAAATCTGTACCTTATCAATCATTGCTGAAAGAAACCATGTGGCACTTTCAATATTCTTCCTGGAAATCTCCTTAACCAAAATAAGATATATTTCCTAATTTTCACATGACTATAGACAATTGTTGCCAAATTTTGGCCAGTACATAACAGGGGTTGCCTTTTCTCCAGCCTCCACTATCAGCTTCCTGACTGTCCTTCAAGCCTTTACTACCAGTCTACTCGAGGCTCCTTGGACCTCTGTCTACCACCTAGCCAAATCCAATGATATGGAATAGGGTTTTGTGATACAGATGAGACCTTATACAATGAAGGAGAAGCTAGGTAAAAGGCAAATCTGAGGCAATGAGGAACAGGAGTCAGTGGATAAGCACTCCAATGTTCCTTTGTAAGCACATTCTTCTTGGATCTTCAGAGGGTCCCCTGTGGGAATGTGCCCAGCTGCCAGCAGTAGCAACCTACTTCTCATTTCACTGTCTCACTTTCACCATTCCTTCATTTGTGCCTCTTGAGATCACCCCTAAATAAACTATCTGCACCCGCATCCTTGTCTCAGGGCTTGCTTTTGAAGGAATTAAATTAAGAGCAGGAGGGAGTGATTACCTCTGACTGTGGATGTATGAGGACCTGTCTGAGAAGAGTTCTCAAGGATTTTAAAAAGTTTACCAGACCAACAGGATGGGTGGAATGGGGTGGGTAGGCCATTACTCGTAGATGGAGAGCATGTGTCAAAGCCCGAGGGGAGACATGGAGTGCTGCATTTGAAGAATTTTTAGTGGTCTCTATTACTAGCCAGTATAGAGTCTTCATGTACAATAGAAAACTGTGTCCCTCCCTGGGGAAATGCAGCTTGGTGAGCATATAGTACATTTGTCATAATTAGAAAAAGGTACCCAGGTACAAATAGACACCGTTCCTCCAGGAAGATGCAGCCTACTACCAGGGATCATGGCTTGATAACTGGAGTTGGGCTTGATTTCAGCCTCTTTTGGACTCTTGGCCAGGTCCTCTTGTATAGTTTGAGGAGATGAGGATGGAGGAGTGAGCAGAGCCTATGGGCCATACTAAGAACTGTATCCTTAAGTAATGGGGTCTGTTGAAGTGCTTTAAGTGGGGAAACTGATCTCATTAGACTTGTGTTTTAAGAAGATTATTATGTCTGCTGAGGATAGAGGGGCTTAGATTTGGGGGCAACACTGAAGGGCTTTGAAATAATGTCTTTTAAGGATGGGGAGGGATGGGCATATTTTATAGAAATAGGGGAGATAGAGTGGAAGGGCATTGGTGACAGATGGGTTATGGGGGTGAGGAGTTGGGGGTAGAAGGAAATAGGGGAGACATTTTTGAATAAATAGTGGTCACTCAAGGTTGTATCTGGTCCCTAAATTTCCCAGCCCCCTTGCAGTTAGGGAGGGTCCAGGGCTAAATTCAGCTAATGGGCTATAGCTGGATGTGATATATTAGATTTATGTTAGCCCACTGCTGATCCACGGTGGTTTTGTATGTAAATGAAAAATAAATCATTTTGGTTGAGCCATTTTTGCTTATTACCACAGCATGACCTAATGTAGCCTGACTGACAGGATGCCTCAGGGTGAAGTCTGCTTTCTGACCCGGGTGCCTGGCTGGATGAGTCAACCACTGATGAATCTAGGAATGGGCTGGCAGGGGTGGGGAGGGTGTCAAGATGAGGAAGATACATTTTCAGGTCACTAATGGAGAGAATTGTTAGTACTTTTCTGGAAATAAAAGCATCAGGAAATGAGCCAAAGAAACTGGTCACATCACTAGTGCATTCTACTCCGTGTCCTGCCTGTGCTGAGGCTGTGAGGGAAGCAAGAATGATTCAGATCTAGTCTTTGCTCCCTGTGAACACACAGCCTAACGGAGGCACGCACGGAAGAAAGAGTTAAATAGGCAAGGAAAGCCAGTGGCTGGAAGAGGGAGAGACACAACCACTGCCATAGGATCCAGTGGAGTTGGAAATCACTGAGTACAAGAGCTAAGTTTAAAGTTCCTCCTGGGACACCCTGGTCCTATATAAGGGGGGATAGCCCCAGAGACTGATGCCTTATCAGTGGGTTCTATTTTGGAATCTGTGCTCCTGAGAGTGACAGAATTAGACTCAAATAAGTCCTCCCTGCACATGGTTCACCAGTCCCTTCTATTCAAACCTACATGTGATGCTGGAGTTTCTTAGGTATACTTCCAGAGACTGGAGCCTCCCATCTACCTATGTGCCAGGTGTGCAGGAAATCTAGGTGGAACTGCAACTCCTACCCTACAGCTCAATGGACTCATCCAAGTCACCTGGTGAGGAGACAACGATGGGCAATGGCCATCCCAGGGAATGGAGAGGGCCTGCATCTGCAGGCAGGATCATCCCACCCACCATATCCATGGGATATAAGCCCTCTATCACTTGGAGTTGGAGTGGACATCACCATCCCAGTCGCCTCTGGATTGGGGGAAGAACTATGGACTAGAGTGGACTTGATGGTATTCTCTTGCTCACATATGGTGATTCTTGCAATGCAAGAAATTATAACAATGAGGTGGAGCCAGTGGCCACTTGACAGTTTTTGGGTAGGGAGCGGATGAGCAGTTGAAATACAGGGGCTTCTTTGGGAGTTGGAGGTTGTCCTGAGTACTGTTGTGGCAATGGATGTAGGCCATTTTAAATCAGCACACACCACTCAGAACTGAGTGGGAGAGAGTGTGGTCTACAGTGTGATCTGTGGTCTATGGTTGGTGGCAAGGCTCCAGGATGTGTAAGTTCGTTGGGGTTGGTGGGCCACACTGTGGGAGATGTTTGTGTGGGATATGGTGGGAGGTGTGGGAGGTGGGCGGCGTGGGAACCCCAGTGGGTTCCGTGTAGTATTTTGGGTAATCTGAGCACCTCTTAAAATATATGTGTATATATATATATATAAATAGCATTTTTGTAAGCAAATACACTTATATGCATATATATTTATATATCATTTTACAAATGTTTATATGTATTGTGAGAATTTTGATTTTTACCCATAATAATAAAAAAAAAACAAAAAAAAACAAAAAAAAACAAATGTATGAAGACATTTGTTATACATATTAATACAAGTTGTTAATAATAGGGTGGTAAATGGGAAAAAATACACCAAATGTAAACTATGGGCTATAATACATAATACTATTTTAATATTCTTTCATGAATTGATACAAAGGTACCACACTAATGCAAAGTATCAACAATAGGGAGAGCATTTGGGAACATTGTATTTTTACAAGACTTTTCTGTAAACATACAACTTCTGTAATTTAAAAAAAAAATAGTTCTTTTTAAAAGGGAAATTGTTGGAAATATAAAAAATTGGAATATAGAATGTAAGCTTTATATCAACAGTAAATTTCTTGAACTTGAAAAAAATAAAAAATAAAAAAAATAAAGTTCCTCCTGGGTGGGAATGCAGAGGAGGGGACCCACTGGGAGATGTACTGCACTAGAAAACCCAGCTTAATATACATGTGTCTAAGAAACTCTCCAAAATAACGGGGAAATGTAAATAGAGCCTAAGCCTGATGTGTATTTTCTCCAGTGAAGATAATTGGAATGAACATGAATCCCACAGCAATTATGCAGGGCAGATTTTTCATGGCCCTATCAGCCATTTTGAATTTCCTCCAGGTCATCTGTCTGGTATCTCCAAAGACAGGCTCCTGCATATTCATGTGATAAATAGCTCCACTGGGCTTGTGGTAGAAAGGGGTACTAGTGTTGGGAGATGGAGAATGGCTTAGAAGAGAGAATTACTATTT
>JAKSZT010053764.1:14506205-14596880 GCA_026826555.1 Tolypeutes matacus | reverse complement strand
TCCCTACTGCTATAGATCACTTTATAGGAAAGCAGGGGAAGGGAGAAGATTTTCCCTAGGGGAGCATATTTGCTAATTGGTTGTTAGCAGAAGAACCTCCGGGGTTTATAATCTATGCGCTTATTTTATTTACCGCCTGAATGTGTGGCTGTATCAGGGCTAACTTTTCTCACTTGGGTCTCCCAGCCTCTTCCCCGCTCCTGTGAACACCCAGCTCCCCAGCGCTGCAGAGGCTATTACATTAGCTTAGACAGCAGGCGGGTACTGAAGGCACTGGAAAACCATAACTGAGCTAAGTCAGTGTGCACTGTGGACTCCTGTGACGCGGACGTGAGATATAGAGTCTATGATGAGAGCCATTCAGCAAGGGAGCCCCTCCCCCTCCGCACCCCCCAGAAATATCTCCAAAGAGTCACAAGTGAAGACGGAGCAGTGCTGGGCTCCCTTAGCCCCCACCTTCAGCATTGTCTCCACTTGGAGTCTCCAGTCCTGAAGGCTGTCCTGGGCAATGTGTGTATGTGGGGGACAGGGGTAGTGATTGGGGGGTGGTTAGAGAGTGATGATCCTGCCCCCTGTTAGTATCAAAATCAAGGAGCTCCCAGCTAAAAGATGTGGGGCAGCAGACAGGATAGAGCGAGCTTGAGAGAATGTAAATAATAAAAAAAGCCAACATTTGTTGAGAACCCACCTATGTGCCAGGCACTGGGCTTTACCTGGAAGGTTTCCACAAAACCTAATGATGCAGGCACTATTATTGTATGCGTTTTACAGAGGAGGAGACTGAGGCACAGAGAAGTAACATAATCAGCACTTGAACCTAGGCAATCTAACGCAGAGCCTGTACTTTTTTTTTTTTTTTTTTAGGTACTGGGGCCAGAGATTGAACCCAGGACCTCACATGTGGGAAGCTGGCATTCAACTGCTTAAGCCACATCTGCTCCCAGAGCCTATACTTTTTTTGGTTTTGTTTTGTTTCTGTTTTTTTTTTTTTTTTTTTTAAGCTAATCAATTTTATTGATACATATTAATAAAGCATACAATTTTATACAAAGTGTACAGTCAATGGTATTTGATATAATCACACAGTTGTGTGTTCATCACTTGATTCATTATTAATGCATTTTCATTATTTCAATAATAATAATAATAATAAAAAACAAAAAAACAGACAAACAAGAAAATTCCTCACCTCTCAATCTCTGTTTCCCCTGCTATACATAGCTGCTATTTCTGGCTATTCTTGCACAATTATTTATTTGTTTATTAAGCAGTTTTATTGCAATATATTCACATACCATATGATCTCTCCAAAGTGTATAATCATTGGCTTTTAGTATAATCACAATGTAGCACATTCATCATCTCAGAAATTTTAGAACAATTTCATTACTGCAAAAAGAAAGACTTCACACAACTTAGCATTCCTTCCTCAGACTTAAATAACCACTAATCTAATTTCATCTTTATAAATTGATTTATATGTACAATTTATATAAATGGAATTATACAATATGTAGTACTCTGTGTCTACACTCCTTCACTTAGTATAATTTTTTGTCTGAAATTTACATTTTGTAGTATTAACCTACATTTGTTTAGCTTCAAAGAAAAATGGTTTTATATATGCAATTTTACCCATATTCATATTTCACATAATATATTTATATTTCACATAATATATGTAGTTCATAACAGGGCAATCATACAGTATTTGTCCTTTTGTGTCTGGCTTGTTTCACACAACATAATGTCCTCCAGGTTCATCCATGTGGTCATATTTTCACAACTTCATTTCTTCTTACCGCTGCTTAATATTCCATCATGTGTATAAGCCACAATTTGTTTATCCATTCATCAGTTGATGGATACCTGGGTTGTTTCCAACTTTTGACAATTGTGAATAATGCTGCTATGAACATCGGTGTGCAGATATTTATTTGTATCACTGATCTTAGTATTTCTGGGTATATACCTAGCAATGGTATTGCCGGGTTCCATGGCAAGTCTATATTCAACCTCCTTAGAAACTGCCAAACAGTTCTCCACAGTGGCTCTACCATTCTACCTTCCCACCAACAGTGAATAAACGTTTCTATCTCTCCACATCCTCTCTAACATTTACAGATTTCTAACTTTTTAATAGTGGCCAGTCTAATAAGTGTGAAATGGTATTTCATAGAAGTTTTGATTTGCATTTCCCTAATCGCTAGTAATGTTGAACATTTTTTCATGTGTTTCTTTGCCATTTGTATTTCTTCTTTAGATAGTTTTCTTTTCAAGCCTTTTGACCATTTTTTAATTGGATAGTTTGTCTTTTTATTGTTGAGTTGTATGATCTCCTTATATATTGTGAATATTAAACCCTTATCAGACATGTGATTGCCAAATATGTTCTCCCATTGAGTCGGCTGCATTTTCACCCATTTGACAAAGTCCTATGAGGTACAAAAAAGTGTTGAATCTTGCAGAGGTCTCATTTACCTATTTTTTCTTTTGTTGCTCAGGTTTTGGGTGTAAGGTTAAGAAACTACTGCCTACCACAGGATCCTGAAGATGTTTTACTATGTTTTCTTCTAGGAGTTTTACAGTTGCTGTTTTTATATTTAGGTCCTTGATCCATTGTGAGTTAATTTTTGTATAAGGTGTGCGATAGGGGTTTTCTTTCTTTCTTTTGGATATGGCTACCCAGTTCTCCCAGCACCATTTGTTGAATAGACTCTTCTGGCCCAGCTGGGAGGGCTTGACTGCCTTGTCAAAAAATCACTTGACTATAGATGTGAGAGGAGCCTATACTCTTAACCACTATATTAGTAGGCACCAAAATGGAAAGGGGATAGCAGAAATAAGGGTGTGCTTAGTGAGGGCTAACAAATAGGAATAAATCAGTCTCTCGACCATGTGAAAATGCCAAAGAGGACTGTTGGGGATTGCATTATGTCTCTCACAAAAGGCTTGTTCTTGTCCCAATCACTGGTCCTATGCATGTGAGCCCATTTATAAATAGGACCTGAAGATATTATTAGTTAAGGTGTGCCCAACCTGAATGAGGGTGGGCTGGGCCTTAATCTAATTGGCTGAAGTCCTTATAAGCAAGGAAAATTGGACATGGGAAGAGAAGCCACAGGGAGCAGCCAGAAGCTGGAAGTCAATGGAACCTGGGAGAGAAAGGAGAAGACACTGCCATGTGATAGAAAAGCCAAGGAACCCAAAGATTGCCGGCCAGCCAGAAGATACCCACCCTGGGTGAAAGTTAGCCATGAGCCAATAAATTCCTGTTGTTAAGCCAACCCATTGTGTAGTATTTGTTTTAGCAGCAGGGAAACTAAAACAATGACCTAGAAAGTTCAGCAGACCTAGTGAAGAGAAGTGTTCTGAATTGGATCTTTGATTCACTTAGAAGCATGATAGAGATAAGGACTTGCTGGCTCTGCAGAAAAGATTCTGCCCCTAAACTCTCTTACTGAACATAGACTTAGAGGAGAGATAATTTTTCCAGTGCCTTCAGAACGGCAGTTCTGGAATAAGATGAAACTGAGCCAGCAGTACAGGGAACAGCAGCAGGGACCTGGTCCAGCCACAGTTAGAGTCCTCATTGGCCCTTCCTGTGAATGTCAAGTTGCTAGTACTAAATGGTGTAATAGCAGTAATAACTACTGTGTGTATAGTGCTTTATTAGATGCCAGGCACTATACTAAGTGGTTCAGCATATGAATTACTTAATCATGACAGTAACCCTAGGAAGTAGAAATTATCATTTCCTCTTTATAGATGGGGAAATGGAATCACAAGGTGGTTAAGTAACTTGCCCAAAGTCACCCAGCTAGAGAGTGGTGGAGTTTGGTTCTGACTAGGCCAGTCTGGCACTGGAATACGAGCCTTTAGCCTCTGTGTTGTTCCATGGCAGGCGGGTAACATTCAGGGGCTTGCCATCTGAGAAAGTTTGCTGGTGCTGGGGAGTGTAAAGAAGTCCTTGCATCCTGCTAAAGAGCTATCTATGCACATAGGTGGGTAACATTTATTTTGCATTTAAGTCAAGAAAAGTATTCCTAGAGCAGAGCATGACACAGGAGTGGGGTGGTCTTTGGCTCCTGGGGATCCACACATGTGAGTAATCTCTGCTTTCTGGAACAGTCTGATTCCTTTCTTTCAAGATTCTACTTTGGTCGCTGTCAGAGGAAATAACTCTCTTTGGACCAAAGGGGTAGCAGATGTTGCCAATTTGGAGCGGTGAAATGATTAAGCTGTAAATACACCATCTTGCTGCTGGACTCTGAGCTACAACTCCTGTTCGCTGGGAAAATCATAAAGACACAGAAGCTTGAGAGGCTGGATTTCCTAGAGTCCTGTCTGACTTGTACCAGGGGAGTCATGGAGCTCACTTCCATGAGGGACCTGGCACACCAGGGAAATAAAAAGGAGTGTGTAAGGAAAGGATCTCCTTGTGGGGAGAGATGAAGAGAGCAGATTAACTTACTTGGACTGTTGGGCAACCTCACTCTTTGGAGGAAACATACCATTAAGCCAATATCCATGGAAGGAAAAGGAAATGAATGTTTACTGACTATCCCTTCTATGCCAGGAACTGTGCACATATTGTCTCATCCAATCTCCACACCTTCCCTGTGAGGATGGTATTTTGTTGTTTTCCTCTTACACATAAGGGAACTGGCACTCAGAGAGATTAAGAAACATACCCAAGGACAACCAGCTAGTTAAAGGCAGAGCTGAGATTGGAGACTAATTGGGCCTGCCTTTTGAGCCCAGTGATGACTGTACACCCACTGGCCGTGTGTGCAGGTAAGCCAGTGCACCTTACTGATGGCTGTGGATGCCATGCTAGCACAACCACTTTCCATGCAGGTAACCTAAGAGTCATCAGGCATCGTGTTGTAAACATCATGGGATTTTACAAGACAGGATGTAGCAGAGAGAAACCAAAATGCTCTGAAAGGTGATCATTAGGGGCAAAGCTGAAAGAACCCTACAGGGATTTGGTTCAGGATAGAGAAGCCGAGAGAACTGGCCATAACCGTCTTAAGGATTTGAAAGTCTCCTTGGTGGCACCCGGAGATGTGTTTGTCCTGAGAATAGGGGATGAGGGATATTCCAGGCATATCTAGGTCAGCATCTAAAGGGGAAATTCCTTTTTCATAGAAAAGGGAATTACACACTGGAGATTGTGTAATCTTCTTCCCAGAATCCTTTAAGTAAAAGGAAAATGCCTTTAGTTAAAGAAGGGTTGCAGATTGTCTAACCCAGCTGGATTGTTTAACCCAGCTGGGCTTCCCAGCCCTAGCTGTGAAGCTGTGTAAAAATACCAGTTCCACTGCAGACTTAACTGGGTCAGATCTGAAAGTGGGCCCAGGCATCTGTGTAATAAACTCCAAAATATAATGTCAACATAGTATTGACAATCACCTGAGATTGACATCCACAGTTATATACCTCCTCTGAAGCCCTAACTTCCAAATGAATGTGGAATTTTTCAAAGTCACTTCCAGTCAAACCCTTAGCCATTCTGCTAAAGTAGATTTTCTTACTTTAGCAGGGTTCATTGCTGGCTTCAACAGCCCCAGGAACCCTGTAAAATTAAAGGTAAAATTCTGAGTGTATATGTGTCTTTGTGGGAAAAGGATCCACTGTATTTATCAGATTCACGGAAAGATGCAGGATCATAACAGTTTAAGACCTTTGGCAGTTATCTAATTTTTAGCCACTGCTCTGAGCCCATTTAAGGTCTTTATAAGAAAGGAGGTGCAGTGATTTGTAGACACATTTTTGGTTGTGCGTGTGTGTTTGTATATCTGTATGTATTGCTGGTATGTTTGGTGCAGTGCAAAATGATATTACCCAGAGAAACCATTCAAATTTATCCACAATGCTTAGCCAAATTACTTAATAAAAAAATTGTTTCCAGTAAAAAAGCTCAATTAGAAAATGAGCAAAAGACAGACATTTCACTGAAGATATACAGATGGCAAAAAACATGAAAAGATGTTCAACATTATCAGCCATTAGGGAAATGCAAATTCAAACCACAATGAGATATTACTACATACCTATCAAAATGGCTAAGAAAAATTAGTGACTGGTGAGGATACAGAGACACTGGATCACTCACACACTGCTGGTTGAAATACAAAATGGTACAGCCATTCTGGAAAACCATTTGGCAGTTTCTTGAAAAACTAAACTCACAACTACCATATAACCTAGCAAATGAACTCTTGGGCATTTAACCCAGAGAAATTAAAATTTATTTTCACAAAAATCCTGTACATGAATGTTAATAGCAGCTTTTTTTGTAATAGGCAGAAACTGGAAATAGACATCATTTAACAGGTAGATGGTTAGACAAAGTGTGGTACATCCTTTCTATGTGTAGCAGTTAGGCATTATTTATGAATTCCAAAAATAGATATTGGATTATGCTTGTAAACTGGTCTGTTCCTCTGGGTGTGATTAAATTATGATTAGGGCTTTGATTGGGTCATATCAGTAGGACGTTGAGTCCCTGCCCCTTTGTGGGTGAGGTCTCAAAGATAAAAGACATGGCAAAGGACAGAGGTAGAGTTTTGATGTTGGAGTTCTGATGCTGTGTTTTAATGCTGGAGCCTGGGAAAAGAGACAAGCCATTCACCTGATAGTCTACAGTGGCCTTGTGGAGAGAGTCAAAGGCTAGAGAGCCTCATAATCTACAGTTGACCTTGTGGAGATAGCAGAGGAGCTGATCCCAGAGAGAAATGCAGCCCCGGGAAGAGAGGAACCCAAGAAGCCTGAACCCTGGCAAACGTTGGCAGCTGTCTTGCTCCAACACGTGGCAATGGACTTTGGTGAGAGAAGAAACTTACATTTTATGGCCTGGTAACTGTAAGCTTCTACCCCAAATAAATACCCTTTATAAAAACAAACCAATTTCTGGAATTTTGCATCAGCACCCCTTTGGCTGACTAATACACTATAGAATATTATTGAGCAATAAAAAGGAATGAAGTATTGGTACATGCAACAACTTGGATGAATCTCCAGGGAATTATGATGAGTGAGAAAAGGCAATATTAAAGGTTACCTACTAAATGATTCCATGTAAATAATATTCTTGAAATGACAAAATTATAATGAAGAACAAATTAGTGGTTGCCAGCAGCTCAGGAAGGGGTAGGGTGGGAGGGAAGTGGGTGTGATTATAAAAGGGTACCATAAGGAGTCCTTGTGGTGATGGGTATGTTCTGCATCTTGAAGTATAGTTTTGATATCCTGGTTAAACCTGTCACTATATTGTACTCTAGTTTTGCAAGATGTTATTTCTTGGGGGAAACTGAATAAAGTATGAACAGGATCTCTTCATATTATTTCTTACATCTGCATGTGAACCTATAATTATTTCAAAATAGATAGTTGAAAAAAATCAAGTCCATCCATAAAAGGATAAAGGTGTGCCACCATTGAGGGTACTCCAAAGAATGTGCTTAGTGTTATGAAGGCAATCCTGAAAGAGTTACAAAAAATGCCTAGAACAGGGCTGGAAATACCAGGATGTTTGCATACTCTTCTGGGACTTTGGAAAGGGGCACTAATCACCTGGATGCATCAGCTCTGATCTTCTGTCTAAGTGTCAGCTTCATCACCTTAGCATGACTCTGTAAGAGAGAAGAAAGTGGTTCTGCAGGACCTCATTTGCTGGTCTACCCACTATCTTTCTGTATCTTGGGAGTCTGAGACACCATCCCACAGCGGCTTCAATCTCCTCCAAATGAGCCAGTTGGGGGTCACATGGTCAAATGAAACTGAAAGGATTTGTCAAGTGAGTGTGAGTTTTGTATGCATACACATGTGCCTGTTGATGCATAAAAGTCACATTTGCAGAGAGCTAGCAAGATATCAGCTGGGTGCTTTTACATGATTATTCTGTTGACTCTTCATGGCAACCTTATGAATCAGATTTTATTATCCCCATTTTGCAGGTGATGAAAGAGGCTTGGAAGTTTTAAAAGGTTACCAGCTAGAGAGTGGTACCGTTAGTCTTTTTTTTTTTTTTTTTTCCAGTTAGTCTTAAAACCAGGTTTTCTGATCTTAAAATCCATAGTGTCTCCAGGGCATCATGTGTAGGCCTGCACCAGTGCTCACCTGGGAAGAGGCATCTGGAAAAGCAAGGTAATAAAGGAAACCAACAGGGCTTTTCACTTTCTGAGCATACATTTTAAGCTGGTGGTTTGAATGACAGTGGAAAAAGTTTAGTTCAGGGTGTATCTCTGAATTAAAGTAAAAGAGGAATGATTTTTCAGAATCCTTGTGAATCCTATGACAGGTTCAGTTCACTCTTCTGGCTTTTATCAGAACCTTCCTACAAACCAAAAAGTTAACTCTGATTCCCCCCAGCCCTGATGTCTGTCTGGCTCTTGGCTCCAGGCGCTGAGGAGGGAGTGTGTGCAGATGCACGAATGTGCTGTGGAAATGCACCGGCTGCTTCCCCTGCCTGCGCTGGCCTCTGAGGCTGCACCAGGAGACCAGGAGGAGCTTAGTGATGCATGTCAGTCTGGGGTGACAGGATAGGCTGGCAACCCTGGAACAGTAGCTCAGTCACTCTACCCGATCCTTTTCCTCTTCCCACTGGAAAGAGAATTTGGTAAAACAAATGAGCAAGACTAAGAAAGAATGCATCAATTACTTCAAAACAAAATAGTAACAAATTTAGCAATTGCACAAAAACAAAAGGATGAACAAAAGTGATACCTAACAATAGTGTTACTAAAATAACCGTCAACACAGAATCGCTGCAACTGAAAATGTCCTGTATTTACAATTTCATTTATTGAGTTCTATCTACCAGCCATGTTGCTAAGCATTTTACATGGACTATGTCCTGTAGTCCATCCAACAACCCATGAGGTAGCTACTAGTATTATACACCCGAGGAAATGAAGGCAGAGAAGTTAAGTTGCTCAAGGGCACACAGCTAATTCAGGAGGAAGCCAGAATTCAAATCCAGATGAGCTGACTCCTGAGCCTACTCCCTTAACCACACTCTGCTACCAACTCAAAATAATATTGATGATGCCTGATGCCAGAGGCCCCTCCCCACAGATTTAGCAAAAGAAACGTTCTTACTTTATCATGTGTTGTATGCCAGTCAGACTTCTCAGAACGCTGAATCAGTATGCTCCATAAATTCTAATGATCTGCTAATTTAAGTTTGTGAATATCAGACTTTAGTTACCCTCAGTAACTCATTCAGTGGATTATTGTTAAGGAACCCTTTGATACAGGTAAACATTGGCAATTTGTGGAATTGAGTGGTATTCTGAAGATGAAACAAACGTCTTGCATTTTTATATGTGTTTTGAGCTCTCATGGAAGTCCTTTGAATCCCAAACCATACTTTGAGAAATATTGACCTACAAGACAGAGTGTCAGGATTGCTGGGCAGATCATTTCCTCTGGTTGCCCTCACTGGGGAGATCCCTCAGGAATGGATAGAAATAACTCTCCAGAAATTTTACATGTAGCCATAAGTCCTTGAGAACTCGCTCAGCTTACAAAAACATGGGAACCATGTTGCTGACTGCAGTGTCAGCGGGTCCAGCCAGTCTCCCCAGTGCCTCTAATTCAGGATCGGCTCTTATGGGTCAGTTTGGATTACTGCTTGCAGCCCAGAAGCCTCTGAATTTGCATGTCAGAGAAGGAATGAGGGCAATGCCTCATGGATAGCTTAATTATATTTTCCTGATGCCTGGAGAGACCCTCATGGTATACAATACTTAAATATAGATGGTGTCAGGTTCCTGTTAGGAAGGATTTTCAGTAATTAAAGAAAATAGGAATTTTATTCAGATTCAACATTTCCCATTTGTAATTATCCTCTTGAAGTCCTTTTGTAATTATTCTTTTAAAAAAAAAAGAGGTCTTCTGCATTAGCATATTCAATCTGAATTGTTTAATTAGATAATGGTTTGTAAAAATTAGAGATGAATAAGTTTCCTGTGTAACCCTCAAAAAAGGCTTTTTTGTACTTTGCTCATTAATGGAGAGAACACCAAAAAGCAAGAGAGTTGCAAGATTGTGAAGACATTGCCAGGTAATTAAGCAAATTTCGCATCCACTGTGGTGGTTTGAAGCTGTATGTACCCTCAAAAAACATGTTCTTAAATCTAGTCCATTCCTGTGGGTGAAACCCATTGTAAGTAGGATTTTTTGATGAGGCTACTTCAGTAAAAGTGTGTATTAGTCAGCCAAAGTGGTGCTGATACAGTACCAGAAATCTGTTGGCTCTTATAAAGGGTATTTATTTGGGGTAACAGCTTACAGTTACAAGGCCCTCAAGAGTCTAACTCAAGGTTACTTCCTTACCAAACTCTGTAAGATGGAGGGTGACATCTGTGAGGGTTCAGCCTTCCTTTCCCCTCTTAAGTCTCCGTGGGTCCTGTTTCTTCCAATCTCAGCTGTAGGCTGGCATAAAGCTCATCTCTCCCAGGGCTTGTTTTTTTTTGCTCAGCTGCTCAGGTCTCTTCACAAGGTCAGCTGTAAACTATCAGGTGAACGGCTCAACTCTCCCAGGGGCTCCAGTGTCAAAATCAAGTTCTCTCCTTTGCCATGTCTTTTTCTGTATATCTACTTCTCCTGTGTTCTTGATTGAGTGTCTGTTTATATAGCCCACAAAGGGGGTTTGGGGGTGGGCAGGGACTCAAACCAAGTCGCCCTAATGACATGGTAGAATAAAAGCCCTAATCGTAACAAAATTTAATCAAAGGCATCTCATCTGAATCCAATACAATCAAAAGGTATCACACCCAGAAGAACAGACCAGTTTACAAATACAATTATCTTTTCTGGAATTCATAAATAATATTAAACTGCCACAAGGTGTGACCCACCTTATTCAGCATGGGACTTAATTCTATTATTGGAGTTCTTTATAAACAGAATGAATACAGAGAGAAAGAAAGCCACAGAAGCAAGAAGCTAAAAGCAATGATATCTGGAAGAGAAGGGAGAGGCCAACAAGATGCCACCATGTGCCTTGCTGGTGGCAGAGGAGTCAAGGATCATCAGCAGCAAGTCTTCAGGAAGAAAAATTGTCTTGATGATGACTTGATTTGGACATTTTTCTCAGACTCAACACTGTAAGCTAATAGATTCCCATTGTTAAGCCAATCCATTTCATGGTATCTGCTTTCAGTGGCCTAGGAAATGAAACCATCTATTCTTTAAACCCCTCCAGCTTTTTTAGGTCACAGGGAAAATACCAAACCGGCCATTTTGCATTTTGCCAGCTTCCCCTAGCTAGCCTGTTCATTGATCCATTTAACAAATTCTTATTGAGCATCTACAATGTACTTGACACTTTACTATGAGCTGGGGGCCTGGTGGAGCAAAAAATCACAAGTGTCACAGCTTTCTAGAACTTATAGTTTGGGAGACAGACATTAATCAAATAATCACACAAGTGCGTGTTTACTTCCAAACTCAAATGAGTACTAGGAAGTTCCATGAGAGTGTGGCAAAGAAGTGTTGAAAAATCATTCTCCTTGGGTCTTTCATGTTTCTGCATGTTTTCTGACAACCTTTGTTCCAGACTACGTTTTTCAGGAAATTTGTATAGCAAACAGTGTTGGAAGATAGAGATAATATCTCTCTCTAGGTCAGAGGGTAGGTTTATTTCCTGATCAGTATAATCAAGATAATGTCTCCTTAAGGGGCAAAGGTTGATCAGGTTTGCTAAGAGCCCCCTGATAAGATGGGAGGTTTCCTAAGCTCAGGATTCCTCAGGTGTGGTTATAAATCTACTGTGTGCACAGCACCCACATGGGATATTCTGCATCTCCATCATGGGACTTGTGGAATGTGGGGCAAGAGGAATGAGGTGAACATGAAACTCATGCTACCTGCTATGCTATAATAAAGCTTTTGTCTCTGATCCAGGAATCTCATGCCATCTAGTAGCCTCCAAGAAACTGTGACCTGCTAACTTATTAGCTTGCAAGTAGGGTCAAATCCCAGATCCTTCACAGTTCTTGACATAAAAGGGAGTGGGATTGCAGCTCAGAATCACACACACAGAGCTGCTTACAGGCTTATGTGTTGAGATGGAAAGGGAATGTGGATCACTGTTGGACAATTTTCTTTTGGGGTAGTGCACAAGACCCAGAGCAACCTCTCTGACAAGCTCTCACACCTATGTATCTACAGAGCAGGTAGTCCTGTGTTTTTTCCTTTCTGTTTCAGAGTATGTAGAAGAGGAGAGAAAGGGCAATATGATGTGCTAATATCCATTTCCATTAATATTAAGCTAAGGGGTAGGTCCTACCTCCCTGTCTTATAATGAAGGGATTGTGCTCTTGGAGGCTAGTGGCAGCTATTCTCCAATAAAAGATACAGGGTCAGAGACTATTCAGAGCCTAGCTACCTCCAAATTTCCAGTTTTTATTTTTTGTGAAATATGAGATTACTTGTCTTTTGTCCATCCTGCAGCAGAGTGGGGGAATTTCTGGCCTTAGTAGGCCCATGTAACCCCACTCCATCCCCTCAGTCTATAAAATTTAGAATAATGAGGGAATAGGTGAAGGACTGTCTGAGTCAGGTGCTAGGGATGGGACTTTACTGGATTTTCTCATTTTAACAAGCCCCCAAATGCTTTTCAAAATAGTAATTTTGCTCCTCCACTTTTTTCCAATGCCAGTTTTACCAAAAAAAAATTTATGTTTTTAAAAGTAGATCATTGTAGCAGATAGAAATAAAGGAATGTGGGATGGTGAGGGGAATGCAAAGCCCCTCTCAACCTCCCTTAGTGTACCTGGCCACTTTTTAGAAGCAAAAGCAGGCACTCAGTTAAACCTGAAGCTTGCCCCTTCCTTCTCAAATCCCCAGCTCCTGGGATACACCAAACCTGTACCCCAACCATGGCATAGACAGAGGACAACACACTCCCATTTGAAGAAACAAATGTATTTGGGAAGAATAAATATCTTCAATTATGAAAAGCAGAAAACACCCTTTTCAAAGGATGTGCTAGTGTAAGAATTAATGGAATTTCTGAAACAGGATGCAAAATATTCTTCTCTGGAGCAGAAGAAGGAGGACTTTTTAGTAAACAATGAAACACATTCTCCAAAGACAGCCGAGGTGGCATTGATGGTGCCTAGAGGTTACTGGCATCCTTGGGGTGTCCTGACAGGTCCTGGACTTTCTCATTCAGGATTGAGGAGTCCAGGGAGAGGATTACATAGAGTGGAACCATGAACTGCCTTAGGATTTCTTCAAAGAAACTTAACAATTTTAGCTATGGAGTCAAACTAAGAAACATGGATGGCTGAGAAAGGATAGGTAGATTGAGGAAGGACCCAGTACAGGCCTATCTCCACTTAGAGAGTTTTTGGATTTAAGGACTTTGATGGACCCCATATTTGCCACACCCAAAGCCAGATAAAATGGGCTTTTAGCATCTTTCAAAGGCCTGGATCAAGGAAGGAAATCTGGTACTGTGAGGACATTTTGTAAATCATCTATAAGTTGATTGCATCTATGGCTGATTACATCTATAATCAATGGAGGAGATTGCCTTCAGCAATAAGAGACTCATCCAATCAGTTGAAGACCTTAGAAGGAGAAGTGATTATTTCAGCAGCTAGAAGAAAAAATTGGAAAAACAAAGATAGTGATAATAGAAAACAACACCACCAAAAAATCAAAATAAAATGGCATACTTAAGACTGAATATACCAATAATCGCATTAAATGTAAATGGTCTAAATACACCAATTCAAAGACAGAGATTGGCAGAGTGGATACAATTTTTTTTTTTTTTTTTTTTTTTTTTTTTAAGAAATAAAAATATAATGATCAAAATTTAAATCTGAAATTCGACTGATGGGTTAAAAACAGATATGATGCAGATGAGGTGAAAATAAGTAAACTTTAGGATAATAGAAAGATATTATTCTTAATACTACCCAGAGAGACAAAGAGATTGAAATTATGAAAGAGAGGTTAAAGAAATGGAGTACAAAAAGAGAAGACCTAACACACATTTCATAGACAGAATAGAGAGGATGGGGCAGAGGTTATATAAAAATGGTGAGAATTTTCTAGAATAGGTAAAAAAAAATCAGTCCTCCAACTTTAGTTACACAATGAATTTAAAATTCTACTTCTTTTCACAGACAATACTGTCTATTTTATAGGGTTGTTAGTTTGTGAAAAACCCTTAGAACTGGGCATAGAATATATATTATAATAATAACAAAACTCAAATGATACTTGGTATATGCCCAGCATATTTCCAAATACTTCATATATATCTATATCTGTATCTATATCTTTATTTGTATCTCAATCTCTATCGCTGTCTCTATCTCTCTATTTATATTTATCTATATTTAATCCTCACCACAAATTTATGACAAAAACTATTATCCTCATTAACCCCAAATGAGGTCAAATACCTGCCAAAAACCACAAGGTGTAAAAAGTATTTGACAATATCATCCTGACACTGGTCTGTTAGAGTTTCTTTCTTCTTTCCATTCCTCATTCCTGCCCTCATCACATTGAATGTGAGTCTTTGGTATTTACTTATCTTTCCAACAGGACTGAGCATGGTCTAGGCCTTTTTTACCTTGGAAACTCAACATCTGATACAGTGCCTTGCACTCCATAGGTACTCCACAAATCTTTTATGAATAAACCAATGAGGAAAAAAATAATCTTAAGGGAACAAGTAGAATCAGTTTGTTCTTCTTAACACCAGTCTGCCCTTTAGGTAGTTTTATCCCAGATGGATGTCCCACAGGAAACTCAGAGCTTCCTCTTATGTGGCATCTAGCATTTGCTAAGTTTGTTTGTGTCCTTAAGGAATTACCACCCTTTGATCAAGGGAAATAAAACCTCTTAGAAGGGCTGATATTGGGAGACAGGTATTAATTGGGCCTTCTCCAGAGCAGATCATTCTGTATTCTGAGGACTTCTCAGAAGCCTCCAGAGTACATTTATAAATAGCACTAGAAACCTAGTCCAGCTGCTTTTTGGATGCATTTCATTGTGTCCAATGTTATTTCCTCCAGCTCACATTTACCTTGTTTTTCACTCCCAAACAACTTATAGCTTTTTGAAGGTCATATCCCTTCCTCCCTGTGGAGGAGACAATTTACTGTTGCTGTATTTTTTTTTTTCAGCGAATAAATGAAATGCCCTCAAGACCCTGTTAACAAGATAGTCATATGCTCTAGTGATGACATTCATTTCTGTTCCCTTTGGAGGGGACCACTTGCCATTCCAATTTTTCTGATTTTGATGGAAAAGTTCTGTCCTGGTTTTGAAAGCTTTTTCACATGACTTCATAGGCATAAAACCTGTCCACAGTCTCTCACCTTTTAGTAGTATGTTTATATAAGATTATTTCTCACAGGATAAAATAGACTTTTGATGTTTGCTGGAAAGCACCTCAGTGTGGTGGCAAGACTTCTCTAGAGGGAATTTTGGGCGTGGTGATAGAGGAAGACTAAACTGAAATTGGTCCATGGTGTTCTGCAATTGAAAGCTACCTCTAGGACTTTTTTTTTTTGCATTAAAAAAAATTTTTTTTTAAAGAGATGCTTAGATTTCATAAATGTTACGCAAAAGTTACAGGGATTCCCATGTTCCCCACCTCCCACACCTCCCATAACCTCCCACATAAACATCTTTCATTAGTGTGGCACATCACCTGCAATGGATATACACATCTTGCGGCTTTGCCACTAAGCATGGACCATAGTTCACATTGTAGACCACACTCTCTCCCACAGAGTTCTGCATGTTATATGCTGATGTAAAAATGGCCTATATCTGTCATTGTAATGTCACTCAGGATAATTCCCAAGTCCTGAAAAAGCCCCTGCATTACAACTGCTTTTCCCTCTCCCTGCCCCAAAAGCGTCCAGTGGACACTGGTTCCACATCAATGTTGTAATTTCTTCCATTGCTTGAATCACAATATGTCTATAACAGAATACCAGTAAGTCCACTCTAGTCCATAGCTCTTCCCCCAATCCTGAGGAGTCTGGGATGGTGATGTCCACTCTACCTCCAAGTGAGAGTGGGCTTATATCCCATAGATAAGATGGATGGAATTATCCTGCCTGCAGCTTCAGGCTCTCTCCATTCCCAGGGATGGCCGTTGTCCATCATCATCTCCTCGCTTGGGTGAGTCCTTGGGTGAGTCCATTGAGCTGTAGAGTAGGAGTTGCAGCTCCACCGAGATTCCAGGCACAGATTGCACATGGGCAGGCCAAAGGCTCCAGTATCTGGAAGTACACCTACAAACTCCAGCACCACATATAGGTTTGAATAGAAGGGACTGATGGACCATGTGCATGAAGGACTTATTTGGGTCTAACTCTGTCACTCTCAGGAGCACAGATTCCAAAGTATAGTCCACTGATAAGGCATCAATCTCTGGAGCTATCCTCCCTTATATAGGACCTGGGTGTTTCCAGAGCCCTCAGGAGCCCCTCTGTTTGGGGTGATATCCACTTTGGTGTTCTATGAGATCCTACTGAGGTGTGCGTAAGCGTTACTTCTGGGATGACCTCCCAACTCTCTTTGAAGTCTCTTAGCCATATGAACTCATTTGTCTTTACCTTTTCCCTCTTTTAGTCAAGGTCTTTTTCCAGTCGTATTGCCGGCTCATCCCCTGGAGTCAAGTCCCATGCTGGAGGGAAGGTAATGCATTCATATGCTGAGTTTGGCTTAGAGAGAGGCCACATTTGAGCAACAAGGAAGCTCTCGGGTAGCAACCCTTAGGCACCCCACAACAATAGGCTGAGTTTCAATTACAAGAGCAAAGACTAGTAAGGCTAGTAATCAATAACAAGAACACATTAGTGGACCATTCTCCTTTGCCAGACACTCCCCCTGCACTTGGGGGACTGTTGCTGCTCTCTTGGAGAATGTGGCAGAGCTCTCCAGGCTGGGAATTCAGTATTCTCTCATTTATTGAGTGATTCTCCATTCACTGTGACCATGCCCCACCCCTTGATCATTTGAACAATTTTATATATCTTTTATGTATATTCCCTCTAGGACTTTTTATACAAGTCTTACTGATATAAAAAAGCATTGAACAGTCTGGAGACCTGGGTTCAAATCACTGATAGGCTGTGAGACTTTGGGAAAATCACTTAAACCTCTCTGAGACTCAGTTTCAAAATATGTAAAATGGCCTTCTCAACAAAGATAGATACAATGAGCTGAAATGTGTGATGATAGACACCCAGCAGTAGAAAGTCCCAAGTTGTTATGGCAATGCTATAGCAGTCTTCAGAGACTTTGGCTGCCTGTTTTTTTTTTTGTTTTGTTTTTTTTTTTGAGAGACATAAATATATTCTTGATTTATTATTTTAAAACCATATTTTAAAAAATGAGTTTTTTTTTTAAACAAATCAATTTTATTGATACATATTACTAAAGCATAAAACCTTCCAAAGTGTACAATCAGTGGTATTTGGTATAACCACATAGTGGTGTATTCATCACTTCAATCATTTTTAGAGTATTTTCATTATTCTAATAATAATAATAATAATAGTAATAATAATAAAAAAGAAAAACCAACCAGCCAACCAACCAACCAAACAAAAGTCATCACCTCTCAATCTCTCTATGCTATCCCTACTGTACATAGCTACTATTCTGTTTCCTTCTCTTTAATTTACTCATATTTATATTTTGTAAAAACAGTCTTATATATGCAATATCACCCATATTCATATTTTACATGATGTTTCACTATGTTATCCAGTCCCATGTTACATTTTTAAGCTTTCCTTCTAGTAATATACATGTCCTTAGACTTACCCTTTCAACCACTGTCATACCCATATAATAGCTCTGCTAGTCACAAACACCACGATGTGCTCTTACTCTTTCTATTAATTTCCAAAGATTTACAAACAACATTTAACTAATTTTGCACAGATTAACCATCAGGACAGGAAATAGTGATCAGCGATCAGACAGTGTGTCAAGTTGTTTCAGAGAAGGTGAATATTTTTCCTACAGCAACTTGGTGTTTTGTCTTTTATTCTGTCAGTGGGGTATGAACTAAGTTCAAGGCTCTGTTTCATCCAGTATGGGAGACAGGAGGTTTATGTGGAAAACAAACCACCCAGCCGACAGCTGGGCACAATAAATTCCTGCCCTGTTGAGGCTAACAACAAAGGAACTCTTAGCAGTAACTCTCATCCCTTTCCTCTTTTATGAACACAAGACTGCAAGAAGTCCTTCACACTGACAGTTGTTTTAACACCAGGGCTCAGAGTGGTTGAGACTTCTGGGAAATTTCAGAATAGAAAGTTATTTGCCATTCATTTTTGTTTCTCTGGCTATCTGGAAAATAAAACCGGGACTGGATAGTAACATTTTAGGTAGGAATTTTCAGCTATAAGCATTCAAGATCTTTTCTACTTCCTTCATACTCGGTCACTCAGTAACACTGGCTTTCTTTTGGGGGGGTGTGTCTTTGATATATATCCTCCCTTTACTCCCTCCTCTCTTATCACAGTGCTACCAGGTCGGGATTACTGCCCACCTACCTCTTAACTAACACACTCATCCTACCCCGCAGAGCACACAACTCTTCTTTAAATCTATTTTTCATTCTGTTCTCCACCTGCTCAAAATCCTTCTATTACTTCCTCTTTTTATGAGAAATTCTCCATTTATTCGTAGGCACAGCAATTAAAATGGTTGGGGGTGAAAGCACAGATTGCTCAGGCATAAGAATGTTAGATTTCTCTGCGAGATGGCATATCTAGGCTATATTTTCTTTGTTGATGAAAAATTTGTGTATTTTAACACTTGCTCCAAAAGAAATAGAATAATGGCCTGTTTTTTCTTTTACATAGCCTATTTCATGTATTTTGTACAGCTCTATTTTCTGGTGTGTGTGCATGTGTGTGTGAGTCTATGTGTTTCTTTTTAGCAGTTGGGTAGGTAGTACTCCTACTCTCTTGCTATGCTTAATCATTCATTTTCATGTATTAATTATTCCAAAAAGCATTTTTTTAGAATGTTCTACTTGTCGGGCATCGTGATAGTTGCTGAATTTATGTTTGTATTACAAATGTGGTGCCACCACTTATGTTGGTGTATTGGTGTAGACTTCTCTCAACTCTTCATTTTACTTATCTAAGTTCCATCATCTGCCAAGGCCCCATTCTAGTTTAAATGCTCTGGTGCTGTATATCTATAGGAGGGTAACCTGGCTATATTAGTCAGAGATCTTTGAGTGTAGTGACAGAACCTCGACTTAGCTAAAGTCCCAAAGCGCTTGTGTAGAAGCTCATAGCCAAATTTTGGAATGGGCAAGAGCTGGCCCTTTGGGTTATCTGGAGCAAGGCAGCTGAAACCTCTCAGGATTCTCTCTATTTTCCTCTTTTTATTTATTTCTCTGCTTCTCTCTGCCCTGCTTGTTGTCTTCCTTTACTCCTAGAGCACATTGATGGAGTGGGGGCTAAGGTTGGAACATGACCTACATAAGCTTTGGGCTTATTATTCCTTTATGGCTCTGTAATCTGAGAAGGAAAAGATCTTAGGGAAGGGTTCTGATTGGCCCAGCTAGAAAGAATCCCAAGACTATCTCTGTGGCCTGTTACTATAAGAAGGAGGCAGGATATGTTGGATTGATAGAAACAATAGCTACTATAGAGGCTGCCTAAAAAAATAGACCTAGCTTTGCTTTGAGAGAGGTAAAGATTTTGTTCTGATTATTCTTGTTCCTCCTCTGTTAATCACAGCCTGTTGCCCAATGTGCAGTCTCTGAGGGCAGCAACCACACGCTGTATTCTTCTGCAAAAAGCAGATCTGGTCCGATTAATGTGAGGAAGGGATAGGGTAGACCTGATTAGACCCATCCACCCCAGCAGAGGTACAGATCATGATGGGCCACTGGGTTCTCTTCCATCTGAGGATCCCAGAGGTCTGCGGAGGCCAAGCCACCGGGTTTTCAAACACCATTAAGAGTAGCAGGTGGAAAAAAATAATAATAATAAAAAAAGAGTAACAGGTGGGAAGCGGCTGTGGCTCAATTGGTTGGGCTCCCATTTATCATATGGGAGGCCCTGGGTTTGATTCCCAGGGCCTCCTGGTGAAGGCAAGCTGGACCACGCGGCGTGGCGAGCTGACACAGCAAGATGACACAAAAAAGGGAGACAAGCAGATACAGAAAAACACACAGCAAATGGACACAGTGAGCACAAGCAGCAAGGGGGGGATTTAAAAAAAAAAAAAAAAAAAAAAAAAAGAGAGTAGCAGGTACCCCAGGCACCTGATTGCTACCCCAGTTAAGTTGGAATCAGCAGGCATGTGCACTAGTCCTCCCTGGGCTGAGGGACAGTTTGTGATTTGGCTGTGGTACCAATGAACCCAGGTCCATGGTAATTCTGCCCAAGGACATGGGGAGGAAAACTTTTCATGTAGCATCTCTTATGGGGCTTCTCTCTAGTTAGAATCACTTGGGGGCCAGACTGCTTTAGGAAATTCCATGAGCTAGTCACCAGGGTCTTTCATGGGGTGGGGGGGGAGGGCAATTTGGGATGATTTTCACCTTGAGACTTTTGATGTAGAAGCCATGAGGTATAGTCACTAAGAGTGTGGGTACTGAGGTCAGACTACTGAGTTCAAATCTTGCCTCTGCCATTTATTAGCTTTGAGATCAATCTCTGATATGTCCCTTTATCCTTCTGAGCCTCAGTTTCCTCAGCAGTAAATTGGGGCTAATCAGGAATGCTATTAAACTTTTCATAACTTTCACAGGTACTGACCGATTAGACCTATCACAGCAGACAACGACCATCATCGCCCTGAAGCAGGGATCTCGGGGCCCTCCCTCCGCTAACCCTTTAATTGCTAAATACGTGGAGATCCAGAGGGCTCCGGGGGAGGGGATGGGATGACCAGGTGGCTGCAGACACTTTGAGGGGCTCAGATTTCAATGTTTTAAACAATTTGTTAGTGCTATACCTGTGGGAGCAGCTAAATATTAACCTGGGGATAGTAACAGTACTTTATCAGGCTCTTGCCAGTTACCATTGGGCAAATTGTGCATTGCACAACCCCAGGGGGTACCATTCACCTTTGAGCAATTGTAGATGTGTGGAGTTATAAAAACAATTTTCCAGCACATAGCAGGAAAGTGTCTTGAGGAAGGAGTGCCTTTTTCTAATTTGCAATAGATTGGCATATGGGTTAGTGGCAGGGCTGGGCTGTGAAGATTAAATGAGATAACCCAGACCAAGACTTAGAACAGTGTGGGTATGTAGTAAGACCTCAATGTAAGTTAGTTATTACTCTCTATGAATGAAGTGATGCTGACACACTGACAGCATGCAAAGATGTAGTTATTATTCACCTTTTTTTTTTTTTTTTTTAAAGATTTTATTTATTTATTCATTTATTCCCCCCCTTGCTGCTTGTGCTCGCTGGGTCAGCTAACCACGCTGTGCGGGCGGGCTTTGCCTTCACCAGGAGGCCCCGGGAACCGAACCCGGGGCCTCCCATATGGTAAACGGGAGCCCTACTGATTGAGCCACAGCCGCTTCCCATTATTCACCTTTAAATGTGTTACCATACTGTCCACAGTGTAAAAGGAATTCTCATTAAAAAAATTAATTCTGCATTTACCTTTCTTCCCAACATTGAAAAATTTCAAATGTACAGAAGAGTTGAAAGAATTATACATTGAACATTTATATGCCCACAATCTAGATTCTAAAATTAAAGGGTTGCTGAATATGCTTTGCCACATATCTGTCCATCAATCTATCCCTCTGCTAATCCATCAATCCATTTCTAAATGCATTAAGCGTATCATTTCATAAGTTTGCACTAATGCATACACTTTTGTAACTCAAACCCCTATCAAGACATAAAACATTATAATCACCCAGAAAGTTCTCTCATGCCCCTTCCCAGTAATATATTCTGCCACAACCCGCAGAGACAGCTGCTGTTCTGAATTTTTTCACTGTAGATTAGTTTTTGCCTGTTCTAAAACCTTATATGAATGAATTTTATACAATTGATTTTTATATATTGACCTTGCTAAATTCTGTTAGTTCTTAATAGTTGACTTGAAGATTCTTCAGGATTTTCTGAGTAAACAATTGTCATCTGTTAATAAAGATCCTTTCCAATCTTTTAAGCCTTTTTGCTTTCTTATTGCCCTCACTAGGACTTCCAAAAGAGTATCGAGGAAAAATAGTGATAGTACTATTAACTGCTATTTTCTGAAAGAGTTTGTGTTAACATTAGTATTATTTCTTCTATGCATGTTTAATAGAATTCATCAGTGAAATCATCTAAGCTTGGAATTTTCTTTGTGGGAAGGTTTTGATAACATTAAATATCTTTAATAAATAGATACCAGGTTATTCATATTTTCTGTTTCATTTTGTATTCTTTTGGTAAGTTGTATTTCTCAAAGAATTAGTACCTTCTAAATTGTAGAAATCATGAAATCATTTCTGTTAAGTTGTTCAAAATTGTATTAGTCAGCCAAAGGGGTGCTGATGCAAAATAGCAGAAATCAGTTGGTTTTTATAATGGGTATTTATTTGGGGTGGAAGTTTATAGTTAACAGGCCATAAAACATAAGTTACTTCCCTCATCTGTTTCCACATGTTAGAGCAAGATGGCTGCCAATGTCTGCCAGGGTTCAGGCTTCCTGGCTTCCTCTCTTCCCGGGGCTTGCCTCTCTCCAGGCTCAGCTTCTGTTTCCTCCTCAAGGTCAGCTGTAGACTATGAGGGTCTCTAGGCTTTGCCTCTCTCCACAAGGCCAGGTGTGAACTGTCAGACGAACGGCTTGTCCCTTTTCCTGGGGACTTCTCTCCTTCCTCAGGACCAAGCTCCTCTGTGTGCTTACTTCTTGGGGCTCCAGCTCAAAACTCAGCATCAGAACTCCAACTCTGTCTTTTGCTATGTCTTTTATCTATGAGTCCCTACCCACCAAGGGGTAGGGACTCAATGCCCTACTGACGTGGCCCAATCAAAGCTCTAATTATAATTTAATCATGCCCAACGTTAACAGATCAGTTTACAAACATAATCCAATATCTATTTTTGGAACTCATAAATAATGCCAAACTGCTACAATAATATTCCCTTTCTATCCATTTAATGTCTGTAGGCTCAGTAGATATCACTATTTCTTCATTCCTGATATTGGAATTTACACCCCACCCCTCTTTATTTTTTGATCAGTCTAGCTAGGATTTATCACTGTTGGTGTTTTCCAAAGAAACATTTTTTTTAACAAATCATATTTATTCATACATATTAATAAAGCATAAATCCACCCAAAGTGTACAATTAATGGTATTCAGTATAATCACATAGCTGTGCATTCATCACATCAATAATTTTTAGACCATTTTCATTATTCCAATAATAATTAAAACAACAAACAAACAAAAACTCATCACTTCTCAATCTCTCTATGCTTCTCCTGCTGTACACAGCTGCTATTCTGTTTCTGTCTCTCCAGTTTATTTGTATTTATATTTTGTAAAAACAGTCTTACATATGCAATATCAGCCATATTCATATTTCTCATGAGGTTTTACTATCCTATACAGTCCCATGTTACATTTTTTGGCTTTGCTTCTAGTAATATACATGACCTTCGACTTACCCTTTCAACCACTGTAATACCCATATAATTGCTCTGCTGGTAACAAACACTATGACATGCTTTCACCATTTCTATTCATTTCCAAGATTTACAAACAACCTTTTTACCAATTCTGCACAGATTAACCTTCAGCTTTCCGTTTTCTACCCTCTTTCTATTTTCTGATGACCTATATTCGAATTATTAAGTCCATGAGTTTACACAATATATTTAGTTCATAATAGCACAATCATACAGTATTTGTCCTTTTGTGTCTGGCTTGCTTCACTCAACATAATGTCCTCCAGGATCATCATGTTGTCATATGCTTCACAACTTCATTTCTTCTTACAGCTGCATAATATTCCATTGTGTGTATACATAACAATTTGTTTATCAATTTATCAGTTGATGGACACCTGGGTTGTTTCCAAATTTTGGCAATTGTGAATAACGCTATTATGAACATCGGTGTGCAGGTGTCTGTTTGTGTCACTGCTCTCAGTTTTTCTGGGTATATACCTAGTAATGGTATTGACAGATCATATGGCAAGTTTATATTTAACTTCCTTAGGAACTTCCAAACAGCCCTCCACAGTGGCTGCACCATTCTACATTCCCACAAACAGTGAATAAGCATTCCTATCTCTGCACATCCTCTCCAACATTTACAGATTTCCAACTTTTTAATAGTGGCTAGTTTATTGGTATGAAATGATATCTCATTGCAGTTTTGATTTACATTTCCCTAATTGCTAGTGATGTTGAACATTTTTTTCATGTGATTTCTCACCATTTGTATTTCTTCTTTGAACAAGTGTCTTTTCAAGTCTTTTGCCCATTTTGTAATTGAGTAGTTTATCTTTTTATTGTTAAGTCGTATGTTCTCTTTATATATCATGGACATTAAACCCTTATTGGATATGTGATTGCCAAATATTTTCTCCCATTGAATAATCTGCCTTTTCACCCTTTTGACAAAGTCCTTGATGTGCAAAAGTGTTTAATTTTGAGGAGATCCTCAAATTTATCTATTTATCTATTTTTAATCTATTTTTATCTATTTTTTCTTTTGTTGCTTATGCTTCTGGCATAAGGTTTAAGAAACTACCGCCTACCACAAGATCTTGGAGGTATTTTCCTACATTTTATTCTAGGAGTTTTATCGTTGTTTTTATATTTAGGTCCTTGATCCATTTTGAGTTAATTTTAGTATAAGGTGTGAGATAGGAGTCCACTTTCTTTCTTTTGGATATGGCTATCCAGTTCTCCTAGCACCAATTGTTGAGTAGAATGTTCTGGCCCAGCTGGGAGGGCTTGACCACCTTGTCAGAAATCACTTGACTGTAGATGTGAGAGTCAAAGAACCAATTTTTGGCTTTTAAAAGTTTCCCTATGTTTTCTTTTAATTCACTTCGCTCGTCTTTATTATTTTATTCCTGCTATTACTTTGGGTTTATTTTGCCTTTCTTTTCTTGCCTCTTACAGTGGAACCATAGGTCACTGATTTTTGTGACAAACTGCGTTTTCTAAAAATGGCCATAACAATGTCACACTTGCTTTCTAGAACTTTACCGTATCCCATTAAGAGTGAATCTTGAATCTTGGAGGGCTTGTGATTCACATTTGACCAATGTAACAAAGAGGAAGAGATGCTGTGTGACTCTCAAGTTAGATTATGAAAGGCAATGCAGCTTCTGCCTTGTTAGCTCCAAGTTTTGGGCTTGACACCTGAGCCTCCATGTAAGATATCCAACTACCCTGAGGCTGCAAAGCTCTGAGGAGGCCATGTGGACAGGCGCATGTATAGGGGTTCGTTGGACAGTCCTGGCTTTTGTGTCATTCTAGCCCAGGAACCAGACCTGTGAGTGGAAGAGCCTCCTGATTCTCCCCCAAGCCATGGACTCATGCCTGCCTTCAAGGCATCCCAGTTGATAGGTAATGCCCCTCACTTTCCAGCTGCAGTAGGGGTGAAAGACTAAAACAACAACAACAAAAACAAACAAACAAACAAACACACACACACATACCCTGGAAACTCACTCAGGGCCTTTCCCTTCTTCCAAGTGTCAATGCTCCTCTAATTTCTGCTCTCTTCTTGTACCTCTAGTGCCTTTGGGCAGGCTGGTCAGATAGGATCCTTGCCATAACCATAAGCAGAAACTTAGCATTTATATTTTGAATCTATGAAGTTCTATTATCTGCTATTTTAACAGTGAAATTTTAAAATACAAACATTTGGCATTGCCACAATTTTAACAAATTTGTTCAGTAATTTTTTCACTTTTTGATACATTGGGAATCTATTTCCCAGGTCTCCCATCAGTTGCCAGAAAGTAGTCTGAGGAGAACCTGAGCTCAACTCCAGCTGCCCTCTCTGCCTCTGAGTTCACCTGGAGGTCCATATGTTCCATCCCAGATAATAGGCCTTGCAAAAGACAAAGTTACCTTTCTTTCTGGGAAGAATTTTAGGAGAGTTGATATAGCCCAACAAGCCTTAAAGGGAGAAAAATAAAAAAATGAAAACTTCCAGAACTCAAAGGAAAGGAAACCGCAAAGAAGCTTCTAGCCTGAGATTCTAAAAGCCGCAGGCTGGAAGGGTTGGGGGCTGTCAGGGAAGGCCTCACCTCAGGCCAGTGCTTCTCCACCAGGAGATCCTCTGTGCCCCACTCCAGGTGTCACCAGGCTTGATTCAGCAGACACTGAATGTCCTTTGCCTTTCTGTGATGTCTTGCTATAGCCTGAAGTATTTTTGACTAGGTTAGAACAGTATGTCTACCTCTCCTTCGTGAGGTGGGAGCAAGGATGGCTTTACAGGAATCAAAAAGTGAGGCTATCCTTTAAAGTCACTTGGAGCCTATTGTTATAATTCATTAAAAGTGCCACTCTGTGCAGAACATGAAATGGGGATAATGGCTTAATGGGTTCATAAATGAGTGTTGGATTGTGTACAGCTGAAAAGGGACTCAAGCTAAAAGTGGAGAAAAGGTAATGTTGCAGGGAAAGACCAAAGTTTCTGATTAAGGTCACACCTAATCATCTGTGGAGGTTATCACCAAAATTTTAGAAACATCCTCTCCTGGGGAGATCTGTAATGTTTCATGTTATGTGTGTGTATGTATGTGTGCATAGGGGGAGGAGTGGGTACGAGAAGATGTGTAATATGAGAGAACAGGCTAAGAATAGAGATGGGCTAAAAAGGGAAATCTTCCCTCTCTGTCTTTCTTTTTTTTTCAGCCTCTATGCCCATTTCTTTTTAAAACTAAAATCACAGATCTAACTTAGAGTATATTGCAATTAATCAAACCTTGGATTTCACCACTTTCCATCTGTGTGCCCTCAATTTTCTACTCTGAATAATGGGGATAAGCTAAAAGATGGCTGTGACAATCAAGCAAGTGAGATAAGCTCTACGAAAGCACTTAATAAAGTGCCTGCCAATATTAGCTGCTGAAGCTAGGTTAGTTTACTCTTCTCATCCCTTTCTCCTTCTCACCCAGGTCGATTTTATTTTACTTTCAATTAAACTATTGATTGGGGTGGTTCTTATGATTTTAGCATTACTGTGTCACACAGAATTCAGAATCATATCATCTTTGATGTGGAAGGATAATAGAGTTTAAGGGACTTGCACAATATCCCTCAGCTTGTTATTGAGTCAGCAGGTATTGATGTGCAGGTCACTGTGTTAAGCACTGGGATACAGCAGTGAACAAGACAGAAATGGCCCTTGCCAATTTGTGGGGCTTAGGACCCAGCAGGGTATAGTGGGTTGAATGGTGGCCCCCCAAAATATTCATCCATGTACTAACCCCAGAATGTGCGAATGTGACCTTGTTTGGCAAAAGGGTCTTTGCAGATGTAATTAAGTTAAGGATTTTGAGATGAGTTCCTCCTCCATTTAGGGAGGGCCCTGAATTCAATGACAGGTGTCTTTATAAGAGAAGGGGAGAGAAAGATTTGGCACACAGAGATACAGGGGAGAAGACCATGTGACGGTGGAGGCACAGATTGGAGTTATGTCGCCACATCCATGGAATACTTCCAGCCGCAGAGGCTGGATCAGACCAGGAAGGATTCTCTCCTACAGCCTCTGGAGAGAGGGTGGCCCAGCTGACACCTTGATTTCAGGCTTCTGGCCTCCAGAAATTTGAGAGCGTAAAATCAGTTGTCCTATGCCACTAAGTTTATAATAATTGTTACAGTAATCCAGGAAACTAATACACAGGGGGAAAGAGACTTTAAGCAAATATTACACAAATAACTAAAAAATCAGAATTGTGCTAAGTGGTAAGAAGAGGTAAAGAGCTCTGAAAGTAAATCCAATGGAGTAGCCCCAAAGAAGAGACTTAGGGTTGAGATCTGAAAGGTGAGTAGGGTTAGCTGGGTGAATAGTAGGAGAAGGGAAGGGGACACATTTGAGTATGTGGAAGGTGGTCGGTGTAGCTGGACAAGGGAGGGGTGGGGAAGGGTTCAGGGGAGTTGTGTGAGTTGGGTGGTTGGGAGCTGTTGAGAGGAGAACCTCAAGATAAACTGAAAAGGTGAGGTAGGCAGGGACCAACCAGATCATGCCATGGAGGCCCTGTGAAGGGATTTGACAGTACAAAACAAAAACAGTGTATAAAATGGGCCTTCCTTTCTTCAGGCCTTCTGGATGGTTCTCTGCTCTTCATGAAGTCCAGGGCTGTGGGATCCTATGTAGGGAACACACTGCTGGGCCTGAAGCTAACGATTTAAAGGAATCAAGATTAAATAGTCATTTCTTTCCAAATGGATTAATGAATTGCCAGGCAATGAATCTGAGTGTTCTTGGAACATCTTTCTAGTTGAGAACTGGCCTCAGTGGAATGTTTACAGCAAATTGTACAGACTTTTTATTTTCCTTAAAAATAATATACTTAACCTGCTTTTGAGGACAGTCTCACAGAATGCGTCTTTAGAATTTCTGTACACAGTTCACTATTAACTGCAGGGAATCCCTCACAGAAACCAATAAATAAGCAACTCTGGAATTAAATTAGCCCCCAGCTATCTTAAGCAAATATCCTACAAAGGAAATTGTGTTATCTAACTGGCCAGTTGATTCTTGGTTGGTTTTTTTTTTTTTTTTTTTTTTTTTTTCCCAGCTTCAAGAAAGAATGTAAATGGGATCCCTGTGTATTACTCTCATTTCAAATCCTCTGGAGCAGATAAACATTATCATGAAACTGGCCAAGGATGAAATTTAAATAAGTAGTGATTGGAAAGGATGACAGTAAGAATTTCCAACCCACAAAAACAGACAAATTCGTTTAATTAACTGCAAAATTTGGAGGACAAAGATATGAGAAGTGGATTATTTAGGTTGATGTGTAATGCATGCTCAATATTTTGGTAAATAAACTGATTAGGGAGAAGGAACCCCACGAATACAATTATACCTCAAAATGCACCAGCAAAGAGCCATTTGGAGCCAAGCGCATGTTCTTCTTGTAAGTTACTGTCCCTTTATGTGGCAGTCCAGATGACAGACCTGTCCTCACTGAAGTGGGTCTTCCTCTGTGTTCCATGATGTTGTCAGTCTGACCGTGGGTCAGTGGTCATGTGTCTTTGCATGAAGGCCGTGATGGCTTCTCACGTGGTTGACTCATTGTCTGAATAGAGGAGATAGAGGTTGCCTTTATTCTAGGGATAACCATCTTTTCCTGATGATTGGAGGGGAAAGGACCTTGCAAAGCTGGCAGAGCATACTAAGAGTGATGGTTTTCCATTACATTGGCCCAATAGCAAGAAATGCCTTCAAAACAACGTGGGCAGCTAAATTCTACTGCTTCTTCACCCATCATGAAGCCGGGGTATTCTCTAATTAGTTCTGTTAGATATGGGTGCACATATGCACATATAGGCTCCAGTTTGCCCTTCAGTAACTTTGGTTGTGTAAATAAGGACCCATCCTGCTATAGTAAGTTAGAGATCGCTGTATTTTGAACCCATAGAACTAGGAAAACATTCTGACAAGGTCAGGGTACAATGTAGTTTTTCTCTTTTCTCTTTCTAGCAATTCTATTATTTTTGGAGAACTCTTCTCCCTCCCCACCCCTGCCCGCCAACCTGTCCTAGCTCTGTCATTCCCTGTGGATCCAGTGGAGCTGTCAATCAGTCTGCCCTGGCCATGCACTGTAACTCATGTAACATGATAGGCCTTGGCTAATCATGATGCCCTATTTCCTTGGACACTGTGACTGATCCATAGTTAGGTCCGTGATGCAAACAGGGCTCATCAGACTTCTTTCCTGGGAGTGGTATACAGACATTGGAAGAGGGTATATCTTTCTGCTGGACAAGTTAAGCTGGGAGGAAGTGAATCTAGGGCTTTTGAATACCATCCTTTTTGTAACCTAGAGAGGTGCCAAGCTAAGGGTCAGACAAAATATTGGGGCATGGTTGAACACCAAATTTCAGTCCTTAAGGTTTTTATTCTTACAACTCTTTCTTCATTCCATCCTTCCTCCCCTCCCTCCCTTCTTCCATTCATTCAATAATTATTACTGAGAATTGATGATATTCCAGACACTTTTCTAAGGGACAGCCAAGGTCCTTGTTCTCTTCATACTTCCATCCTTGGGAGAGGAAATAGATAATGGATCAGTAAGCAAATAAATAATTACAATAATTGCAGGTAGTGATAAGTGCTATGAAGGAAATAAAATAGGGAGGGTGATATAATAAAGCCTGACTCAGGGTGGAGAGGATAGCTAATTTAGGTTGAGTGTTTAAGAAAGGCCTCACTGAAGAGGTGATGATTGGACTGATGACTGAAGGACAAGAACAAACCAACCATGTGGAGATCTGGAGGGCAAGAAGTTCTGCAGAAGGAACAGCCAGAACACAAAAAGGAAATGTTGGGGTGTTAAAGGACAGAAAGAAGTGATAGTAGAACAAAGGGAAACAAGAACGAGGAAGTGGAGTAAGATGAGGTTGGAGATGATACAAGGCTTATAGTCTTTGGCCAAGAGGTAAGATTTTATTCTAGGAGCTGTGGGAAGATTTTGGAGTGTATGACATTGACAAATTTAAATTTAAGAAGGATCAGTTTTGCTACTATACAGAGAATAATTATAGAGAGGAAAGTGTAGAAGCCAGGACTCCCGTTCAGTATTCTGCTCTTGTATTAATTATAGTGATTTGAGTAATAACAAAGCTAATAATTATATTATTATATTATTATTAATGTTATTATTATTAACAAACAACCAGTTCTATAATGATTCTCCAGTCTCAAAAATATCATTCAGGACCCAGGCTCTCTCTGTCTTTTAGCTTCTTAAGCTCAGTATATTAACTTGATATTTAGCCTCTATTCTCTTCTTTGGCTGCCTTAGTTCCAGGCATCATGTGTAGACTCACAATGTCTGGTTGATGAAGGGACTGTTCTCTAGTGAGCCTTTTTTTATTAGCAGGGAAAACCCTTTCCAAACCTCTTCTTGCTCCAGAGGCTGGGATTAGGTCACATGCCAAGGGGGATAGAATTATCACAGTTGTCTTAGACCCATAAAGGTTTTTTCCTTTCCTTGAGCACATGGAAGAGTGAACATCTGCATGAAATCAGGATTCTACCAACATGGAAGAAGGGAGGCAACTAACAGTGTCTGCCATGATTAATTTGATTACTCTGAAAAATCCAGGTAACTTTTTAAAAAAAAACTTTCAAAACTCCCCCTTCTCCCCCAATCTTTGTCCATAGTACTCTCTTTTTTAAAAAAAAGATTTATTTCCCTCCCTCCCCCCTCGTTGTCTGCTCTCTGTGTCCATTCGCTGTGTGTTCTGTGTCTGCTTGTCTATTCTTTAGGCGGCACCAAAAACTGATCCTGGGACCTTCTGGAGTGGGAGAGAGGCACTCAATCTCTTGCGCCACCTCAGCTCCCTGGTCTGCTGTGTCTCTTATTGTCTCTCCTCTGTGTCTCTTTTTGTTGCATCATCTTGCTGTGCCAGCTCTCTGCGCGGGCCAGCTTGCCTTCACCAGGAGGCCCCGGGAATTGAACCCTGGACCTCCTATATGGTAGATGGGAGCCCAGTTGCTTGAGCCACATCTGCTTCCCTACCCTCTATCTTTGATGGAAGGGAAGACTTTGGGCCATGATGTTATTCTAAATATATTTTTCACAAATGATGTTATTCTAAATATTGAACTTTGAAGATGAATAGGAACTATAATCCATAGTGGAATTTCCTGGATTTGTCATTTTACAATTCTTCTCAACCAATGAGCCCTCTTTTGTCATCTTTGGGCAGAATAGGGCCAAAGATAGTGAATGGTGAGTCTGTGTGACGTTGTTGCTGTTTGTGGATTGGTCCTTCTGTGTCTGCTATGAGATTAATTCAAACCATAGCTCTCCTGGTCCATTCCCTGGTACTCTTTGTCTTCTTCATTTTGTTTACCAATGTGCCTGTCTTTATTTTAACATGTTGCTTATCTGATAATGCCTCATCTCCAGAAATCAGCTATTATTTTCTTCTGATTGCCCTTGCTCAGGATTACTTTGGTCCAGGTTCTGATTCAGCAACTTCATTATGAAGCCCTATACTTTTCCAATTCTTGGCTTCCTTGCTGCTGCTTAACCTTCTCCATCATATTGTTTGTTTGTTCATCCTCTACTAGCTTGAAGAAGCCTTATTTCTTAACAGCTCCCAGGCAACACTTCTGATTCCTTTCCAAAAGCCAGTTTGCTACTTCTAACCTATGGACTATCTTGGTGTCCTTTATAACAGAGCCAATATTGTCCTTTCTTACTGAAGTTAGTCTGAGTTTGGTTTCTGTCACTTGTTACCAGTGTTCCTGACTAAATATACTTGCCTTGCAGAGCTTGCATTCTAGATGGGAAGAGGAAGATAAGTAGAGATAAGTAAGGCTTAAGAAAGATTGACTTGTCCTATTTAATCAGCTGAGTCAAGGAAAGTGTAGGGCAGAGTTTTCTTGGTTGTCAGTTTAGTGGTCTTTCCATTTTCTTGAAGCTTGGGAAATTTCCTTCTCTAACCAGCCTCATTCATTATTTAAACTCATGCCAGTCAGTGTCATGAGGATCTCCCAAGAGAAGTAGGCAATGGCCAAGTTTACTCCTGTACATACTCCTGCAACTCTAGTGTTATGCTTTACTGAGCCTCCTAACTAGAAATCTCTTTTAGCTGGAAACTGAGTCTGACACTTTATGTACAAATTGGCTACCCAATTGGAGAGATTCAAGAAGAACTTACAAGACCTTCTTGCTTCCCATCTCTTCATAAGCAGCTGAAGTTATGGCATCCCTAAAGGAAGCCCTTTGTCTGGGGAGGAGAAAGGGAGGGCACATAGCAACTCATTATCATACTATCTGGAATTGATCACATTAGGTTATCAATGAGTCACTCAGAGAGGTGAAGAAATGGGCCACAAGCTAGTTATATTTTGATAAGGCTGATAGTTAAGTGAAACCCAGTCCAGGACAAAATCAGAGACTTTCAGGGTCAGAAGGAGACTTCAAGTTTGTCTCATCTTCTACCGAAGACAGTGTAGTCCAGGATTGCTTAGTCTGGGGTCTAGTCTATAGGGCATTCACAAACACCCTAAAGCAATATGATAACCCTAGGAGTCTGGGCAAATTTTAGCAAAGAAGGTTAATAGATTTCATTAGATTCTCAAAAGGGGTCTGTGACTGAAAAGAGTTAAAGTCCATTGAGGTCCGACTCCCTCCCATGAATGGATTCTTATAGTGTCCCCACTCAGTGCAAGGACACTCCAGTGCCAATAACCCCTCCCTCACTTTCTGTGTCCTCCCTCCCTGCCTCTTCCTCTCTTCCTTATGGAAAGCTGCCAGTTCAGGGGCAGCTCCGCAAACTGGGGTGTGTGAAAGGGGATAGGAGGCTCTAGGATAAACATGGACCATCTTCCCAGGATGATGCTTTCACTAGAGGATTTTGAGGAAAACTTATTTTACTATTCAAGAAAAAAAAAAAACTCATCTAAGATAATAGAGCAAGTGTGTAGAGCTTACACGAATTTGTAAGCTAAAACATGAGGCTCATACCCAGCAGCTCCTATGGGCTCTACCCATTCAACCTGATGCATGATTTCACTCTTCCTAAGGAATATTAAGGATACAATTCAGTGGCATTTAGTACATCCACAATGTTGTGCAACCACTCCCTCAATCCAGTTCCAAAATTTTTTATCACCTCAAACTGGAACCCTGTACCCATTGAATAGTCACTCTCCTTTCCTCCCTTCCATCGGCCCCTGGGACCACCAATATGCTTTCTGTCTCTATGGATTTACCTATTCTGGATATTTCATATAAATGGAATCAGTCATTATGTGGCCTTTTGTGTTTGGGTTCTGTCTTGCTCGAGTTCTGAACAGTGAGCAACTAAGGAGAGATCAGGCCGAAGGAAGATACACTGAAGGATCGAAAAGGGCAAAGACAAATGGACCTTACCTCACACTTTAGCTCCAGGCCCCTCTGCTCTTACAGCTGGCAGTCAAATGTCCAGCCATGCTGCTGTAGGCCAAGGCCTGGCCCTGGCATCTGTGCCTGTCTCTGAACAAGTTGGAGGCCAGGGCACACTTATATCCCAAGGTCGACTTGGGCAGCAGGTGCTTGGGCAGCAATCTTTCAAGCTCGCCAAGTCCAGCTGGATGCTGTGTGCTGTTTATCCTTGTATGGCACAACAGAGCCACATTATTGGGACAGCGCTCTGCCAAACATCCACAGGAAAGGCAAACCAAACTGGCCTGGCTGTGGCCTTTGGAAAGGCAGAGAGGCCCTTACCATGTGCAGTCAGTGAGCTGCATGGCTAATTAAATCACTCCCAAGGAAAACCTTGTTTGAGTGCTAAAGGTCATGGCTATGATTTTGTCCGTGATTTTTGCCAATACGTTTTTCTAACCAAGTACTACATAAAGAGTCCATTATATGAGCTTTGGTGCTGCCTGCACACCCAGGGACAGGAACTGAAAAATTTGTGGGCAGGCCTTGTTAAATGCACCATTTAACACCGGCACAATCGGTCTCCATCCTCAAGTCTGCCTTTTGTTTACTCAAGTCCGCCTTTTGTTTACTCAAGTCCTAATTCATGTTGCGGGTGGTGGTGGTGTGTGGAATTAGTGTAACTAGAAGTTTAGGGTCTCATAAAAAGCTTTAACTAGTTTCACAAAGCTATTCACAGAAGGCTGCACAGTAAACATTGTAAAGGCTCAGAACTGGGTGAGAAGTTGGGAGAATGGAGTCCTAAATTGTGTTTGTGTTTTGCTTTAATGGTTCTGGGTGGGTTACAGTAAATCACTGGGTTAGATGGAGGGATTTCTGCTTTTCCACTTGGCCCTTTCCTGTTTGTTCTCACAGAAAGGGCCTAGAGAAGCCTCTGCATCAAATTCCAGCTTAGGCCTTGAGAGTTGTGGGCATTTTCATGTTCTCTTTTGGGAAGCCCAGCGTGGATAACAGCTCAAGCAATTGGTCCAAGCTGTGGGAGCAGGACTACCACAAATCACAGACAACCTTAACTATGGAACCTGAATTCCACAGAAATAAAACCGAATTCCTAGCTGCCCATGTTGAGAAGAGACTCTCCCAAGACTATGGAAACTCAAACTGTACCTTCTCCATGGAGCCCAAGCAATTTAGAGTTTTAATTTCTCTCTTACGTGAAAAAGCCTGGAGGCAGGTGGTCTAAGCTAGTTTGGTGACTCCTTGGTGCCATCAGGGACCAGTCTCCTTCCAGGTTATCACTCTGTCCTGCCCAAGGTGGGCACTCATTCTCAGGGGCTAGAGTCCAGGCAACACAGTGGAGGAAGGAGCAGGGTACACTCTGGCCTTGTTCAGGAGACTTCCTAGAAGCCTCACATTCACTGGCAAAATTTAGTTCCATGGCTACACTCAGCTGAGAGAGAGGCTGGAAAAAGTCTTCCAGCTGAGGACATCGGTGGATCCAATGATTAAGAATTCTTTATTGAAGAAGATGGTAAGAATGGGTTTGGGTAGGCAACTAGAAGTTTCTATTTCATCTCCTGCAATCTGTCCCAATAGCATGCCAAACACTTTTATACATGTTTGACCCATGATTGAGCAGTAGAAGGATTTGCCTCAAAATACAATGCTAGCTACATGTATAATGCATGGATCACAGTGCTTAACTCAAAGGAAGTACACGACAAACTTTAGTTTCCTTCTCCTTTTCACAGTGCCTGGAACACATCTTAACCTTCAATATCACTTTCTGGTTGATTGATACCTTATTCTCATCAAGGTTACAAGATAACAATTCTTAGCCATAGTCCATAAATCATATTTGTTATATTTTCCCCATGTATCACTACATTCTTAACACCCTGTGTAGTAATAATATAATATTTATGTTATTAACCACAATCCTCATCTACTTCCAAAATCATTGTTTTACATTCTCAATATTTCTCAATAGTTAACAACATTGTAATGTTTTTGTAGAAAAGCAAAGTTGGTACTATATTCTAAAGGTAAAAAAAGAACATGGGGTTTGATTTTGTGAGATATGAATACAATTAAGCATTTTTTCTCTTTATTTTTTTTTCATTAATAAGGTGACCTTAACTACATAATTTAAATAATCTGTGTTCATCTGTGTATCTTTCTGAACACTAGAGGAACAACTGAGTTAGCAGTTGGAATTCAATGAGCTAAAAGTGCCTAAAATAGAGCTTTTTAGGAGTAATTTGTCCATAATTTGTTGAGCTTCCTTTTTCTGTTCTTCTGCTTTTGTGAATATGAAATAAAGTTGTTAATTAAAAAAATTAACTAATTCTTCCCTGGAATCCTTCCTGATCCTGAAGGGGTGTTTTGAAGGCTAAGCGTTTTGTTTATCTTTGTGTCTTTCAATGTTAGACTAGTTTTCTGTGTGCACTTTGGCCAGGCAGTGCCACATGCACATGAGAAGGAGGAGAATCCAGGAGACTGCTCACTCCAGATGGGCCAGGGGCCAGACGCTGGTGCTGAGGTTAGAAAAAGAGCCGAGTTTGAAGGGCAGGGAGATAAGGATGAAGACCAAAATATCTCAAAATATGGTCCAAGCTACATGTACAATGCATGGACCACAGTGCTTGACTCAAAGGAAGTACATGTCAAACTTTAATTTCCTTCTCCTTTTCACAGTACCTGGAACAGATCTTAAACTTCAATCTCACTTTGAAGTTGAGATCAAATTAAGATGAAGAGGCAATTTTATTGATTCATTTTAATAAGTGTGTAGAAGACTGAACCCACAATTTGGAGCCTGGATACTGGGTTCTAATGTTCCTTGGTCATTAGGTCATTAATTGGACCTTTAGCCTTAATTTCCTCATTTAGGCAACAGACTTTCCAGAAATCAGCCATGAGACTCTGCTCCCTTGAGTCAGGGATGTGGAGGGTCTCTGGGTAAACCAAAGTAGGCTTTTAGGAGTCCACTGAGAGATGAGTCAGGAGGAACATGCTGGGTGGAATCTAGGAACTGGAGCAGAAAAACTGAGAGCTAGCAAGATAGGACAAAGAATGTGAAGGGATGGGAAGGGTAGGCCAGAGAGAAAATGGGAGGAATAAGTTTGGAACTAAGGTAGCCAGACATTAAAGCCCTTGGAGATCAATCAGGCCGCATAAGGACTAATTCAATGCCTGTGGCCCATTTGCCCACCTTTTACTGCTGAGCTTCCTGGGCCTGAGAGAAGTTCTTGAAGGAGTGGAAACCCTCAGGATGAGGACAGGGCTGCATGTTGCTCAGGTCTCTTACAGTCTAAAACGGTTTTGATTCCAAGTTTGACGAAGAGGAGATAATATTCTCCTTACGCTCTCTAGTCGCCTGATAGAGGGCCACAGAGTTCACTGACTCCAGAGTAGTAATGGGCAATGTTGGTCTCAGGGTGTTTAAAGAAAGTTCTCTGTCGGGTGGAGATGAATGGGTTAGTCTACACCAAAATTCCATGGAGATTTTCTGAGTGTAATTGTGCTCATCTGGCTTTCGAGACGATGAGTCTTGTGTATGTTTCTTTCTGGTTGGGGGAAAGGAAAGATTAGGAGGGAGTGAACAAAGGGAAAAAAACCTTGCAGGAAAAAAAATGAAGTATTAGATATTAAAATTTCATGTAGACAAATATTCTTTGTTGGGAAAGGCTGAATGATTTTTTATGCTCCCTGAGGACACCAAGAATTTCTCAGCTGCTTCCCTATAAGCAAGGAGAGTCAGGTGTGTACTTCCAAATAGTTTCTTCAGCTGTCCATAGGCTAGGAGTTCAAAATGCTGCTGTCAAATGCAGAAATCCCTGTGCTCTTTGCCCAGGTTCTCAGCAAATGTTCTGCACTCCATGTGCACTAGATCTTGACACTCCTGTGTTTGATTTGATTGATAGCTTGTGAAACGGAGGCAGCAGTTTGAGGATAAAACTGAGGGCTGTGTTTCCTGCAGGAAATGAGCCTAAGCCTCTTGTGTAATGGGCATTTATTCTATCACTGGAGTGGAGAAAGGGTAGAGAGGGCTTTCAAAGGAAACCCAGTTAAAACACACCCTGGTGAGCTGAATTGCAGTCAGCTGAGCTGGAGGGAATTTTTTTTGGTATGATGAAAACAGGATAGTGTTGAGTTTCAGACAAAATGAAAGGGCATGTTTGTTTGCTCCTCTCTTGTATGCCTTGTGATTCTATATTTAAAAAAAACAGAATCAGGGTGTGCTTTGGCAATTAGACATTTTGTAATTCCAGCTGGCCTCATATTTTATTAAAATCTATTTATAATAAGTAGACTCTCACTTTTTTTCATTTGAGGAAAAAACTACCCTGTTGACAAGGTAGAATGGTAAATGAGTCCAAGACACTAAAAATATAATATTTTGAAGTCTCACATGCTAATGATTTTGGGTTTATTAATTTCTTTTGGAATTATAGTTTAAAATTATGTGGGGAAGGAAAACATAGATTTTTCCTAATCTACAATGTTTATAAAACAGTTTGAGAAAAACAGTAAAGCACAATTTTGGCAACATTATCTTTACTGGAGAAAAGCCAGTGAGCATTTTCAGATATCACAGGCTGTGTTGGTTATTTTCTTTAAGATTGCAAGGAAGACTCATGAATAAGTGAATGAATAAAAGGTGATCCCAATTTTCAAGAAGGCAAGATATATGCTGAACAGTATAACACAAGGCAGACGAAGATAAATGCTAAATGAGAGATCTAGACTATGTTGACAGCTTTGCTGTCTGCCTGAAAACCCAGGAGCTGAACTCTGGGGTCGTCTTTTTTTTTTAACTTTATATTGTACATTTACTAATTGAAAATATAAACAATTAAAAACTAAAAAGTAAACACAGATGAATAAATATATACATTTCTCAATTAAATTTAATGGATACATATAAAATTTTTTTAAATCTAACAATATATTACACAATATATTTGGTTCATAGTAATGCATTCATACAGTATTTGTCCTTTTGTGTCTGGCTTGCTTCACTCAACATAATGTCCTCCAGGTTCATCCATGTTGCCATATGCTTTATGACTTCATTTCTTCTTACAGCTGCATAATACTCCATCGTGTGAATGGACCACAGTTTGTTTATCCATTCATCTGTTGATGGACACCTGGGTTGTTTCCAACTTTTGGCAATGGTGAGTAATGTTGCTATGAACATCGGTGTGCAGATGTCTGTTCTTGTCACTGCTCTCAGTTCTTCTGGGTATATACCCAGTAGTGGTATTGCAGGGTCACGTGGCAAGTCTATATTCAATTTCCTTAGGAACTGCCAAACAGTCCTCCATAGTGGTTGTACCATCCTGCATTCCCACCAACAGTGAAGAAGTGTTCCTATCTCTCCACATCCTCTCCAGCACTTGTAGTTCTCTGTCTTTTTAATAGTGGCCATTCTGATAGGTGTGAAATGATATCTCAGTGTAGTTTTGATCTGCATTTCCCTAATTTCTCTGAAGAAGAAATACAAATGGCAAAAAAACACATGAAGAAATGCTCAACATCACTAATGATTAGGGTCATCTTGAACTTCCCTCTTTCTCTTGTTCCCCATGTGCATTCCCAACCCTGTGCCTTTATTTGTGCTGGTACTTCCACCTGGAATTCCCTCTACCCCATCCTTCTATCCCTCAAGACCCAGGTCCAATGCCAACTCCTGCTCAAAGACTGCTGATGCTTTTAGTACAAAATAACTTCTGAAGGCTTAAGCTTACCTGCAAAATTGAAATGATTTAGGGTGGGCACGTGGGGAATGTTTTTATTTTCTAGACGAGAGGCAGAAGGAAATCAGTAGGATCCAGAGCTGAACTGGCTCCATTGACCCTCCATCCTGGGCATTTTTAGGGCAGTTGTCCAGACATTGGCTTGGTAGGAGGAATAAGAAGTGGTGAACGTGCTTCTCCTCAGAACAGTCTTGGACTCTGGACCACCTGGGGAGGAAGAGAGAGAGAAAGAGACTGGGCCGGGCCCTTTCCTGGGGAAGAGGAGACCCCAAGCCACCTTCTCCAGCTTCATGATGGCAACAAATGTGGCAGGAGAATATTTGGATCTATCAGCTGCTGTGTTTCTCATTCAGTTATTTCCCGTGTCCTTTCCTTCCTCATTCAGTCAGTGGCTATCCTCACTTCAGGGCAATAGTTGAGACTCTCAAAGGACAAAGAAGCAGTAACTGGCTTTGTGAAACTCATGACAGAAATAAGTCATGAGAGGTGGGGATGAGAAAAGCTTAGAGTTGGGCTTTGCATGTGCTAGAATCAAAAAATCAGAGAAGAAAACAGAGAACAATAAGTGCTGGGAGAGGATGTGGACAAATAGGAACATATCTTCATTGTTAGGGGAAATGTAGGATGGTGTAGCCTCTGTGGAAGAGCTTTGGCGGTTCCTCAGGAAGCTAAATATAGACCCAGCAATTTCTCTACTAAGAATATATCCAGAAGAACTGAAAACAGTGATATGTATAGACATTTGCACACTGATGTTCATAGTGCCATTATTCATAATTGCCAAAAGATGGAAATAACCCAAGTGTCTATCAACTGATGAATGAATAAACAAACTGTGGTATATACGTACGATGGAATACTATGCTGCTGTGAGAAGAAATGAAATTAGGACACATATAATAACATGGATGAAACTTGAAGACATTGTGCTGAGTGAAATAAGCCAGACATAAAAGGATAAATATTGTATGGTTTCACTAATATGAACCAAATATGAAAAATTAATACATAGAGATAAAACCTAGAATATAAGTTACTAGGTGATAGAATAAGGGCTGAGAAAAAGGGTACTGATGCTTAATGTATGTAGAAGTTTTAATTAACTTACTGTAAAAATGTGAAAATGGATAGAATTGATGGTAACACATTATAGTGAGTATAAAGAACACAGCTGCTTTATAAATGGGATTGTGGCTGAAAGGGGTAGTCTAGGGATGTGAAAGCTAGAGAATAATCTAGGGACTGAATAACATAGTATACCCATTGATGGATGAGGATTGTAGTTAATAGTACAAATACAATAATGTTCTTCTATGAACTAGAACAAATGCACATCACAATTACAAGGTGATAAGAATATGGAGATGCATGGGAAAATACAATTATTGTAACTTACGGACTATAGTTAACAGCAATATTGCAATATTCTTGCATCAATGTCAAAGAAGGTACTGTGTTAATAGTAGGGGGAGTATGGAAAAAATATACCAAATGTAAACTATAGATGATAGTTAGTAGAAATAGTCTGATGATGCTCTCTTAATCTGTAAGAAATATTCCACAACAATTTAAGGTGTTGGTGGATGAGTGTTTTATGGGCATTCTGCACATTATGCATTATTGATTTGGAAGCTCACTTCTCTAATAAAATATATATATATTTAAAGGCAGAGAAGGATGAGTCAGCTTTATGCACCTGTCTATACCAGAAAACGACTCCTGGACATGAAGTGCCAGGGTTGTTGGGGAAGCTGGGTAGTTGGATGCTGTGCAGTGACTCTGAGGTCCTGTATCTCTGGGGAGCCTTAGAGTGGACCTGTGTCTTGCTTCTCAGGTGAAGCCCATGAAGGTGATAATCTCTCTTGTGCCATCCAGCATGGCTATGTCTCAGCACAGAGAACTGAGATGGTCTCACTGCCTTTCCTACAGCCCTAGGGCAGCATGGGAGAACGTCCAAAGGGCCCCCAGTAGTGCCTGAGCGAGGCCTCTCAAGTGTCTGAGAGAGGACCATTGGGCCCGAGAGGACTCGGGGCTGCAGTGAACACACAGGGAGCTCGGACCCCTCCAGGAAGGCTGTGTAGATAGATGCTGGTGACCCGGACGGGAATGACATAATGTCATCTCAGGGAATGCCTTCGTGGAGAGGTCATGATGACTGGGGATGTGATACCTCCTTCTCATCAAAAGCCTCACACTGCATGGCACAGCAGGTGCTGGACAAAATTTCTGGGCAAAGGCGAAAAAGGAAAACCCTGATTTGCCAGAGTTTATCCTAAATCGTTTTAAGATGATGTTTCTACTACCAGGTGGAAGGGGGGCTTTAGATGGAAATTGTATAAAAATATAGCAAGGTGCATTTATTTGTTCACCTCAGTTTGTAGCCTAAAAAATGCATACCTGCTACACAAGTATAGTAAGAGATCCTTGAGAGCTGTGAATGTCTCCTAATATACTGGCAGAGTTAAGAGCATGAATAGAACTAATAAAATGTCCTTAAAGCTGGTTAGCCTTATTCATTCTCCTCTTTGAACTGAGCTGGGCGTGGAGGTGGGGGAGACATCTTGAGCTTCCACTAGAGGCCCCCATATACCACACATGCAGCAACTCTACTGTCCAACTTAGTGTTAGCCACTTCCTTAGAGTTTCCATAAGCCACGTAGCAGGAAAACACATCATATCGTGTCCTAGCCAAAAGTCACACTCTAGCCTACAGTTGCACTAAAAGTTTTGGTGTGGAACTATAGGGGCTTTGCTTTTAGAGAGCCTCAGGGAAAGATTCCCCTCATAAGGAGGGAATTTTTCCTTGCTGAGAACAGTTTTTACAAGTTGTTCTTTTCTTATAGAGAAACTGATAAAATTTAAAAATCACTTGGCATAGCCTCTGGTTCCCTCAGAGATATCAGAGATGATTTTTTCATCAGACTTCTGATAGATTGTACCGAACTCTCGCCAGTTACCGTAAGAAGATTCTGGATTAGGAGACAGCTGGGAAGATGCTTTATCTTTGCTCCTTTCTGGGACATGTATGCACTGAAAAACCATCTCTCCAGCACTTGGGAACCTAATCAACTGGATATCTCAATTTTACTTTTTATAAATAGTCTCCAGGCCATAGTTAGGTGTTAGATACAATGAAAGTGATGGGCAGCTTGGAAATGCTCTCCTGTCTTGCTTTTGTGAGCAGTCAGCATGTTTTTTTCTGGTGGGCATGGGCCTGTCACCCTCCTCAACAGTCACCTAATCTTGAAACCAGATTAAAATTCTTTAGTAGATCCCCCTTGAGCCTGGACTCCCTAGCATGGCACCCAAAGGCTTTCAGCGTCCACCCTCTACTTTAGTGTCAGCTGTCATCTCGCATCCCCTGGTAGCCAATCATCAGCTATGGAGAAATACATGCAGCTCATGAAACATACCAGGTTGTTTCACACCTTTGTGCCTTTGTTTATGCTAATATCGGGTTTTATTGCTCTCAGCTTCTTGCCTCTATGGCTTTCACTCTCTCTGTATTCATTCTGTTTACAAAGGACTCCAGTAATAGGATTAAGACCCATCCTGAATGAGTAGCCTAGTCAAAAGGTCCTACTTACAATGGGTCCACACCCACAGGAATGGATTAGATTTAAGAACATGATTTCTTGGGGGGGGGGTACATACAGCTTCAAACCACCAAAGGGGTCCAACAAACTAAGACTGTAACCCTCACCTGAGGGGCTCCAAAGAGCCTCTTGAAATGAACTCCTAGAGACGCCTTGAATAGCAGGTTCCAAGCAAACTGGGACATAAAGGAAATTTGTCCTTGCCCAGCTCTTTTTCTTCCTCTGTGGCTCCTCACCTGATCTCTCAGCTTCTTAAAAAAAGATGTTTAAAATGTGCTTTCACCTCCTTCCAAGGACTACCAATTGCCTGAACGCCTTTGATTATCATTGCATGTCTTGTAATATTGTATAGTCACTTGTTTGTTAGGTTATTGTCCCTTTAAGACCTTTTGAAGGGCAGGAAAATGTATCCTATTTACCTTTTTATCTTTGGGATCTACTGGGGTGCTACAATAGTCAGCATTCAATAAATGTTAGTTGAATGAATGCATAAAATGATACAGCTTCCTACCTCTTGGCACAAATTTTCCTAGGAAAGGCTGCGTCTTTAATTTTTAGACTAAGTAGAAGCATAGAAAACTTAACACATACATCAAGATTGTTCTGACCCAGTAGTGGAATCAGAAGAATTCCTAACCTGCATTTGTGGAGTACTTTATAGTTTTAAAGCCACAATTGTTGCCTTTTCTCTTATTTTGATCTTTCTAACCTTGTGAGAGGAGTGTTGCTTTTGACAATTACCAGTAAGAAAACTGGCACATAAAGAGGTTAAGTAACGTTTCCTATAGCTGCACAACTAACAACTTTCTGCACCAGACCCAAAACTTGTTTTTTAAAGGTAACCCAGTGTTCTTTTCAGTATAGAATACAACCTTCCCAGCATGGTCTGCTCTGCTCCTAATGAAGACTCTGATGGTAGTGCAATGCCAATCTCAGATGCAAACCTAATTGAAACATAAGACTAACGATAGTGGTTTTCATTGTTCCAAGAAGTATGCAGTAATTATGCAGTAAATCATTGAAAAAGATATGCCTATATTTCATACATTATGTTAACAGCACATTGCAAAACAGAATCACTAAAATACTGTTAGCTCTCTGCTGACACAATGTATGAAAAATACGTTATACGCTCTAGACTTTTCTCTTACACCAAAGATGACATAACGGGAATGGAAAAATTGATAAGCCTTCAATAAGTGGAGATATCTGGAGCCTCTTCAGTTTGTGTATTTGCTGGATCTGTAGTTTAGGCAAATATGAAACTTTATCATATCTATGTGGTGTTTAACAATGAAGTGCTTGGAGAAACAGCAAACCAAATGCATGTTTTAAAAGTCTTAGGCATTATTAGATTCTCTACAATTTACTGTGTTCTTTCAAATCACACTCTTAACTCCCACTTTGCATTTTAGAAATTAAAAAACATATCTTATTTCCACCACTAGAATATGATTTTGTTGAGGGCAGCATGTGCATCATTAGGACTGTGTTTACATGACTCTTCTAACCCTTCTATTTGAACCTATAGTTAGTGCTAGAGTTGATAGGTGTAAGTCCAAGAGACTTAAATTATGTGCCAGCTGGGCCCTCATCTCAACACCTACTCTCCAGTTCATTGGACTCACCCAGGACACCTAACAAGGAGATGACGATGGGCAATGCCCATCCCAAGGAACAGAGAATGTCTGCAACTGCAAACAAGATAGTTCCATCCATCTGCTCATGGGATCAAAGCCCTCTCTCAATTAGAGGTGGAGTGGGCATCACCATCCCAGAATCCTCAGGTTTGGGGAATGAATGATTGACTAGAGTAGACTTACTGGTATTCTACTGTAGACTTATTGTGATTCTAGAAATGGAAAAATATATTTTTTAACAATTTATTGAAGTATATCATTCATACATGAACATATATAAACAATAAGTGTTCAGTAAACATTGTGAACTTATAAAACAAACATGTGTAACATCATACAGGGCTCCCACACATCACCCCACCACAAATATTTTGCATTGTTGTGAAACATTTCTTTTTTTTTTTTTTTTTTTTTAAAGATTATTTATTTATTTATTCATTTATCCCCCCCTTGCTGCTTGTGCTCACTGGGTCAGCTAACCACGCCGTGCGGGCAGGCTTGCCTTCACCAGGAGGCCCCGGGAACCGAACCCGGGGCCTCCCATATGGTAAACGGGAGCCCTACTGATTGAGCCACAGCCGCTTCCCATGTTGTGAAACATTTCTTAACAAATTATGAAAGAGCATCGTCAAAGTTTTACTACTAACTATAGTCCGTATCTTACTCCCCTATACATTTTTTTAAGACTTTATTTATTTATTTACTTTTATCCATTTTTAACCCCACCCCCACCCCCTGGTTTTGCTGTTTTTGTGTTCATTCACTGGGCAACTCTCTGTGTCCATTTCCTGCTCTCTCTTTTCATCCTTCTCCTCCTGTCTTCACTGGGATTTGATCCTTGGAAGCTCCGATGTGGGAGAGAGGTGTCCTACTGCCTGCTCCACCTTAGTTTCTGGATTTTCGGTGCGTCTTGTCTTGGTTCTCCCTTGTGTCACTCTCCTGTTACGTCATCATCTTGCTGCATGACTCGCAGGGCCTGGCGGCGCACCTGCACATGGAGGCTGGTGGCACAGCTGCACACAGGGCCTGGTGGCCCACATGCCCTCTATATTTTTCTTTTTTTAATCTTTACCGGGAGGTCCCTGGAATCGAACCCAGATCCCTCCATATGATAGACAGATGCCCAATCATTTGAGCCACATCCGTCCCCCTGCTATATCTCTTAAGGCTGACCAAAGATACTTAAAGTTACAGTCTTTTCCCATACAGGGTGGTCATATAATAAATCAGGCTTAGTTTTACACCAGCATTCTAAAAACCAGACCTAGGGAGAAAAACTAGGCCTGGGGACACATGCATGGTTTCTAATATAGCGAATGTTTAGCCTACCCTGATTATCACAAAATCAGGACAGCAAGAATATTCGCATTGGAAGAACTTTTGTCATTGTTGTGGAGGCAGTGGCCACTGGAGGTTCTGAGGGGCAGGAGAGGGAAAAACAGGTGTAAATATGGGGACATTTTCAGGACTTGGGAATTGTCCTGAATGACATTGCAATGACAGATACAAGCCATTATATATCTTGTTATAATTTACAAAATTGTGCAGGAGAGTACACAATGTAACTATATAAACTATATAAACTATATAGTAAACTATAATCCATGCTTAGTGGCAATGCTCCAAAATATGTTCACCAATTGTAAAAATGTACCACACTAATGAAGGGGGAAAATGTGGGAGGGGTTGGGAGCGCGGCATATGGGAATCCCCTATATTTTTTATGTAACATTTATTTAATTATCTTAAAAAAAAAAAAACAAAAAAACTATATTGAAGAAAAAACAAAAGAACTGTGTTTAGCTACAAGTAGCAGAAAACTTTACTAAAGGGCTGAATCAAATAGGGGTTGAACTAGTTCACAGAACAAGAAGTCCAGAGACAGGCAGCTGCTGGGATTGGTTAAGTGGCTAAATGATATCAGGGCAAGTTTCCTTACAATTCTCTTGGTCTTTTCCTCATGCTTGTTGCCTCATGGTTGCAAATGGCTGCTGTTCCTATAGTCATCAAGTCCACAGTAAAGCAAGGAAAAGAGAGAAAGGGCCGCAGCAGCGATTTCTCTTCCTTTTGTTTCCAGAAAGCTGCCTGTGGCTGTCCTACTGAATGTCTCTGGCTTGGCCTCTCCAGACCAGAACACTCATGTGTTTGTGAAATAGCAGGTCTGACTTAATTCTGTCAATGACCTTTGATGGCCAACATTTTTTTTCATCATTGGCTATGTCATCATTAGTTAGATGTCCTAAACTGCAATTGCTTTTGAAAAGGATGTCAGTTTAAGGAAGGCTAAGTGGGCTTCCTGTGGTAGGCTTAGATGAGAAGGACACCTTATGCCAGCCTTTGATTCATCTAGAGGTAGAGGCAACAGACCACCACTTGACTTTCTTTGTTCAGGAAAGAGTCATTTGAATAATGGGCCCTCTTAGTTATGCAAACTGAAGGAGTGAATATTCCTTGCCCAACAAGGGCACAAAGACCTTTGGTGGGTCCAGAGTCTTCAAGGGAGGAGGGGGTGCAACCCTAAGCCCTGCTGCTCGAGATTCACGTTAAGAAAACCTATTGGGCTGGTCCATTGGCAGAAGACGACAAGGGCCACAGAGGGAACCCCTCCAAGGGAAGTCTGAGGAATGAGCAGAGTTGTGGCAGCATGTGGCAGATTCTGGAGGCCTCTGATATGGTGTCTGACTCAGGGAAACAAGAGTGAATAAATAAACACCCTTACTCCAAAGGTCCCCCTCCCTTCATCTAGCTGTACTTAGTATAAGAAAGTATAAAGGCAGAGCAGAGATTTTGGTAATGAAAGGGTTGGACTAGCCGAGCAGAAAATCAGTCCAATGAGGAACTGAAATTAAGATTTGTTAATGGCAGATCTTGTAGATATTTGAGAGTTGGCAGTAATTGAATTTTTATTGTTCAATCGGAATGCAATACATCCACTGGCCTTTTAAATTTTTAATTGAGGGGACATGTTTAAAATTTTAAATTACCAGATCTATTTTGCTTTGATTGGCCACTACATAAATCCAGAGTCCATCTATAGTAGTACCTCATAGTTCTGCATCATCAATCAAAGTGTGTTTCTCCATTTTATTTCCTGCCTCTACTATTAACTTGTCACTACCAACCTGCTTTTGTTCTTTCACATGGTGTGTGATGGATTAAACTAGTTAGCTAGCCAGATAGATTATACGGGATACATTAATACTTAGTGTTTTTGATAGAGCACTGAGCAAAACAAAAGCCATCCCTTACAGAAGACAATTAAGCATGCCACTTGCTGTGTTTCAGACTTTGTGGCTCTCACTTTCTCTGTGTGGACAGATAATAGCCATGCAATCATTTTACTGCAGGCACATTTAATTAGTTTCTTTCTTAAGTGACTTCTATTAAAGTATAACCGTCAGTCTTGTGAGTAGCCAGTATCCTTACATCAGGCTTTTTTCTCCCCTTTCCCTTAATAACTATGTGTCTATTTTCAGTAGAATGACTGAGAAACTCCTGATGCAAACTAATTTCATTTCTAAGAAATGGGCCTCTGGGTTTCTGGACAGGCAGCTCCAGAGGTTTTCTCCTATTTCCTGTGTTTAATTTACCCAGGTTCCTGATGTTTTTATCTTCTACTATTTGGAGGCAAGATTGTCCCAGCTTCATGCTTGGAGGCTGCCCTGGGACAGTCCCTGTTGCATCCCCCTGTGGGTTGCACCAGGGAGGTGCTACTCACACTCTCACAACTGCAGTGTGGGCCTCAGGTCCTGCTTGTCTCTGCCCCCAGGTGAGACAGGTGATTGTGGTAACGTCCACCGCTCCTGCCACTCAGGAAACATGTCAGTATGTACCTCATGCTGCTGCCCACCCGCTCTTAGCAGGCTCAGATTTGTAAATCTCCATGGAAATGCCATAAACATTCTCTCAGTGCTTCCCTGGGAAGGAAAATGAACACCTGTCTCTCACGCTGGCCTCCTGCAGCCCTGTAACCGCTCCTTAGGGAGTCTAACAACTTCCAACACCTTGACCCACACCTTCGGTAATATTTGGTGTCTGGGTCCAGCTCATCTGTGTTTTCTGGTTTTCTCCCTTCCACATCCATTCTAAACTCCTGGGCCAGCGGGTGTGGCTTGCTGGCTCCTGTTGGGTCCAGGAAAGAGCTGAGGAAAAGGCCTGTATTCTGTTTCCTGATCAGCCCGGCAGCTCTGGGAAGCCATCCTGCCATCTGCTTAGGGTGAGGGGGTCTTCTGGCTGCCCCTCCCAGTGAGGTGGGTGCCAAACATGTGAGGGAAAGCTGACCTGGAGCAAACTCTCCCTGAGGCTGGCCTAGTCCCCATGGGGAAGTGAGAAGGGGTTAGAGGGCATCGGGAGTGGCAACGAGAGCCAGGGCTTTCCTTCCTTGCTTGCACCTCGGAGGCCGGGGCTGCGTCCCATCTATGTCTGTTTACCTGATCCCAGAGCAGGAATTCAGCACCTGGCACTTACTTACACAGCTGCTCCGCCATCACGTTCCTGCTACTTCCGAAAATACCAATAACGGAAACAGTAATAATAAAACGATGTCTTCTATGGGAATAAAAAATGGGGCCTCTTGCCAGCATTTGTAGAGATACCAGCTGCCCCAATCCTGCCTCCATCTATAACATCATCCTTCACCTCCCTGAGAAACAAAATGATAGGATCTCGCATTATTGATCTGCCATGTGTGGGTATTTCACGCACACTATTACTAATCCTGTCAGCATTCAGAACTTGCCTTTACTAGCCACTATTGCTCATGTGCCACAGTAGTTATTCGATATAGAAAATTTCATTCAGTCCTCACAATGACCCTGTACTGTAGGGGCGCTTATCTTCCTTGTGGTGGTGTGTCCAAATAACCTTTTGAGAAGAGAGACGTGTGATAAAATAACGACAACAGAAACAAACACAGGTGTTAACATTTATTGAGATCTTACTATGTGCTGGGCACTATTCAAAGCCCTTTGCATGTGTTAATATATTTAATCCTTGCAACCACCTTATGATCTATGAAGTAGGTACTATTATTTATCCCCATTTTTACAGATGAGGAAAATGGAGCACAGAAAGTTTATATAACATACCCAGCCTTACTCAGTGAAAGCTTTCTAGCAATGCTACAAGACAGGTATCATGATTCCCACTTTCAATGTTAATAATAAAAAAAATCAATGATATTTTAAAAGCGGGCTGAATTTGAAAAAGATTGACCCAAGAGGAAGGCAGAGCTCCTCTTTTAGGGACAGAATTGGTTTTTGCCTAGGAATGCCTTAAGGAGACTGTCTAGTGTTGAAAGCACGGTATCTGGGCATAGCTGGAATAGAAGAGATTTAAACAAAGAAGAGGTAACTGCTGTGCATAATGAAGTAACAGAAAGTTCAGGGTTGTGCACTGGCATCTTGAGAACGGACAAGGACCTGGATGAGGAGAAGGTAGGAAGGGTCTAGAGATTGGGGCTCAGTGACATGGTGGGAGGTTAGTATCCTTGAGGGAATGTAGTTAGTGATAAATTCCCTGTGGAGGGAAGGACCAATGAATTTCTTGGAACAGGGATGGTTGATGTTCAATGTGAAGTTGTTTCTGCATATGTTGCAACTGCCCTCTGTTATCCCCAAATCTTCAATAAAAGTTCACTGCTCACCTAGTCTAGTGCTGCTGATTTCGAGGAGTAAAGGGACGGGACATGGGCCAGGCTTCCCAGGCAGTGACCAGGAATGAAAAGATTTAGAGACTCAGGCCAGAGCTGGGATTGAGCCAGAGTCAGGTGACAACCAAGAAACAAGCTGAAGTTCAAACTCACTTGGACTTGGGTATAATAGTCCCTGAAACCTCTTCCCCAAATGTACTCAAGGGAAGTGAACTGTATGAGGGGATGGGGGAAGAAGGAGCCGTTGGTGGCTTGTGGAATAATCAGGTATTTTCTAAATTGGAGGATGTGTATCCTTTAGGAACTCTCAACCTCACGTAACAAACAACCTCTTCTCAAATGGACCTAAACAACAAGGAAATTTATTCTCTCACAGATCATTGGGTCCAGAGATAGAGTGACTTCCAGGTCATTCGATTCAGTGGCTTAACCATGTCATCAATGATGCAGTTCCTTTCTCTCCTCTCTGCTGTTTTCAGGGTGGGGTCTTTCCTATCATGGTAGCAAGATGGCTGCAGAAGCGCCAAGAATCACATCCAGACATTTCAACACACAGGAAATGTGTTCTCTTCCAGTAGCTCTCTTAGGAGTGTGGCAACCTTCCTGAGAAACTTCTAGCAGTCTTTTCCTTGGCTATCATTAGCCAGGAACATACCCATTCCTGAATTAATCCCTGACAAGGGGATTGAAATTGCCTTTAGACAAAATCAGGCACAGCATCAGAGCTGGGGGTAGGGTCGGTTTCTCTTGAGGCAATACAGTCAGGACTAGGGTGGCTAGGTAGAAATCCCAAAGTGTGTACTAAGTGGTGGCTGAAAAGGTAGAATAAGCAGGGAGAAGAAAAAGCATCGAGGTTTACTGACTGAACATTATCTGCTGTGTTTCTAGCTCTATAAATGTAACTACAGCCCTCTGGCTTCACACTGCTAAAACAATCAGCTGGGGGATGATACTTCTACACTATGGTGTACTAGGCAACTGGAAAAGGAGTGAGGAATAGCTCTACATATTGGTCTAATATGATCTCCATGATATGTTTTAATGTAAAAAAAGGAAGGTACAGAATAGTATATATACCTAAGAAAGGGGGATATACAAATATAAACATAAACCAAAAACTAATAAAAGTGTCAAACTCTGCATGCAAATTATTTTGTATATTTGACTTTGGAACCAGATAAATTGAAACAAAAAAGCAATTCTTAGAAATTAAAAGAAAAATGAAATAAATGAACCTAATTGTGGATCAAGTAGGTGGTTTAACTGCATCAAGAGGAATTATTTCAAATGACATTAAAACCAGTAATTTTAGTGTGCATCTTTTGTGGGATATGACTTTCCTAAGGAGAAAAAAATGCAAAGAGAAAACCTAAGAGAGAAAAATAGCAAAGTAATATTTAAGAAGTTAAGTAAAAGCTCTGTACTCCTAAATTTGAATTGGAAATATCAGTAAGAATTTTTATTTATTTTCTAGTAAAAAACCTTTCCAAGCAATCTCCACTACAAAGGCCATAGCAATGAGCACCCAGGATTGTGGTCTCTAAATACCATTTATTATCCCTGAAACTGAACCAGAGTTTCTTGGAGAAATGAAACATTCCATATTTGAGAGAATAACTGTATAAGGTGAGCCTGGAATGTCTTGTCATACCAGAGAGCAATGGATATTGGGAGATAATTTGAAGGACTCCCACCGGCCAAAGATGGAACAATCTGAGAGTCAAAATAATATAATTGCAATTGATTCAAATACAACAAACATATTATTATTCATAATGATATAAAAAAAAATCATTGGTCAACTTTGCAGGATGCTAGGAAAGAAAATCATTCTGAAAATAGATAAATAAGAGCAAATAATCCAATCTTTTCCTTGTTTTTCCTGCACGACCTATTCCTTAGGGCCAACCAAATATTTGATGAGATAAAGTTTTTCCTTATAGAAAAATTCCAGTTAATAAACCAAGAGAGAATCATAGATTTAAGACATCAACATTTTCCATCCTGAATGAGATAATTGATCTAAGCAATTAACATCAATGACTGCTGAGGCCATTAGTTGAAAGGCTGATAGGGAACTTTATATAATGGATGAATCAGGCTGGCACCACCTGAACTCATTGATCAACATTAGCATCAGGCATTATGTACCTCCTGATGTGATGTAACAGCACCACCTATGAACTCTTCTTGCCAAGAAAATTGAAACTAAATGTAATCAAACCTTCCAATTTACAGGAAACATTGTGGCATATGAATAAAATATAATGTATGAAGTTTGTTTGGATTCTGATTTTTAAAAATCAACTATTAAAAAATGTATGAGACAATAGGGGAAATTTGAACACCATCTGAATATATAATCATATTTTAAGGAATTCTTGCTAACTTTTTCAAGTGTGATAATGGTTACGGTTATATAAGAGCCCTAATTTTTACAGATACATAATAAAATTTCTACCTTTGAAATGATATAAAGTCTGTGATTTTCTTCAAAGTAATAAAGTGGGGGTTGTGAGTGGGGTTATAAGTTGACAGACCTGCCCATATATTGATGATTATTGAAGCCAAGTGATGGGTACATGGTGTTTACTTTACTATTCTATTTTGTACATGTCTGGAATTTTCCATAATAAAATGTTGACAAGAAAAGAAAGGAATCAGCTATGGTCAACCATTTGTTTGAATCACTGTAATTCTGGCTTCTGCAGTGGGTTTGATGCAAAGCCATCTGGCAAAGACAAGCTATGGCTATGTAGAGCCTGCCTTAGTAGTGAGGAATTGCATTTCCAGGGTCTCTTTAGAGACATGGGACCATGGGTTTTATGATCTTAGTCTCACTGGTATAGCAATCTTACTCTTCTTGTGACCTTCTTTCCCTCCTCTCACTCCTGCCAGCTTCTGGACTGGTGATAGGAGTCAGTGGAACAAACTGGGTAAGTTGAACTGTGGAGATTTGTTTTTAGGAATTGTGGTATTGGCTCATAATCAGCATAACTCTCATTGCTTACAGTGATTCTGGGAGTAATCATAGCCCACAAATAAAAAAGCTGTCCTCTTTTACTAGTGGTGAAGAATTGACATCACTTCTCCATCCACAAACGTAAAGTCTTGGATCCCATAGGGATTAGGAAGTCTGAGTTCCATAGGGCAGGCCTCAAGTTGGAAACTCGATGAAGGTGATATTGAATTCCCCAAGAGAAGCTGGCTGGCTCAAGTAGAGATAGAAATTCTCCTTCCTATTGCTACTCGAAATCTTTAATTCTTTAGTTCTTGCTTTAAGGCCTCCAACTGATTGGATGAGGAGACTCCTCTCATTGCTGAAGATAGTCTCCTTTGTTGATTGTAGATATAACCAGCCATAGATGCAATCAACTGGCTAATGATTTAAATTCACTTAGGAAATACCCTGACAGTAACAATCAGGCCAGTGCTTGTTTGAGCAAACAACTGGACACCATAACCTAGCCAAGTGGACACATGAAATTAACCATCACACCTGGAAAAAAAAATGTTAAGTGAAAAGATATGGTAGTATCAATTATAAGATTTTCCTCCATCCAAATCTTTTCATACTCTTAGTGCATACTATTGCTTGTATATGCTACAATATAATATAACATCTGAATAGTAAAGCATTGTATAATTCATGATTTTAATTTTTATGTGGTAATTTTTCATGGTATTCAAGAAGAGAAACGTAACTCATTTAGGGGCTCTACCACTTAATCAAGTTTGAGAACAAAGCACTGATCTATTATTTATTTAGATTTTAGTGTGAGTGAATGGCCTGGGAGTGGGTTTGATTGGAGGCAGAACAGCTTCATTCAGTTTAAGGAGGTAGAGAAGAAAACCACAAACCAACTGATTTAATGTTTCCTAAATGGCATCATTTAAACAACAATGACTTAAGCGAAGGTTACACTCTCTTAGGAGCAGTACCCAAGCAGGGAGAGGTAATATTTAAGCTTAGCTCTAAGCTCTAAGATTGCTGAGTGTAAGTGACTGAAACAGACAGGTCATAGGCTGTGAGATTTATTTCTTACTTTAAAGGATATCACTACTTGTAATGACACCAAAATGGAAATTAATCAGGACTTTTTCCTTTCATTCCTTCTCCTCTTTGTTTAAGTAGCCCAAGATCTTAGCCAAGGGATGGAGACAATTGTTGGCAAGAGAGGAAGCTTTCAGCCTTGGCATGGACCTTGAATAAGACTGAGTGGAGAGGGACCGTTTTAATTTAATTCACATTTTTAATCTGGTAAATTGGAAGGAAGGGCAGGAAGCATTTAGGCCATCAGCTAATTAACTGCTACTGTCTCAGGTCTCCCCCTCAGCCCACGGCTGCTGGGGTACTTGTCAGCCTGATGTTGCCAAGGGGAATCATGCTAAAATGCAGGAACTAGGACTCTGCAGGCTGTGACTCCTTGCAGTATGTGGTGTCTTCCAGGACAATGATTGTTAAAATTATGCTCTGCAGATAAAATTTATCATCTATTGCTACAAGGATAAAAAAAAAAAAAGTATAGTTGTAACCCACATCTGGTTCTTTCCATCCCAGCTGGGCTTGATCTCTGTATTCTTATCTCCCCCTCTCTCTGTCTGTATCTATCTCTATCTCTCCCTTGAAAGTCAGTTTTCTTGCACTCTCTCCCCTATCATGATATGCAACAGATTTACATATGACTATTGAGCCCTTGACATGTGGCTAGTCTGAAATAAGATGTGATGTAGGCATTAAAAAACACACCAGATTTTGAAGATTAAGCACAAAAAGAGACTATGAAACTATCTCATCGATTACTTTTAAGTTGATTCATGTAGAAACGAAAATATTTTGGATATATTGGGCTAAAAGTATATTGTTAAAATTTCATCTGAGCTTTTGTTTTTAAATGGGGTCATTAGAACACTTAAAGTTGATACATGTCTTGCCTTCTGTTTCTATTGGATAGTGCTGCACTTGAAAGCACCCTTGACATCTCTAATTTGTGGTCCATTGACATCAAAGGTGTGGGATCCACAGCTGGATTCCTAGGTTTGATTCTGGTCCTATACTTTGTACATGTGTGGCATTAGACATGTTCTAAACCTCTCCAAGTCTTGGTGTCCTAATCTGTAAAATGGAGATGGTAATAGTTGCAGCTGAATTGCGTGGTTATGAGATTGCTTGAGACAATGGTTGGTTCAGAGCAAGTTATTCATAGTATTTTTTATCTTCTTATGCTCATTGCTCTATCCCTGAGCTAATCCCTTTTCTTGTCAAGAATCACAGACTCCGTAGAAAGGAGGCATAGGTAATGGCCTCTTCAATCCCCTCATTTTTTTGCAGTTGAGGAAACCTTTCCCCCGTTTACTCATTTATACATGCTTTTAGGTTCATACCTCTATGTCCCTGGAGCATTTTTGAGCACAGGAATTGCACTTTCGATTTCTTTGTTTCACCTCAGTGTTTTATATGGAAAATAACCTCTAAATAACTGTTTAAACATGAAAAAAGGAGAAAATAACCTATCTTGGAAACACAGATTTGGTGATTGGAACAAGGTTAAAGACACCTTTGGAAACATGCAGAGACCCTATGGCATCACCATGTAATAAATCTTTCATTTTTTTATAGCAACCAGGAGGATTAACTGACTATTTCTGCTATTTTTAAGCTCGATACAGTCAACATTCCTTCCCAGAAGGAAATCCTTACAGTTTTTTTCCAAAAGGAAGAGAATATGTAATATATGAAAATCTTTGTTAAAAGTCATTGTTTGGGGGCCGGATGTGGCTCAACTGGTTGGGCGTCCGTCTCCCATATGGAGGGACCTGGGTTCGATTCCCGGGACCTCCCGGTAAAAAAAAAAAAAAAAAAAAAAAAAAAAAAGACATTGTTTGTTCCTAAAGTTAGGCTTGTTTGCTTGCTTTTCTGTTTCTATTAGAAAGAAAACCACACCCCTTCCTGCCTCAAATAGGGTATGGTAATGGTGGTAGGCTATCACTCTTAAGCCTCCCTCATGGAGTGTTTTTTTAAAATATATTTTTTAATTAGTGAAAATATCTCCCCCACCTGGTATTAACACTTTGCGTTAGCATGGTCCTTTTGTTACAATTGACAAAAGAATATTATTATAACTGTACTATTAACTGTAGACCATAGTTTACACTAGGGTTTCCTGTTTGTGCTATACTGCCCTGTTTTGTTTTTTTTTTTGTTTGTTTTATTCTAGTAACATATATACAACTTAAAATTTTCCCTTTTAACCACATTCACCACACACGAAGTATTGACTTTACAAATAACTTACTTTTAAACAAATAAAATACCCAAGCACTTGAAAAAGCCAATGAACAAAAATCCTGGAACCTGGGAACCAGTATGGTCAGGCAGGGAACTAGAGGCTTAGAGAGAGCAAAGAAGACACATTCCACAACCACCTCCTAGTAGTCTCTTAGTTAATAGGCCATGTGCTTCGCTGTACCTACTCTTCCTCCCTAAAACTAGGTTTTATGTTTTTGTTTTCCCTACAACACCTAGAACTTCCTAGATATATATACTGAATGTCATGAGAAACCCATCTGACCTGCAGATTTTTATAATGTAGTAGGTGTAGCCTTTCTCAGAAATGATGGTCCCACAACTTGTTTAGGGAATAATATACCATGTTATATATTGACATGATATATCGTGTTTTATATATATATACATATCATGTTATAAAAGCAGCAGTGCACAGTTTTTAATAGCTTCTTATTAATTCTAAGTTGGACTTATTTGTTTGGTCCTTTTAACAACGCTGTGAGGTAGACAGGCCAGGCATTATTAGTGTTTTACAGGGAAGATAAAAACATTATTCCATGTTTAGTACAAGAAAGATCTGGGATATAAACCCTTGGCTTCCATCCTTACAACTGTTTCTTTCCATGGCTTTGTGATACTTTATTTTAAGGTAATCTGATTTCATAATGCTTTACAGTATAAATAACATCTACCACAAATCTATTCCTGCCAGGTTAACTCTTGAGCCAGTTAACCTAATTAGTTACCTCATAACCTGGAACACTTTAAGGCATTGTTTTACCTCTAACTCAATTTTGCAGCTATGTTTGAGGACCCCATGAGCCAAAATTGTAGCAAAGCTGACCTCAAGGGACCAGGGAACACAATGGTTAAGCATGTTTTCAAGTCTTATCTGGGCCTGGTAGACCTTCAGCAACTGCTTAGATGGGAAGTTAAGGCAAGTGAGTGATGGGAACCCAGGGCAGGTCCACTTTGGGGTGGACACAAGCAGGCTCAGACCCCTTTTCACTAGGTAATGTCCCAGGAGCCCTGTTGCTGGTTTACAGCATCATTACCAGCACAGCAGAGGACAATACTTCTGGAACCCAGAATACTCTGGGAAAGGGCAAAAGTGTAGAAGGGTCCAACTAAATTGCTTGCCTGGGGCTAAAAGGGCCCAAATGCCAAACCAAGAAAATTGTTCACTCCTTCCTGATACAGGTTTTACACAGAGGGCTGACCATCAAGAAACAAGAAAATTCCACCCTGAAGCCCAGGGGAAATAAGTAGCGGGCATTTCCCCCTGTGCTATAGATTGTGCAGGGGCCTTAGCGATCCACCACTGTGTTCTTAGCACAAAACACCCAAATGGCTTGAAGAGAAAAAGCCATCTTTGATAGCAGGACATGGAACCAGAGACTAGGCAAGGGCGGGGCCTGGTTGATCAATCCCGACAGAGCAGGACTAGGTGCTTAGGTCCCTGAGGATATGGGTCTACAAACACCCTAAAGTTCCAAGGAAAAGTTTGAGTCCTTCCTTTCTCATAGATTCTCAACAGGGTTTGTAACCCAAGAATAAGTTAAAATCCCAGAGGAAAGGACTAAGCCTAGGATTAGGAAGTCACCAGTACCCTCTTAGAGCCAGCCGACTTCGAGCTCTCAAATCAGTGAAAGGCTGGAACATGGGCACACAGCAGAGACAACTGAGCAGTCATTTTTGTGTTTTTCTCTCTTTCCTTTTTTTCCACTGAATAATTATTCTGTGTCACATACTGCATAAACCTTTTTGCCTGCCTTTTTTTTTTTTCCTTAGGCGTTACTGGTACCTCAAACATGGGAAGCAGGCACTCAACCCCTGAGCTACTCCCACTCCCTTGCCATTTTTATGCTGTATTTTCTAGCTGTATTTCAATTTCTGCCCAAGGCCCTAGGAACGAACACCTGGGTTCATGTATGCCCTGGGCTTTGTCCACTGCTGCAGGGTGTCGGGGATACGTGTTCCGCTATTCACCACCATTAAACCCCAGGACAGAAGATGTGACAGCAGTACTCTCTCCTCCATGGGGGTGGGGGGGTGGGGGCTATGTGTCCTTTGTTGATTTCAGAAGAGGAAGCGGCCACGTGGAAAACACTGGAATTTTTCCTTGGAACCTGCCGTGCACACCACTCACTGTTTTTTGCCTGATCCTTCCCTTCCAGTTTCTGAAGACAGAGCAGAAAATAATCTCTGAATATGCTGGATAACAACTCAGACAACAATCACATGCCTCCAGTACAATAAGCTTTCAGTTCTGGGTCTAGTTCAGCTGTCACATGAGCTGATTGATGCTTTTGCTCCAATAACTAGGTAAGTCCATCTCCTTGAGAAAGCCCACTTTATTCTTGGTAGCGTGATGGCCACGGAGAGGTGGAATGGGCACAAGAACTGGGAGATCCTCTCCAAATACTTCCCTGGCGAGGTAATTTCATGAATGAGATCTTCCAAGCAAATAACAACCAAACTCCCCAGGTGCTCCTCAATTACTGTGTTGTCTGTCAGCAGGATTATCTTATTCTTGTCCTTGGCTCGTCAACATTTCAGGATGAGTTCCCAGATAGGCTTCGGGTTTGGAAAGCCAAAGATCACATAAGGTGTGGAGGTCACTTTTACAAATACACCACTGAAAATCTTCCTCAGGCAAAGTCTTTCAATGGTCTTTGGCAACCGTAAACCTACTCCATTGATCTTTTGGATGCACATTACAAAGGCCAAGGAATGTTCAAGCCATGAGGTTTCACTTTTAGTGGTTTGAGGCTGCCGCTGAGAATTAATTAAGAGTGATTCCAGTTGCTTTAACCTGAGCTGGTTCCCTTTCCTCGGCTTCTTTTCCAAAAGTGCCTGCTTTGCCTAGGTGGCTTTGAGGGCCTGATAAGCCTTCTTCTTTTTCAGGAGATTTTCTGAAACCAAAGGGATCCTTTTTCTTGGCTCTTCCTCTGCCATCTTTCTGACGCTGCAGCTACTCCCTTGTGGAGTTTTGGTTAGAGGTCTCCACTGGTCCTCAGTTTTTGCTCTGAGGAATAATCAGAAGGGGGAAGCATGCCTTCATCTGCAGTGCTGTTGGAGGTTTAGCTCTAGGTGCTGGGCAGTCTCCTCTCTTAGCTGTTCCCCAAGCCCAAGTGAACTGGTCACAGCCTGGGGTCCATCTGGATAAATGAAGACCATAAACTTTAAGCAGAAGGCAGAAGCCAAGCAGGTACTGTCCTGTGGCTTGGCCCTGCATTCTGAGGGAATGAAAGGACAGCAAACCTCCTTGGTCAGTCTCAATCTATAACACCATCTCACTAAGATGAAAAGAATCTGAATGAGTGCTGGCCTAGACTGGTGTAGCCTCCCTGATGTGGCAGCTCATAAAAGAGGCCGCCATCATATTCTATGGACCATTGTTCATCCAGTATTACAGGGTACAAGAGAATTGTCCTCAGCCATTTTTCTTAGATGAGTTTAGCTGGGTGGTGTATTTAGTGATACATGGAAATGGTCCCAGCCCAAACTTAAAGCAACCCCACTGTAGGGCCTATTCAGGAGGAAGGGGAGAGATAAACCCCAAGTACTAATCAGGAGACTTTATTTATTCATTGTGTCCCTACTACAGGGATTTTGTTTCCTAAATTATGAGGCTAATAAAAATACACCATCCTTCCTGGGAAAGTGCAGAGAACAAACAATTTTATACAAACCTGAGAAAACCACATTGAACAAAGGAAGAGGTGACCAGAAAGCCATCTACTTCTGGCAATTTGCTGTGCTAAATTTGTAAAACAAGTAACAGTTAACAACCACAGGCTTTGGTCTTGTTTCACATCCTCTTCTCTGGAAGTAGACTTTGCCTAAAGCTCTCTTTTGACCTATACTATTCCATGCCTCTCTTTTACTCTTCTGGGTGAAGTATAAAAAGTGTTCTTGTGAGAATGAAACTTGTAATGGTTCTGTGACCTTTAGAGGCTTCCTGGTTCCCACCATAGCAATTTCAAAGTCCTTCCAGGACCTTCCACTCTTGTCAAACACGTATCCTTTTTCCTATGAGTATATTCTATGCCTTTATTCCTCTTGTCATCTCATCTAAAATGGTCTTCCCATTCTTCAGGTCCTGTCTGTTATTTAAGGCTCTATTGAAGATCTGCCTCCACTGTGAAGACTTCATTGTTGATTTCAGCTTTTCTGAGTATGTGTAATAAGTACCTACACCATGAACACACTCTGTATTGTTTACTAAAGCTTTAGGTGTATAAATTGTATCTCCCAGCTAGAGGCCATGCAGCACTTGACTCTTTACTTTGGCTCCATGGAACCTGCTGAGGACACTGGGGCTTTTAATACAAGGGAGAAGTTTCTAATAATTAGAACTACCCCAAATGGAATGAGTTACATGAGGACATAGAAGGTTGCTTGTCACTGGAGGGTGTCAACCAGAGGCCACTTGAAAGGGTCTTTCCTAATGTGTAGATCTCAGTTGGTTTTTTTATGTATTTGATGAATGAATGAATGTAGGGAGTTGTAAAAGAGATGCAAATATCCAGTTGGAGGTCTGAAAAAATTCTTAACTCTGAGATTTTATTATTCTACAAAATGCTTGTTTATTAAACAAGTAAGCATTCACAGGAGTCTCATTTAAAAACAATTTCAAATTCATTAACTCATTACTTGTGAGACACATGAATCTTGGGGAAACGATGGAAAACATAACAAGGATGTGAAGAAAATTCATGAGGGGAGGGAGACTTCAAAATAACCCAAATAATCTTGGTTTGCATGCTCTGGTCTAAGGCCAGTTAATGGTGGAGGGTTTGGGAGGGTCAAGGATAATAATGGACAAATAAGGCTACGGTTGTACTAACTTCTCAGGAACGGTTCTGACCTTCCCATTTGTATTTGGGTCCATTGAATAACCTATTAAAACAGGCCTCTGTGCAAAAGCTGTTGGTTTTGCTCTTGAAGAGAGAAGTTAGCATTGCAATTTGGGTGGACATTTTTTAGCTCAGTAATAGTGGCTATTTTGTTATTTAGTGGTGGAGTACAAGAAAACACTCAGAAAATTTGAGCATTCCTACCATAGGTCTTCAGGGCATGTATATGGAATTTTCTTCCTGCTTTGTGAATGATATTTTAATGAATGGTATATATGAAGTTGTCCATAACAAGGAACGCCTATTGTAAAAGTAGAATGAGTTAAAGGGCTGAGATAAACCATAGTAGAATTTTGGTAGTACTGTCTTATAAACTATGACAGTATAATATCAATTTAGAAACAATGTTATCAATTGTATATTATGCACAAGTCATTTTGTAAGTATCTGCCAAAAGCTTTGGTTATGCTCCCTAGTGAAGAGGCCATCATGAAAACACTTGGGCAGCATTGAAGCTTTGAACTGGAAGAAGGACAAATTCATCAGTATGTATTATATGAGGTGGACTCGTTTTCTGTTGCTATTTAACATATTATTGAAAACTTAGCAGGATTAAAACAACCTACACTTATTCTCTCACAGTTTCCATGGGTCAGAAGTCTGAGCACACTTAACTGGGTCTTCTCAGGGTTCTCATGAGGCTGCAAAGTGTTGGCTAGGCTGAGTTCCTTTCTAGAGTTCCATCAGGTAGGATACATCTCCTTGCTGTTGTAGGACCAAGGTCCCTGACCTCCTGCAGGCTGGCAGCCAGGGGCAGCTCACAGATCCCAGAGGCGGCTCACAGTTCTGTGCCATGAGGCCCTCTCACAATACGGCAGCTTATGTTTTCAAGGCCAGCAGGAGGATTTCTGACATTCTTTGTAATTGACTTCTAGACTCTTTTTTTAAAGGGCTGAACTTATTAGGTTAGACCTATCCAAGGTAATCTCCTGTTTGATTAACTTAAAGTCTACTGATTAGGGACCTTAATTATATCTATAAAATCTCTTCACCTTTGCCATATAATATAACCTAATCTCAGGAGTAAAATCCTACTATATATACAGATCTTGCCCACACTAAATTGAGAAGATTATTTAGGCCCTAAATTTTAGGGTATATACAATAGCAGGTGAGAATCTTGGGACCATCTTAGAAGTTTGTCCACTACACTAGCCAATCAAAAAGCAAAAACTTCATTCTGTGGGAGGCAGAATATTGACGGCAAATGTCAATTTGACCCAACTAATTCAGGTACTTCTTAGCAATGCCTCAAAATTTTATGTAAATCTATTCATATGTATTTATTTAAAAATACATACTCAACACCAAGCTGCAATATAAACACATATCTAACATTAGTGATTTTCTGGTGTTAATTCTCATCTGTCCATACTAGGAAATGCTTAACAAATTATTGCCAAGGGATAGCTCTCTTCTTGTTTTGTTCTAGATTTTATTTTCTCAGTGTATTTGTGGTTATTCTTGATCTCATGGCAGTCTGCCTCTGACATGGATCCATGGTAGACTGGAAGTCTCATTTGGCAATCAGGATTGATAACAAACGTATGGAGAATTCACGATCTTCCTGAATCCATCTGCAGTACATTTAAGCTCTGTGGAGCAGTCTTCATCAGCTGGATGTCTACAGGTATAGTTAGTTCTGTTAGATATTTATAATTGCATTCCATGCTAGTGCTGACACATTGCCCTCAGCTATTGCCTGATACTTAACAGGGATGATTTCCTCTCTGCCATTTTAGTGGGTTTTCACAATCTATTTTTGCTTTGAGGGCAACAAGAGCTATCTGCATGCAGAGGAATGATCCAAAAGTTACCAATCTAGTATACATCCTATTTTACTCTGCCACGTGCATCCGTTACTGTGGCTATATGTGTTTTCCATGCCACCATTTCATTTCCACACATGCCTGTGCTAGATGTAAACTGCTTTAAACTGTTCCTTAACTGTTCTTCAGGGATTTAACACAACTTTGAAATGACACTGTATATAGTGTGAGTGTCCTCTTTATCCCTGAGTGTCACCAGGCAAGTGGGCAATACTTGCAGGTATCCTAGACAGGCTCAAGAAATTTTCAGGGGTAAGAAAGGAGAGGAAGAAGGGGGAGGGAAAAAACAGGAAGAAAAAGATGGAAGAAGGTAGAGCAAAAGAAGAGAAAAAGAAACAAGTACACTTAGTAGAAGATCTTTAAAAAAAAAAACTACTTCAGATGACAATCAATGATGAAACCAATTTACAACATAGTTTTAAAAGTAATTTAAGTTTACTGAATTTTGCTGTTGTAAAAGTAGCCTATGCCAGACCCATTGGTCTTACTGGCAAGCAGGAACCTTGATGTAGGACCAAATGGGACAGAGAAACTAGGAGGACTTAGGAGATAGGGTGTGGGTGAGTTTGGGATGAAATTCCCAGGTGGAGTGCAAGATGAGCATGGTGGGTTTTTTTGTTTGTTTGTTTGTAAAGATTTATTTATTTATTCTCCACCCCCCCACACGCCCACCCCCTGCCATTTGTGCTCGCTGTCTGTTTTCTGTGTCCATTCGCTGTGTGTTCTTCTGTGTCTGCTTGTCTTCTCTTCTCATCTTCTCTTTAGGAGGCACCAGGAACCAATCCCGGGACTTTCTGACATGGGAGAGAGGCACTGAATCGCTTGAGCCACCTTAGCTCCCTGGTTTGTTGTATCTCTCACTGTCTGTCCTCTGTGTCTCTTTTTGTTGCACCAGCTCTCTGTGCTGCACGGGCCAGCTCGCTTTCACCAGGAGGCCCTGGGAATCAAACCTGGGACCCTCCATATGGTAGATGGGAGCCCAATCACTTGAGCCATACCCATTTCCCGATCATGGTGTTTTTTATGGAGCAACTGCTTCAGGTCTCAGGGTTAAAGGTGACAGAGTTGGATCTAGAAGCAGCTCTCCTGAGCTGACTGTGAAACATACTGAGCTCTGAGGCCCAGACCCTATGAATGAGGGCAGCACATCAGATTATGTGACACTGACAAAATGTCAGAGAAATGAAAACAAATGGCTGGGCAGTCCCTGGGGGGATAAAGAGTTCAGTTATTAAGCTCCCCGACCAGAAACCTTGTGATTTAGTTATCGAGGATGATTTTATTCCATCTTCTATTATGGGCTGCACTACATAAATCTGTGTTTTATTGCTGGAGTGAGATGCTGGAGAATTTCAAGATTACTTTTGGCACTGACTGAGTTGGCTCACCGCTGTGTCGACAAGTGCTTGTGGAAAATTAGCAGCAATGATATTAATCACCTTCTCTGGGGCTCCCCCCAGCTGCCTGTTAGAGCTTTATTTTTTCCTTCTTCTTTTGTAAAAGATTCTTTTAAAATACCAGAGTGGGGTGGTCAGGAAGGAGAGCTGGTAGTCATATCCTAGGACAAATGAGAGGGGTTGCAATGGAATGTGGGATGTGTGATGCTGTGGTTATGTCACACATCTCATGCCTGGAATCCTCTGGGCTCTGGTTTCTGGGAAAGGCAAAGGAAACAGGAAAAGTGGTATTAAAGAAAATAAAAGTATGGCCAGTTTCCTTCCTTGATCAGCATATTTAACAGGTTTGATACAAGTGCAAAAAGGAAGGTAATGACGGAGAGGTGGGTGGGTGGATAGGTGAGGGATTTGAACACATATAGACACACACCTATCCACCCACCCACAATCTCTCAAGGGGTTATGAATAAAGCAGTTTATTTTGGGGCCAGCTGCCTTGACAATTGGTGCCCTTGCTTTCTGTCCTGCGATGTCCTGCATTACCTGCAATCACTCCAGCACCTTCAAACACTGTCCTATTAAAAGCTGATCCCACAAGAGGTTCTGCTCTCAGGTCAGGAATCTGATGCATCTAAGTTACTGTGTTGTCAATCCCAGGAGATCTGCCTTTGCTAGAATGTGACTTATCCAACTTTGTCTACCTAGCAGCTAGCACACTGCCTCACATTTAGTAGGTGCTCTATGTTTACTGAACTGAATTTAAGCCTCATCTCTGGACTTACCTAGAATAATAGGGACCATTTCATGCTGAAGAAATTTCCGGTGTCAAGCAAAATGTGTAGCTGGAGTGGTATGGACAAGTAGGCAACTGGGATTTCTTGGGAATCAAACTTAGGTGTTGACAACTGTTGCCTATGAATCAGGTTGGCTCTCATTGCTATTAAAATGGACACACAAACCCATATACATACCCTCATTATGGACCAAGAGCACCTGGGAGGTCTTTTTCATTCACAGCTTCCAGCTGTTCACAGGCCTTCTCTCCATTATTTCTGTATTTCTCTACTTTACACCCTGTTCTCATAGCTATTCCCTCCTATAGTCTCACCCTGTGTAGCTAGGTATTCGCCTTCCCCTTCCTCCCTGCCCTGGCTTTTCCCTGGTCATACTGCCTCCCTTGCAGATCCATTCTTCATCTGTTGGCGCTCTGCTCTGCTTCAGGAGGTGGGTCTCTCTGGACTACACCACCTGGAATCTTCTGGGTAGGCTTGGCCCATGGGAAGCACCAGCCAGAGGCAGGATTGCGGGAAGTGAGTGAGGAGGTTGGGTGTTCCAGGCTCCCTTTTCCTTTTGTGTTCTGCTGTGGATCTGGCAGTGGCTGTGAGCCTTCTTAGCTTCAGCTTCCACTGGGTGGTCCCTCTTCCACAGTTTCAGCTGTCACCGGGCTCTGGTAACAGCACCATTTATTTCTCTTGCTCCGTCAGGCCTGGGGGTAACAGACCCCCACTGCGGTGGGCTGTCAGGTATTCTATCACTGGTTCCTTAGCCCAGCACACACCTCTGTAAATGGTCCCTTCATTAAAATTTCCTCAGTTAACTCCTTTGACTTTTCCATGTATTTCCAGTCAGAATCCTGACCAATACAACCATTTTCCACCCTTTCCATTGTGCCTCTTTAGCCCACATCTTTTTCTTGTCACCAGAGGCCTGTATAATGTCTCTTTTTCTTGAAACACACCCTCGATCTCTTTACCTAAACTAGAGCCAGTTTCTCCCTTGGCAAAATCACATGCTTTGAAGCTCACTTAAATGGAGGCTTCTCTTTCTCCCATGTCCTCCATGTCTTGGGACTAAGTGGAGAACAATGGCTGTTTTCATTGCACCATTCTGCAGCTTCCAGAACTTTGTTCCACTGCTGATTTTTAACATTCCCTTACCTTCTGAAGTCCATACTGCCACACCATACTGACTGGATTCCCAGCTCCAGTCTCATCATCTTCCACCACCCCCAGGTCAACTAGACACCATCTATGAGGATTCTGGCTCTAGTTCAAGGTCTTCCTATTTACTTCCCCTTCATCCATTCTTGAATATCATAGGTACTCAATAAATGAGAGCATTTATTATTATTCCTCTCAAACACAGAACATTATTACGTTTCAAATTCTTTGACAAAACACCTTTTTTCCTTTACCACCAAAATTCTTTGCTTTCTCTTTATTCCTTTATTCTCTAAAATTTTACTTCCATCCATCATTCCACTGAAACGTCTTCTTCAAAGGTCACCGCTGAGTTACCAGTTACTAAATATAATTATTCCTTTTTAGTCTCATCTGTCTCTCCACAGCATTTTAATTCAACATTACAAACATTTTTGAATGCTTTCTAGGTGCCTGGTACTGTTCTAAGTGACTCTGTTGGCCCAAATTATAAGGTTTCTATGATCTGTAATCTGGTCATTTGCATCTTCTCTTTTCTGCTACTGCCTCCAAGTCCCTTTTGCATAGTTCCCTTTGTGCTTCTTCCTCCTAAGTTACCGCCCTAAGGTTTTGCCTTTGGCTTTTCTGACTCTGCTTTTGGGCAACCACATCTACTCACTCAGCTTCAAATATCAATTTATGAATCAAGTTCTGCTTTTTCTCAAGCAGGAATAGATGTTGCATTTCAGCTCTGAATGAGGTAAAGAAAGTGGAGGCAAAGTATAGCTGGATCTTGCAGCTGCATACAAGGGTCTGTCAGGGGCAGGATGCTGAGCTCTGGGTAAGAACAAGCCAGAGCTCTCTCTGTTCTCTAATGTCCCCTGCACTGAATATGCTTGACTTGATCTGACCAAATTAAGTCAGGTTGCGTCTTATTAAGATAAGGACTTGGGATGGAGGCTTCCTGTGCTTAAGAAGCAGTAAGTCTAGCATATTGATTAACACAGACCTGGGAGCCAGATTATTTGGATTCAAACACTGGCTCAACCACATACTCACTGTGTGGTCTTGCATGAGCTTGGAGAGTAGCTCTCTACATTGCTGTTTCCTTATATGCAAAAGGGGATACTAATCGGATCTCTCTCCTTGGGTCCCCACGAGGATTAAGTGAGATAATGCATGTAAAGTGCTGAGCCCTGCACATAGTAAGGACTCATTAAATCTTACAAGTCATTTGGCTTGTTTCCTTCCCCAAAGAGAGAAGAATGTCTTTTCCAAGAAGCCTATGACAAGGCAAAATGCATTAATGTGGAAAGCTCTTTCTTTTGTGGAGCAAAATGCTGAGCCCAGGTCTGGGGTTTTGTGACAGGGATTCATTTATTGCTCATTATGAATAGACTGACGAGAAACAGTTGGGTTAAACAGTAAAAGAGCTTTATGGTAGAGTTTATCCTGTTTCCTGAGCCCAGCTCTAGAAAAGCTGATTAAAAGTGGCTGGGACTGAGCAGAGATGTCCTACTTAAGGCTTTTGTCAGCACTTCCTTTGTAGATTCTAATTTCCAGGGCCCAGAAATGGCTGTGTTGAAAATATTCTCTGAGGGCTTGAGCTTGGTGTGGGAGATCGTTATCAGACATCAAATAATCTTGTCAAGCTTTAAAGGGGGAAGAGGATAATAAAGGGAAATGTGTTGGAAAGGAAGACTGAAAGAGGAAGACAGGGAAGGAGAGAAAAGAGGAGAGGGGAGGGGGGAAAGGTGAGGGAAAAGGAGAGAAAGAGAAAACAGGATTCTTTTTAGAGTATCTTAGAGATATACTTTAAAATATCTCCTGTAGCTCAGGAAATTCTCCCTTTTCTAACATCCTTGTCCAGGCCCTATGCTGTGATAATTAATTGAAAGGAGATATGCCACAGAGCTTCCTGCTGTCTGCTGTCCCTAAGGTGAGTTCCCTGTCCCCACCAGCTGAATGCATTGTTGGTTGCCTGCCCTTCCTTCCTACCAACGTGGAGTTTACTAAATTCCTTTTCCATCAACCTGATATCTGGCTCCTTTCTAATTCTGGACCTAGAAGGATCTTTGATCCTCTTTTTGGAGGGTACTGAATGGGCTCAGAACTAAAAGTGAGTCTTAGGTAAGGACTTTCAAAGAAAATAAGGGCACAGTTAGGTCTAATCAGGTGAATACCCGCTCCAGGAATTCTGGAATTTTGGGGTTCTATTAGCATGAGTATTCCCAATCCCCTTGGCAGAGTCTAGGGTGATGATGTGAGAGGATTTAGGATCAGGTTTGCCACATTGGGGCAGGTGTGGGTGACAGTACCATCACCCCTACAGGAAACTAGGGGTACTTACCAGGAACCAAATGAAATTCATTGGAGTTTCCTTCAACCCCATTTAGGGCACGAGAACTGTGAGTATGTGTGATCAATAATACACAGAGAAGAGCCACATTCTGGAACTCTCTTATTCCTTTCAGTGGTTGGCCCAGTTCTCTCAACACTGAAAGTCATAACTGTGAGAGAAAAGCACAAATATTGACTGAAGAGACTAATTTCCCTATCCTTCCCAAACCCCACTCAGTGTTAGTAGAGGAATAAGGTAGATATAAACCCACAAATAAAGAGAGAAGAGCAAAGGAGACAAGTACAGATGAAAACTTTCCATACATTTTAGGAAGCTGGAAAGCAGAGAGGGGAGTGGTAGCTGATAAAGTGAAGGGAGTAACAACTAGAGTGTCCTCAGATGGGGAAGGAGATAATGGGTCCTTGAAGAACATTAAAAAAGTCCCAGGGCTTGGAGGGAGGGTGTAAGGCTGAGACAGGGGCATTGCTGAAAGTCTGAAAACAGAGTGGCCTGACTCCCAGGTCACACAGCTAGGCCACCAAGCCTAGACTATGAGGCACAGAGAGGTGGGGTGGCAGTGGTGAGACACAAAGCTGAAATGGGAAGGAATTAATGGAAATGCACACATTGAAGAGTAGAACATCAGCTCCCTTCCCCAGCTCTTTCCCACAGAGCTTCCAGAAATCCTACATCTAGGTACAGGTTATAGGCAGGGAATTCAATGGTTTTTCTCTGGAAAGAGAATCTCTGGGATTTCACCAAATAAAAGAACCAGTTTACAAGATATTTATTCTGTGGTAAGAATCACAGCTTGACAAGCCTTAGTACATACTACTTCTAATCAGTTTTTAGTAGTTCCTTTTAAAATCTGACTGGCCAACTAAGGAATGCCAGATATTTGAGGAATTCTTCCAATCCATAATTAAGAAACTGAAACAAGGCAAAAAGGACCTCTCACCACCCACCCAAGAAAAAGAGATCAGGGAAGCCAACAAAACAAATCAAAACAATACATAGTTATATTCTAAGGGCCTATATTGTTGGGTGGTGCCCAGGCTTTAAAACTGCTATCAAGGGGCTCATCTGCAATGTCAATTGACCGGAATTTTGGAGAAAGAGTGATTAGCACCCCACATCAAACTCCTATCCTTTTGGCCCTAGGGCCTGGGTTGGCCCTAAAGAAGACAGTCGCCAGACCAAAGTCTTAGCTATAGGAATGGGTGCTCTTTAGTTGCCAAAGACCAAGGTAAATCCTGGCCCGAGAACACAGTGGAAGATACTTGGCACAGTGGAAGCTGCCCTCCCGCTACCCCAGCCCGGATAATGGCTCCCACCTGCCGGCTAGTGGGCTGAGCAGACTCCAGCCCCTCCTGCTACCGCTGCGGGGAGGAGCAGCGCCCGCTGCACAGAGCCAGGCGTTGGCAGAGCGAAGGGCCCCCTGGAAGGTGGGAAAGCAGTGGAGGACTTTCCGCCACTGGGCAGGTGAGCTGACCGTGGGATAAGCTCGGAAAACCAAAGGGGAATGCTGGAGGTTGTTACTGCAGCAGGCGGTTTCCCACATTTGTTTGTTCTTCACGCGTGTGTGGGGCTGGATAGATTGGACGCTTCTGTGTCTCTGCAGAGGAGATAACTTCTATGGGGAGGATGAGTGAAGGGTGGAGAGAGAAGCCGTAAACGTCTGTTTGAATATTACTATTTTCCATGAAGAGGGGTGAATACATTGGCTCCTGGGGAGACCTAGAGATGGTGGAATGAGTCCCCTAAGCAAGGACTATGGGGTATTTTTCCTTTCCCAGCTACATGTAATCACATGTGGAGGGAATGTTATCACCAATCATTGGTAGAAGAGAGCCAGAAAGAGGAGGCTCTGATATTCCATCCAAACAGATTGGGTGAGAACGCCAGTCTCTGAGTAGCAGGTGAGGTATGGAAAGACAGGCTAACATCAGCTTTACCAGGATAAACTACCAGTGTAAGGAACTAACCTGGGCTTTAGAGTTAGAAAAACCTGTTCCAATTTTAGCTCTTCCAACCTTTACAGCTTTGTGACTACAAGAAAACTATGAATGGTCTACAGGTATTAGTTTCCCCATGTGTAAATTAATTGGAATTGTTGCAAGGATTAAATGAGAATTAATTGACCCCATTCATCCAAGTCTTGTTTAAGCTTCGAGCCTACCATGAGTCAGGTGGTATGCTCTGGATGTAATTAAAGAATTTGGCGCCACACAGAACTATCCTGAGACTCTCCAGATTTTTAGTGCAGTTATTCTAGTCTGGTCCTTATGAATTCAGAGCTTTGGGTGCTGGGGAATAGGGTTGGCTGTTTGGAAAGCAGTAGAAAGTCTCTGTAAGTCATCATTCATGCTCTGGCTGGGCTAGCGTTAGGAATGTTCTAGCAATATTTTCATCCATCAGAGCTGTCTGCATTAGTTTAACTGTTCTGAACTCTGAAGCCTCCTACCAAGCAACAACTATTTCCTCCCAGGCTGCCTGCCCCGGGCACCTCTAACTAGGTCTCAGATCCCTCTTGGAGACATAGTTTATGGTGGCAAGAGGCCGTTCAGTGTCTGTGACCTTTGCACTGTGGACAACTGTAGCTGAGGTCACTTATTTTCCTTGGAGGTGGAAATGGTCTGATGAGGTACTCCGGGTCATGGGGTGTGCAGCTGTCTGCTTAGAACTTGACAGAAAGCAGCTGAGTAAGGATGACTAGCCATTTAATGGACGTTAATTACTGCTTGCAGCACCCCTGCAGGTCAGAGGAAGGGAGAATTCTGATGTCAGGTCTGACATGCCATAGCTGGCGGCAGGCTGGCACTTATATTTGATTAAGGTTAAGGTTAGTTTAGCACAGCCAGAGTTACCCCAATGTAAAGTCTGAGACTTTTCTAATTTGCAGAGGGCCAGTTCACAGTTACTTTCCTCAATGAAATTGTCGCAATGAAGTTTGTCCTGAGCTTCCCCGACTCCCACCTCCTCCATAACCCATGATAACTTAAACAAGGAGGTGCAGAGTCTGGTTTCTGAGCTCTGTCTTCCTTGATTGAATTAGAACCAGTAATTCTAGAGAAGGTGGATTTATCTCAAGCCACCATTTACTATATCCTTCCATTACAGCCTTCTAACGCTTATGTTTAAGTGTAGAGACAGATTAAAGAACACAAGAGTAATTAATGGTATTACAAGTAGGAGGAACAAGTGGCAGTCCTCTTAATGTTAACCTCTGGCTCCTGTAACAAAGCAGAGATTTAAGTCCTATGCAGTGCATTGTTTAAAAACATCATCTCCTAAGTGCCGGTTAGCTCCATTTTAGCCTAGCTGGCATATGGAAGTTGTCAGGTGTGAATATTTATTGGGATTGAAATGGATTTTTAAGAGGTGAATGCTGATGAGAAGCGTCTTGGGATATTAATAGAGCCTGCATATGTTGCTGAGAGGACAATGATGGGCCGGTCCTTTCCCTCACCAGTAGCTGGGAAACAATTCCGGCAATGCTGAACGAGGTGGGTTGCGACCTCCTTGCTTCATCTCCAGCTGTTAGGACTTCAGACACTTGAATTCAAGTGCAGGTTGGGGAAACATTACCTGACAGAGAGAACAAGAGGCAAGTTTTTCTTGTTTAGTGGGGAGTTTACACAAAGAGAGCCTTCAGGTTTCGCAGTACCCTGGCCTCTCTCCGTTTCTGTAGTAAATCCATCGAGACAAAAGGGCTCTCATTTCAAAAACTGAACTCTAGAGGTGAACACAGTCAATCCAAAGGAACAGCTTTCACTTTTGATTTCAGATTTGTGGATGCAGTCAAAGTGCTGGTGCTTTGAATTCACCAGTTTAAGGAGAAGATTCTCAACAGACATAGGGTTTTATGTATTATTATTGAACTGCTTTCTTGCCACATTATTGTCATTGAAAAGTATTTTTTAATTTGGTAGTAAAAATATTTTTTCTACTTTTAAAATTAAGGTATAATTTACATACAGTAAAATCTTCCCTTTTTAGCATACAGTTCTGCGAGTTGACATATATCCAATAAAAATATAGAATAGTTTCATCATCCCCATAAAATTTCTGTGTGCACCTTTGTAGTCAATCCCTCAGCCTCTGGCAGCTACCAGTCTGTTTTCTTTCTCTGTGGCTTTGCCTTTCTGAGAATGACACATAAATGGAATCACGTAGCATGTATGTAACCTTTTTAGTCTGGCTTCTTTAAAATAATGCACTTGAGATTTATCCATATTGTTGTATTGTATATATCAGTAAATTTTCTTTTGTTATTGCTGAGTATCCCATTCTGTGGATGTACCACAATTTGTTTATCCATTTCCCTGTTGAGAGATATTTGGATTGGTTCCAGGTTTTTTTTTTTTTTTTTTTTTTTTTTGTTGTTATTACATATAAAACCCAATAAACACATTCACATGGGTTTTCAACTAGACTTAAGTTTTCATTTCACTTGGGTAAATACCAAGGAGTGGTGTGGCTGAGTTGTATGGTAAGTGTATGTTTAACTTTATGAGAAACTGCTAAACTATTTTCCACAGTGGATGTACGTTGTGTATTACCAGCAGCAAGGGATGAAAGTTACAGTTGCTCCTTTTCCTTGACAGCACTTGGTATTGTCAATATTTAAAAAAATTGGTCATAATAATAGATGTTTAGTGGTAACACATCATGATTTAATTTACTTTTTTGTAATGACTAATGTTGAGCTCTTCAAGCTCTTTTTTTTTTTTTGCCTCTAGATATCTTCTTTGTTTTTTTACCCATTTCAAAGCAAATTGTTAATCTGATAGAAAAAATGTTATTTTGTTTTAATTTCTTATTTTTCTTTGTTACATTGAAATTTTCCATCTGTCTGTTGCCCTGAAAAGCTAAACTTTTATTTTTTTCCCCTAAAAGCCTTTTGTCACCTGATAGACATTGAAAACATTTAGTGTTGATAGTCACATTTTTTCTAAGTCAGATAGTAGAAAACTATGTATAGAACATTTTTATGGATGGCTTTGGAAATAAAAAATAACTGCTTCAATTCTCTCTGGAAGAGCCTACCCCATCCTGTGAAATGGGGTCATTAAGCCAAGTTCCCGTTTATAAGAGAAGAAACAATCATGGACATTTCTTTTAAGAGGGTAACTTGTTTTCCTAGAACTATAAGACACCAGAGGATTATAGAATTCTTGTTTTTAAAACAGCCCCAGGATTTCCTTGGGGCAAGTATTGATTAGTTGTGGCTTGAAGTATTAAATCAAGAAAGACAACGTGCTTCAGATTTAACAACAACAAAAAATAAGTTGACATATCCCAAGATTGACATCGTTCTTTTAGATTTAAGACACAAATAGAAATCACAGCAACCTGTACTACTTATTGGTTTGAAGGAAAAATAAATAAGACCTTGAAATATTCTATTATTTTGTTGGAGTGCACTTGTAGTGGACTTCTTTTAGGATTTGCCCTGTTCCTGGTATCTTCTTACCCTGAGAACTACCCTTCTTTTCATGTCATTTTTCACCATCCACAGGGATGGGTCCCCCAGCTCCATGTTTGTAGTCCCTAGCCCTACTTAGCCCCAGTCACATTCTTGGCCCAAATTGACTGACCAGACGTAGTCAGTTGACTCAGGGTGGGCCAATGAGATCTTCTCTACTGTTGCTGTACCTGACATGAAGTAAACTTGGGAAGCATATAGTAACTATCTCTTGCCACGTGGATGTGGAATTAGAGAAACTCAGTGTGCAAAAAGAAATAAAATGAGGCATACTCTTGAAAGACAAAGAATAGAGACAGAGAAAGGGTACTGTCTAGATTCCTGATGGGTCATATCTTCCTGCCACTTCCCTAGGCTCCTCTACATTTGGAAATCATGAGATAAGTCATTATGCTTACATTTAATTCCACCCTAGATTAGAGTTAGCTTAAATTTGTTTCTAATATTGCAATCAAGAGAGTCTCAACAGATAGGATTGGATGATCTTGGCTAGGAAACACTTCTAAGTTGACATCCTACAAAGAATTCTGAGTGGCAATTGACATAAATGTCAAGTTTTACAATGCCAGATAAATCATCAATGTGAAGGTAGTTCTCAGTGAAGAAATGGAATGTTAGACTTGGAATGGATCTTAGAGGTTATATAGTCCACTTCGTCTAACCTTTTTCACAGAGCAAAAGGTACCTCTTGAATTAAGTTGGCCATCTGATCATTGATAATATGACAGTTGGTTCAATTCTGGACACACACAGACCTAGGAAGATAAATTTTATTTTCTATTTTAAAATTCTTTTTTCTAGACCCTCTTTCAAATATTTCAAGACAGTTGCTACTCTTAATATATTCTCTTGGGATTCCTCTCCTTCTTCACTTCTGTGGCAACCAGTAGATAATAAAGATATTTTTGCCAGCAGATGTTCCAATTTGGATTCAGAAACACCAATCAAATTTGATTTGATGGGAAGCTTTCTGGTTGTCTGTTGATGAGTCACATGCACAACCTGCCCTGGTTCATATCTTTTTCAATGCATCAAATATGCCAATAGAAAATCCTGTTTATGTTTGGGGCAGGGGTATTTTTTTCTCCAAAACAAAATCTGCTTAATTTTCTTAAAGCACAAATCTCCACCACTGAGGAGGTGTTTCACATTCTCCTTACTAGGTTCCTTCTTTAGTTACCTCAGAGAAAAGGGATTGATGATTGCTTAAGGAACAAGTGACAACTTAGTTGAAGATTGGGGAAACACTAGCAACACATGTAATGCTAAATAATGACTTAGGAGCTATTCATATATAATCCAATTCTTTAACAAAAATGTATCACCACAAAATATAATGTAACTAAATTCTAAGTAAAGATGTACAGAGTGGGTGAGTTTCCAGTGATATTACATCTAGGCTCTCTAGTTGCTGAGGATTTCCTTTAGAATAAGAGAGTTCTTTTTAGAATGTTCCCAATGTCTCATCCACAAAGAATCTGTTTTGCTGGTTTCGGAGTCATGTAGTGCCCAACAACTCTGTCTTCTTAAATTCAGTGTGGAAAGCATGCAAGGCAAGACCAGTCAATTTCTGAGTCAAAAGCAGGCAGGACTTCAAGTGTACCCATGGCTGCTGTGGACCCCCTGTAGCCTCTCTCTGATCATTCTGTCTTTATTGATTGCTTTCCCTGGGGACCTGGCTAATGATCAAAGTAAAATGTGACTTGCAAGAGCTTCCTGTTCATCATGATCAGCCTTAATGGTGACCAACGTTGATCCTACCATGATCCAGGCAGTGTGTGTGTGTGTGTGTGTGAGTGTGTGGCACAGCTGCAGTGTTGGCTGGCATTACCAAGAGAAGATGGGATCAGAGAATCAAATGCAAATGGGTTTTCTATGCATTTGCTCCAAACAACACCCTCCCCCTGCACCCTATCCTTGTGCCTACCCATTCAGCATCAGCTGCCGCAGGGATAGTGTTGACAGCATGGGAAAGACTTACCTCATACAGACTATGCTATATCAAGAGAGTCATTCCTGCTCTTTGGGGTCTTAAACAGACTAGTGATGGGAAGGAGAAAAAGGAGGCACCTATGATGGGGCCAGTACATAATAGGTGCTCAGCCTCTTTAGGAACTGAGCTGAATTACTGGTGGCCAAGTCAAAGCTGTTCCATGTTGAGATAGCTTGTTTATACCCTTTTTCCCCAAACTAGAAAGAAAGTAGCCAGAAATTTGTAATTAGTGCTCCCTCCCTTCACTTGACAACAGCTAATATAGGGTCTACAAGAACACCATTTTGTAACTAGTTTTATAGTGTCACAGACCAGCTGGGATTGGAAGTTCTGGGAACTCCAAAGGTGCTGGGCCATGTCCGGCTGATGAATTATGTAAAACCTGTTTTCTGAGTGTTATTAATCATCCTCAAGCAAATGAAGACATGCTAATTAATTCATGGTGGTTTTTTACCTGCAAATGCCAAAGGAACTAAACCAAATTAAATCTTCTCTTCAAGACCAGCACTCTGTTAAACACTCTATGACTTATCCAAATCAATTTGAAAGGTGTGGCTCTTTGGAAACTAAGTTTGCTTGTGGTATTAGAATCCCAATGTTTCTTGAAATTGTCACCCAAAGTTTTGTGCATAAGGACTTGAAAAGGAATGGATGGAATTCATTTCTATTCTCAGCATGCACCAGACTTTGTATTAGCTGGTTTTAAGTATGTATCTCAATAAGTTCTTACCCAAACCCTAGTATTAGGTATTTTTGACTTAATTGTACACATAAGGAAATAGGCTTAGAGTTTATTTAAATTTGCCCAAGTCACACAGCTGATAGGTATGGGGCTGAGATGCAAAACCATGTGTTCCTGTTCTTTCCACTGTACCATGTTCTTCCCAATGAGATGATCTACTGTGCATATGAACTTTTACCAGCCAGGTATGTCTTTTGCATTGTAGACTTTGCACTACAATTTTAAGAACTAGAGTTTGTAGCAGTTTGACATTATTTATGAATTCCAAAAATAGATACTAGATTATATTTGTAAACTGGTTTGTTTCTCTGGACATATTAGGTTATATTGGATTCAGAGGTTTCACTTTTACTGATTAAATAATGATTAAGGCTTTGATTGGGCCACATCAGTAGGACATTGAGTCCCTGCCCCCTTGGTGGGCAGGGACTCACGGAGAAACAGCACCACAGAGAAGGGAGGTTGGAGTTTTGATCCTGGAGCCTGAAGCAGATATGTGAGGAAGGAGAGAAGGCTCCGTTAGAGGCAGAGGCCCTGGGAAGAGAAACGAGACTTTTGCCTGATAGTCTCCAGCTGGCCTTGTGGAGAGAGCAGAGCAGTTGAGCCTAGAGAGAAATGAGCCCAGGGAAGAGAGGAACTCTTGCCAAGACGTCAGCAGCCATCTTGCTCCATCATGTGGTAACAGACATTGGTTTTTACTGAATTGGTCAGTGAACATCCCAGAAGCATGCTGGGAAGATTGAGGGAAGGTAGCAGACTCTAACTGATCACAGGTGGTTTCCTCAGAAGTGGTACTGGGTACTTTACATCTGTTTAGATGAGTATTCCAGCTTTTCTTCCCCATCCTTAGGCTTTTCCCTTCTCACTTGGGGTATTGAGTACCGTTACTAACATTTATCTCAGCAATTACTTGGCATGTCCAGAAAGGTAAGAATGCAGGCTAATTCTCCAAAAGATTGCTAAGGTGTTTAGAGTAGAGCAGGGGTTCTTAACCAGAGGTCCACGGACCCCCAAGGTTTGTGGAAAGATTTCAGGGGGTCTGTAAGCTTGAATAGAAAATTCAAGAAAACATTCTTGTGGGGACATGTTGGTACGGGTGTGATATATTTATTAAATAATACATAGTATAGTGTGGACTTAGTATGATTTTTATTTTGATGTAGTGTGCTCTGAGTGCAGTGGATAACTGCCTGCAAAATGGTTGGTAAGGATGGTGGAGATGGTTTTACAACGCTGTGGGAAACCTCGAGTTTCTAAACGTTTGCCAAAAATGACCACTTGAACAGATGTTGAACCGTATTAGGTTATCAGGTATTGAAATTATGGGAAAATTATAAAACGTAATTTTGAATAATCCTAAAATTTAAAGACATGCGAATGTTGAGTGTCATAAAACTATCAGCTGCTACATTCTGAGAAGGGGTCCGTGGTTTTCACCTGACTGGCAAAGGGGTCCGTGGAACAAAAAAGGTTAAGAACCCCTGGAGTACAGGCTTCTTATATCTTTTGACAGCAAGAGCCATCTAGATGTTGGTCCATTCTCAGCATGGACTTCAGAGCTGGTGATACCCTAGAGAAGTATCCAGGAAGTAGAGTGCTGGCTGAGGTGTTTTAATTTGTTTTTAGGGGGGAGTGGTGTTAGAGCTTCTTTCTTTTACACATATTAGAATGATAGAGGGAGAAAGTAAAGAGATATAAGGAAGGGGCCAAACGGTGGGATCAACTGGGTTTGACATGTTTAGTTTCCTCTAGGAACAAAAGGTTTTACATAGGTAAAAGATTTGTAGAAGAAGAAAATTCATTACTTAGTCATACTCTCTGTTTAAAAATCTCTTTTCATCTGTACTGTTAAGCCACCTTTTTGCAAAGGCTGGGGGTTACTATGATGCTAGTGTTGATTTTTCACACCCTTTTTGTTTTTATTTTGTTTCCCTTAGAGAAGGAAATGAGTTGCAATTAATTTTGAACTGATCCTGAGGGAACCAAATTTAGAGAATTCTCTTTGAAAGTCACATGAAAGTACTTAAAAGATTATTTATCTGTGAAAGTGAGGGATCAAATTAAAGATATTTTGGATTTTCTGCTATTAGGCAATATCTTCCATTCTTTTTATGAACTCAATTGAGGGAACAAAACTGAGTGATTTTAATTTGAAATTAAATTTTGTCTTATATTTCATTCAATTTTAGGGATAATAAACAGCCTTCCTTTCATGGCATCATTTTTAGATACACATAGGAGTATAATTAAAAAATAGTGTGAATGAGCTTCAATCGGTCTATAAGAAAAAGAGGACCTAAGATACTTAAAAGATGGCATTACTCCAAACTTCAACTAGTTGTATTCTGTTGATTAGACAGTGCTCAGGGATGTTTTATTGATTCTATAATATATAATTCCATGGCTGATTAGGGAAAGGTATGATCTTGATTATAGTTTGGGGAATTTAAGAATGTAGGTTAAATGTCAGCTCTGTAATTTCTCTCAGTCTTAGTTTCTTCCTCTCAAATGGGGACTATAATACTTATCTTTCAGTGCTGTTTTGAGGTTTAAATGTGCTAAAGTAGATAAAGGGTTTAGCATTGTGCTTGGCTTGATAAATTAAGACTAATGTTATAGTTCTCAGTGATATTAGTAATGGACCATTTCAAATTGTATCATACCATTTCACGTGTAGCAGATTCCTATTAGATAACATCTGGCTCTAGCATGTTCTGTCTTATTGTATTACGGGACAATCCATATTTCTACCTTATATAGTATTAAGTATGTGTCCCACTTCCTTGGCATATGGTGAAATCTCTCAACATGTGCAGGCTCTTGATCTTGTCATTAGAAGCTAACAAAATAAAACCTTCCTGATGACCAAACTTAGTAAATCCTGGTTATTCTCAAAGCATGATGACTTCAACTTTTTCTTAAAGGAAAGCCTTTTATGGAAAATTTTCCTGGAAGATGGAATTCCAAACAAGGTTGATTTCAACCTGATCCAAGAGGAGGCCAGAACTGTGACTTATCCTGCAGGTACAACTAGGAATGTAGGACTGGGGCCTTGGCCCTTTTGGTAAAATCTTTCTAGGGGCTCCTGGTGGTATAGCCAGTAGGCATCATCATATCCAATATTCCCAGGGGGTTGTCACAGTATGGAGTTAATGATCTGTTGGCCTGAAGCTCTGGCAGTAAGAAGACCTTTATATTTGGTGGAAACAACACAGGGGGTGATACCACTAGCATAAATCGCCCGCAAGGTGTTATTCAGTCAATGGTCTCAGGACATAGAATTGTTACATTCATGTCAGTGCCCCACCATGTCTCCTTGGCACCCCATTCCTGTGCCTGCCTGCCTTTATGCCTTCCAGCTACAGAGACCTGCAACACTTGGCTCAGGGTTTTCTGTGCCTGTGGGATCCATCTTGACCTAAGTGTGGGGCAGGCTGGATGTGCAGGAGCAGTCCTCAATCAGTGACTGAAGGATTGATGGAAAAACACCAAGCTCCATTGCCTTTCAGGTGGGAAAACTCCAAGGTATAGCCAAACTGTTGTCCAGAGCTCCCCAGTGTGCCTGAGCCCCCACTTCATAGTGGTAGCCTGCTTTCTCTCTCTCACTTCCCTACTCCCTTGTCACATCACCTCTCAAACTACTTCAATTCATATCCTTGTCTCAGAGTTGGATTTGGAGAAACCCAACTTGAGACAAAGGGTCCACTCACTTTGCCTTACTTCTTCCATCAGCTTTCATAACTGTGCCCCAGAATCTGCCTACTCTATCTACTAGTCTTCATAAGAAGGAAGGAAGAAAAGGGCAGACTTGGTGTTCTACCCATCCACTATATGGGTGATTTCAAATCTATGATCCCATATCTCATTTCAGTGATGTGAAGTAGTATTTCCATTTTACAGATGAAGAAATTGAGGTACAGAATGTTAAGTATCTTAATTGAGGTAATGCAGCTTCTGGATGGAAGAGATAGGACTTGAGCCCAGGTTTTGTGATCACTCTAATATGTTCTTGTTTCTAGTTTGTTTCTGAAAGTGTGTGAACAGATTAGGTGAGAAATAATGTGCCTCTCTTCATTCTGTTGTAAATTGTTAAAAGCCTCATAAATCACATCATATCACTTCAAAGGATTCATATACCAAATAGAATAAAATTCCAACTCCATTGTTTGGTTTGCTTGGTTATACCTAATCTTACCTGTACTTATTTCTCTCATCTCCTATTACTCTTCCCCTCACTCCCTTTGTTCTAGCCACATTGACCTTCTCTGTGTTCCATGCATACACCAAGTCTTTGCTCTTGCTATTTCCTGTCTGGAATGCTCTTTTCCAGATCTTTGCAGGGTGTATTAATTTCCTAAGGTGGCATAATAAATTGCCCGGATTATAACAGAAATTTTTCTAAGTTCTGGAGTCTGGAAGTGTGAAACCAAGGTGTTGACAAGGCCATGTGCTCTCTGAAGACTCTAGGGGAAGTTCCTGTCTCACCTTCTGGAATTCTTGGTGTTCTTTGGCTTGTAGACACATCACTCCAATCTCTGCCTCCCTCAACACATGGCATTTTCTCTCTGTCCAGATTTCCCTGTCTTTATAAGGACATCTATCATTCTGGGCCCACCTTCATCCAGTATGAGCTCATCTTAACCTGATTATATGCAAAGATCTTATTTCCAAATAAGGTCACATTCACAAGTTTCAGTGGACATGAATTGGGGGTGGGGGGGTGGGGGGTTACCCTTCGACTCACCACACAGGCTACCTCCCTGTCATCACTCAAATCGCAGCACAAATGTGACTACACTTGCTAAAGTCCTCCTCCCTGCTCTGTTCTTCCTACCTCACTCCAGGTGTTCTCTACCAAGTTTTCTTTATTATATTTCGTGCATATATTAATTTGTTTCTTGTTTCTTGCCTGACCTCATTAGAATATAGGTTGATCATGGGCAGAGACCTTACGCGTTTTGTTCCTTACTGTTTCCCTAGGGCTAGAACAGTGCCTGGCTCATAGTTTTTGTCAAATGAATACATAAATAAATGAAAGTGAAGCAATAGAGAAGGAAAATTCTATTGATGTATCTGATAGAACCTTAAAACATATTTTATGTATAAGTAAGATTTATTTACCCACCACTTTATAATCAGCAGAATTAATATAACTTGAAAGCAAATGCATCTTGCTGACATTTTGGAACCCGTGTGCATGCATTAATACCAATCAATTTAAGTGTGTGTTTTCACAGCATGCCATTCAGATGAGAAATGCTGGAGAGGGAGAAGGTAGACAGCTTTTTAGCTTCTCTTTTCTGGCACATTTAACATTATTCCAGTAAGCTGGGCTCTGAGTTTAATTAAATATTGTTTGGAGTGTGGAGAAGAGGTATGAAGAAAGTCTTAACATTTTCCCTTTTAGACTTAAGTAAAAAATACAAGATTTTATTGTGGCTAAAAGGAATATGGGGTTAAGCCCAATGGAATCTAGTCTTTGATTTTTCTCTTTATTTTGATATTTGCATTTTAATAACATTCCTTGCTTTCCCTGATTATGAAAATTATCCATAATCATTAGAAAATTTGGAAAGTGAAGAATTGAAACAATTTAAGTATATCTTTTAACAATGACTGCTAATATTTTGATCCATTCCAATGGTTCTATGATTATGAATATCTGTGTATATTATAGTTTTTCAATTCTAAGGTGTTCTCCACTGTAAAATATTGGTTTACTTACTGTGTCTCAAGGAAAAGCAAATTAAAGATACATTTTATTCTCACACACACACAAAAAAAGGGTAATGATTACATACCACTTTCTTCTCACAAATTTGAGACTGAGCTCCCCTTTCATTCTGAGTCTAAAGTTTATTTCGAGTCCTTTTTGGCCACCCATAGTTGTGCAGATCATCTCTGTCATGTGCTGCTTCCCATAATGTATGCTTCAAGTTTTGACCCATTTGACATCTTTATCTACAGTCTAATATCCATGTATATGGACGAAAACTGGGATTTTATCTATTTCCTATTTGGCTAGACTCATTTTTTATTATTGAATTATGCATCACAGGTTTCTCTTGAAATTCAGCCAGAAGCTTTTATTCATGGATTGTCAGTGCCCAAATAATAGTCCTTCATGATGCATGAATCAGTCACGCCAAACTCTCCCATCTTTGAAGATTGCATGATATGTTTGGAGATAATTGGGCAACATTCCCATATGCATTGCATGAAATAACAAGTATGTCACAACTTAATCTACCTGGCAGTTTGTAAGTTTTTAAAAATATATAAATTATTAGATGTATCCCAATTTTTAAAAATATTAAGCTGTGCAAAAACATATACCATCAAATCAAGAAAATATGGTATACATGTAGAAATATAAACATTTTAGTACTTCAGCATGATGGCTTTTAACCCTACTACACATTATAATCACATAGGTAAAAAAAAAAAAAAAATAGCTATGGCAAGTCTACACTCAAATATTCCATAGGAACCCAGTAATAAATATTTATTTTTTTAAAAAATCCAAGAATTTCAATGAGTATCCATGGTTGAGACCTCAGTTTTAATAGCTGATTCCAGGAGTATGCCAAGGGTGGAAACTATCATTTTTTAGGAAAATAAGCATCTTGGGATAGAAGGCAGGACCCAGAGAGGATTATTGTCCTGGAGGCCCAATTAAAGAGAAAGTTAAATAGCTTTGCATAGGAAGATGAGAGCAATTTTATTGTACTAGAGGCTGAGGGATAGAGAAGAAAAGAGTGAAGAAAGTTGTCCATGAGATATGAGGTTCAGGTAACTCAAGGGGCAAGATGGCCAGTGAATTTCCATATGGTGGAATGGTAAAAGTAATTTGAAAAAGGGTAATATTTAATGTTCAATTTAAAATTGTTTGTACATTACGTGAACTTCATCTTCTTTCCAAAAATTTGGTAAGTTCAATACCTTTTGTGATGGTTAATTTCATGTATCAACTTGGCTAGGATATGGTGTCCAGTTGTTTGGTCAAGCAAGCACTGGCTTGATTTTCACTCTGAGGATATTTTGTAGATGGCTCTGCATCTATAATCAGTTGTTGCATCTAAATCAACAAAGGAGATTGCCCTTAGCAATGTGGGACTCTCCTCATCCAATCAGTTATAGCTTTTAAAAGTCAGAACTGAAGCTTTCAGAAATCAGAAGAATCTCTGCCTCCACTTCAGTCTAACACCTTCCCTTGGGGAATTCAACTTCAGCATCACATTTATAGAGTTTTCAGCTTGCGGCCTGCCCTATGGAGTTTGGTCTTTCCAGACTTCAGAATCATCTTTATTGGGGTCTATAAGGCATGAAATTCGTGGTTTAAGCATATTTAGTTCAACATGTAAATCCAGGGAATCTCCACTTGACATGCAAGTCAACACATATCTTCCTTTTATCTCTATATTCTATCTTAAATCGAGATCATGATCTATGTATATATAGTTTAGTATCTTGTTTTCATCACTTAATATAATGTCATAAATATTTTCCTATACCATTAATTCTTAAAAAGCATGAATTTTAATAGTCCATCATATAATCATACTATAATTTATGTAAACACTATCTTAAACATTACTTTAGGATAGTATAAGTACTCAGATTCACAATTCAGGTAGCTTGCCTCCACTACTACTGGCCTTGCAGCTTAGGCAAGCATTTCTACATCACTGCATTATCATTTACAAAAGGATTTGCAGTTTTGAGGGCTAAAAATATTCATAATTGTTTTAAATTTGTTTCTTTAAATTGCAGATGTGAACCCTACTTTGTTATTGGCATTTTATGCATTTATCATTCGCAAGTCAATTTTTCAGAATTGGAATGTTAGTTTGAATGGATATTTGAATGGATATATACCCTTGTTTGCTCCATTTTTTTTTTTTTTTAAGATTTTATTTATTTACTCATTTATCCCCCCCTTGCTGCTTGTGCTCGCTGGGTCAGCTAACCACGCCGTGCAGGCGGGCTTGCCTTCACCAGGAGGCCCCGGGAACCGAACCCGGGGCCTCCCATATGGTAAACGGGAGCCCTACTGATTGAGCCACAGCCGCTTCCCTTGTTTGCTCCATTGAAAAAGGAAATTTATCAACCATCGTAGAGAAAGCAGACCTGCCTGATACCTCAAAGCAATGATGTTGGTTTCATCTGCATGATCAAATAAATTTTACCTACTTCTTTGAGAGCAAATATTTCAGTTACCTACAAAGTGGGCTTCAACCCCACAGGAAGATATCCAGATAAGAAATCCAACTGAGAATAAGGTAGAGAAATAAATGAGAGAAAAAGCAAAAAACCAGTGTGCTGCCAATTGCCAGGAAGTCCATATTTGGACCTTATTAGGGGTGTGACTTAGAATAACCAAGCATCATTGGTTTCATGATAGATGTGTAAAGCACAGATACCCAACCTACCAGGCAATATGACCAAATTTACTGAGCCCTGCAGGGAAACCATCCTTGGTTCTCATGGCTACTTTGTAGCACATCATTTCATTAACAAAATTAGCACAGCAATTATTATGAGTTTTTGAGGGGAATGAAGGAAGAGTTTATTGAAAAGAATAGGTTATGTTCCTTGCTTTCGCTTTTTAAAGAAAGCAAGATGACTTTTTCTAAATGCTTTGAAGGCATTGTCCTCCCCGAGAGCTGGCAAAAGATGTCAAGAGGGAGAGTGATCATCCAGCAACTTGTTTATCTTCAGAATCTTTAAGTCATAGGTTTCTTCAGGGATAGGGTATTAGTTCATATCCTGATGTTTTCTGAAGAGAAGCATAGCAGAGCTGCTGGGGCTAGGAGGTAAAATGGGATAAAAATATCAATGGTTGTTTTTAACATAAATGTGAAGCAAAACATATTTTAGTAGGAAAGCATTAAAGTCATCTTTGGTTAATTAACAAGGAACTCCATGCATATAGGGACCCCAACGAAGACTTAACTAATCTGTGTGTGTGTGTGTGTGTGTGTGTGAGAGAGAGAGAGAGAGAGAGAGACTCTATCTAGAAAGAAGTACCAACTTGCCCTGTGTGTTTAAGGGCATAGAAGGCATTCCTCCTCCTCCTAGGGTTGGCAAAGAAATAAGTAAGCTTTTTAAAATTTGAAAACTGGATTTCAAGGGATGGTCATGTTCTGTAATATTAGATGGATCTGAAATGAACCCCTTGTGTTTACAAATTGGAAGAAACTAGGACAGATACCCCTTGGTGGCCTTGTACCTGTAGGAGACGGGGGTCAAATTCAGATCTTGGGAGGCTAAGCAAAGGCTACTTCTAGTCTGTCTTAGATCGAGGAAGTAGAGCTGTCCTTCCTTGGAGGACACTTGTGACAAGTGAGCCTTCGTTTCCTCTCTGTGATCTACTAGTAAAGGAACACCAAGTGGCAGAGAGGAACAAGGAGCCTGAAAATTTGAATTAGCATCTGTTTATTTGAAGGCTTTAGGAGAGATCTCTGTCACTAGCGCTGACTCTGTCTCTATTATCTATCTAATGTAAAGACAATGCATATATAATGGGAGACCACATTAAATGGCAGATACTATTATATTATTATTTCAGAAACTACCTGCTATTGGGAAGAAAAGATACTCAAGAAATAGAATTTGAGCAAGTTTGAATGATTTTGTGTTCAAGAAATGTAATCTGAAAAGTATGAATGATTTTGTACTATCTTAATATCTAGTACCAGGCTTTGCCTTGAAAAGGTGCTCAAGAAATATTGGCAGATCAACTCCAGATTTATACTTGGATCAGCTGAGAGATATATTTGTATATTTCTGATTCCCCCTTTTATACAAAACTAGAATTCATTATATATCCTTTTCTACCTTGCTTTTTTCACAAAATAATATATCCTGGAAACTACTCCACGAAGGTTCAGAGAGGTTGTTCATATTCTTCATTAATGCTGCATGCACTCCATTGTGTGGAAGTATCACAATTCATTTCACATTTGCCTATGGATTGGTATTGAGGATGAGTCTGATATCTTGGTATTACAAATAAGGCTGCAATGAAATTTTGTATTCATGTAGAATGTTTGTGGAGATAAATGTGGTTGGGATTAGCACTGGTTTTATAGGTGTGGGTACTTTGTGAAAATTCTTTGAACTGTACACTGGTGATTTGTGAACTTTTCTATATAAATTTTATAAAGAATATATTTACTATTTAAAAGACCATATCCAAACACGAAACAAACAAAGCAAAACAAGGCAAGATAGACCAGAAACAAAAAACCTTTAGAGGGGGAAGCAGGCAGAAGGGATAGGGATGGGAGGAAGATTTCTCCGACTATGAATCTTTTTATATGGTTTTGACCTTTGAACCAGGAAAATGTTTTACATATTCAAAAATATAAAACTGAAAAAGGATAAAAATAGTCAACCTTAAAATTGAATACAAACAAAAGACCCTTAAATGTATTTCAAATTGATAATTATTTTCTACGTGTGATTTTTGTTAAGTAACTTTTGAACAGAATATTCTGACCACCTCCCTCAAAGAGATGTAATCTGTGGACAAAATAACTGCAAAGAAATCTTGAATGATAATATTGGTAACGATAGTGGTATTAATGTTGCCTGGATTGCACGACTGGACAATGGAGATTGAAAAAGTGGAAACTTCTTAAATATTGAACCATAAGGGAATGGTTAAATAAGGTATGTGTACCCATGAAATGGAGTACTATATAGCCATCAAAAGCAATGTGTAGAAGACTGTTATAGAAATAGGTTATTGGCATAAGATTTTTAAGCAGTTTGTGTATAATGGCCTCAATTTTGTGAAATATTTTGAAAGAACAGATAAAAAAGAATTAAAGGACCAAAAGTAAATCCCCAACCAACCAGGCCACTTCTATTTCTAATTCTTTTACTACTTTCAGTAGAATCTCTTCCTTACATGTCATAATTTTGCCCTTGGCCCACTGAAGCTCCTCCTTGGGAAAGGAGTGAAGGGAGGGAGACTTGGTTTCTCCTCAAATTCATCATGGGACCAGACATTGCACAGGCACGAGGTAGAGGAAGAGAGGATCCCCTGAGAGGCAAACTATGGGAGCAAAGAACTACGGCACAGTGAGTAAAACTCATTGGCCAGAACAGTTGTGTGTGTGAGGGATAATGGAGATGGGCTAGAAAGGTAATTTGGAGCACATACCAAGCCCAAGTTTGAAGTTATTCCTGTAAAAAACCAGAATTCTTTAAAATTTAAAGGGGAAGATTTTACTTCAAGGTGTTTTCAGGCGTTTATATCTTAGTGTGAAAGAAGGATCTGGTGGAAAACTTGAATTTGCAAGGAGAAGAGTTCATGGGGGCCCTGGGCTTTAGATACTTGAGAGTCAATGATGTTGATGATCATGGCAATAAAAATAATGCAGCTAGCATTTTTGAGTACTTAGTACAGAACCAGGCATTGTTCAAAAGACTTCCAGACACAATCTTAGTCCTCATATAACAGTCCTATGTAGTAGGATTCTTATCCCAGTTTACACGAGGAAACTGTTAGGTAGCTTGCCCAATGTCAGGATTCCAAATTAAGTTTGACTCTTGTGCCTGATCTCTTCATATTGATACTGCCTTTTATGTCAAAGAAAAGAGAAAATGTGTGGAGAAGGTCAGCAACTGCTGCCTCTTCTAGAGTCATGCCAAGAGCTCATCTTATTCCATGAGTTGACAAACTAACAAATATGGCCTATGAGCAAAGAATGTATTTTATATTTTTAAATGTAAAATGCAAAAAAGGCTATTAGCTTTTAGGTGAGAACAATTGCTTGATTTTACCTCTGCCCACAAAGCCCTCTGGTTCTGTATAGAAAACATTTGCCAGTGTATCTGGATTGTGCCATCCCTGCGCCTACTGGAGGCTGCAGGATATTACTGTGGTGCTTCCTCTCAGATCTCACCTAAAAGTCTCCTACCCACCTAGACCAAGCCCACAGAGATGTCCTGATGAGAAAGAACCACTTTTGGTACTCTGAGATTGAGAATAAGAAACACTGAGGGGGAGAGAGAGGCATAGCCATATTTTAGGTGAGAGGGAGCAATGCAGGTTGATAAACCAAGGAGGAGAAACTTGAGATGCTAGAAATAAATTCTTCCCTGCTCAGCAGGTTATGTAGCTGAGGCTGTGAGCTTAAAGGAGGAAGAGATGGTGAATGGTTCTCCAGTTAAGGGAGGGCTGAGGGCTGAATGTGAAGTTTTTGTAAGATGAGGGGAATGGTTTGAGAGCCCTATGATAGCACATGACTCAGTTAGAGATACTTGAAGAATATAGATTATACTGAAAAATAGCCAAGCTGCATAGCCCTGCTTCAATTCAGGGAACAGGAAAGAGAATGGTAATGGCAGAGATCAACAGCCTTGGAAACAAATGCTTTCCAGGCAGCAGAGAGGCATGTTCAGAGAATAAGAAAGTAAAGAACTGCAAATGGTAGAACCTTCTGAGAGGGAAGAAGTAGAGGAAAATGGGGATGGGTCAGCAAAGCCAGAGTAAGAAGTTAAGAGATGGGGATCTCAGGTGTGCACTACCAAGTTTAACAAAAAATTTAAATTTAATTTTCAAATCTTTCAATCCCACAGGAAACACTCTTCCATCTTCCATTCTAGATATATACACTCATTTCTCTTTTGTCAAAGTATCCAAAAGAAAGTTGTAGACCTCACCACAATTACTTCTAAATACATGGACTTCACTTCCCAAGACAGGGACAGTTTCTATAATCTGTACAAACACAGCCCCATTAATGTACCTGAGGGGAAAAATATGAATTGAAGAACATTATCAACAGAGACTACAAACTCAAATTTCCCCATTTGTCCCTAAAATGTCCTTTGTAGCTGTTTTTTGCCCTCCCAATCCAGGATCCATTCACAACTTATTCATAGCATCTGGCAATTATGTCTTTTTAGTCTTTCCCAATATAGAAGAATCCTGTGACCCTCCGCTGCTCTTTTATTTTATTATTTTTAATTTATTTTTATTGTGGGTAAAAATCAAAATTCTCACAAT